>JAYESA010000004.1:183319816-183884816 GCA_036927795.1 Iris macrosiphon
ATGGGGCATTTTTCTGTGAATTTATTGGACTCCGGAAACGCGTTTAAAGGCCTAAAAGCTATTGAAATTATAAACCGAACCAAACCAAACCAAGTCTGACTGAACCAACCCAACTTAACGGGTCGGATCCTCGAGACTCAAACCCAAACCCAAACCGACCAAACCCTAGCCACCGGATTTACTGTTCACTCCTATAAAACCCCCCCTCGAAGTCTGTGCCCAGCCTTCGGAAACCCTAGCCGCCGCGCCGTCATCTCCTCCGATCAGCCCTCCTCTTTTCCCCGCCTCGAGCAGCGACCAGACCTCGTCGGCCTTCCCTGACCCCGCAGTCGACCCGAGAGCCTCGACCTCAGCCCGACTCCGACAGCGCCGAGCGCCGCCTCCCTCTGCCACGCCGAGTCCAGCGCCCTCGACGACTCCTCCCTCTCCCACACGCACAGCCGTCGAGTCTAGCGCCCTCGACGACTTCCCCCTCAACTCCTCCTCGCCGCTGCCGCCAGACCGCCGCTCGATCCCCCGCACAGCCAGCGACCTCACCGACCCCCGCCGCACAGCCAGCGACCTCACCGACCCCCGCCGCCGAGTCGAGCACCTGACCCCGACTTCCCCCTCAACTGTAAACCCCCTGATTTTTCAGAAATTTTTAATTAGGATTATTCACAATTTTTCATAATATTCTGGGATTTTTCTGTAATTAAAACGTAGGCTTTTGTTAATTTATGATTTTTAATTTCTGTTAATTAGTATTAAAATATTATGGAAATAATATTTTATGGTGTAAAATGAAAAATCGGACATAGGGTAATTTTCTGTGAATTTATTGGACTCCGAAATCCCGTTTAAAGCCCTAAAAACCAATGTAAATAAACCCTAATTAAACCCCTTAAATAAACCGGATTTAATAGAAATTAAACCAAACCAAACCAAACTGAACCGAACCAGGCCAAAACCCAGCATAGCGGGTCGGGTCGGGTCGGATCTGAGACAAACCCGACCCGGACCCAAACCCGCAGAAACCCTAATCCCAAATTGGGTCAGAAATACTGTACCGACCCGGCGGCGCTGTATAAATCTCCCCCTCGACTTCCGTGCCCTAGCTGCCGCCACATCCCCACGTTGTCGTACCCCCGACCTCCGCCGACCAGTTCCCAGCCGCCCGACGACATCGACGACTCCCTTCCTCTTTCTCTCCCCCGCCTCTGCCCGACCTCCCTGAGCCCCGCTCCGGTCACCCTCGGCCACCCGCTGCCCCTCGCCACGCCCGAGTCCCGCAACCCTAGGTATCCGCCGCCGCCGCCTAGCCTAAACCCTAACGTCCCTCACCCTCACCGCCTACTCCCCGACCAGCAAACCCCCTCGCCGGCCCTCCACCAACACCACCTCACCCGAGCCCCATCTCCATCATCTCCAGCCACCTCCACACGACTCCGACTCTGCCGTGTCCGCCGAGCAGCCTGACCCAACACAGCAGCTCCTCGACCCGCTGACCTAGCCCCGGACACGGCATACCCTAGCCTGGACACGGCAGTGCTGGACACAGCGGACACGAGTACATCAAACCCTAGGGCGGACACAGCAGACACAGGACGCAGGACACGAAGGACATTCGGACACAGGAAATCAGTCTTCACGAAGCCCTATTCAGATAACGTTTTCTCTCTCCTCGATGCCCCATTTTCGATTCTGTCAATTGTGTCGCGTAGACTGTATAACCCCCTCGATGCCCGTGTAACCCGCTCGGTGCATCGCGTCCTGTAGTGATCGCACACCACGATCCAAAAATGGGAAAATTAACACCCTGTTTCACCCCGGAACTGAGTACGCCCTGCCAAACGGGACGACTTGGTCGCATGCGGTCTTTACCGAAACGTGCGCGCCGTTGATACGGACGTGTGGGACTTCGCAGAAGTTGATTTGGATGTGCGTGCACACCAAAATCAACTCATATCTGCCGACAATGCCCCGTATCTGCCCATTCTGGAACACGTCGTAACTTCGTGTACACACGTCGGATTGAAACGAAACTTGCGCCATCGGACTCATAGCAATACGCTGGTCCTGTGACCCAAGTTTGGTTCGATTCTGAGAACGTTGACAAAATCGGAATCCAATTCTGGAAGTTCCGTTGGGTTCGTATCATTGTTACTGACTTGTTGACACTAAGTTGGAAAAATTTGGAGACCTTTGACCCTGACACATTTTTCGGTGCAAAGCGGCCCACATGTGGACCCCGCTTTGGCCCAGAAATGTTATTTTTGCCCCTGTGTCCTAATTGGACTTAAGGACAGGCATTTCTAGCTATTTGATATTTTCTGAGACTGATGGTGATATTTATTTCAGCAACCGGAGTAGTACCTGCAAATCACACTGAGACCAGAGCTACAGTTGGAGCCAGAACCCCAGGCAAGTGTACCTTGCCAAACTTGCAGTTCTTGTTATTTATTCGTTTGACTATATATATATATATATATTTGTGCATGCTTGACCTAGGACCGTGTGACTTACTTAGCGTCCGATTATTAGTCGGGTGCCAACCCGTACGCGGAGTTGTGTAATGTCACCTAGAGATGGAAATCGTGACCCTTTACATTCACGTACTTGTCTTATCAAGTACATAGACCCAGGACACTTGACACTATTCATGAGACGGAATCTTTCTGAGATATTCATGGTAATTCTGTATAGGATTCAGGTTTTATGACATAGACATTATATTCCTAGACATTATATGACTTGCTGCATTAGTTTCGATCTTGCGTGACATGTACATGAGACATTGTGGACATGAGACGTATGATTACATGGGGTGGGAAGAGTCACACAGGCTACAGGCTGATTATATATATATATATATATATATATATATATATATATATATATATATATATATATATATATAATCCATAGTAAACACATAGTAAAATACATAGTAAACACTGCTACCGGCTCCCAGACACAGAGCTTGTAGTGGTCTCAACCCGAGTTTAGTGATGCTCTCAAATTGCATTTTCACCTAGACGGTTATATAGTTTGCCCTATTTATCTCATTTACTATTACACTGTATTTTGGCATATTGATTTATGTACCTTGTTATGTCCCCTGAGGACCTGGATACCGGACTTTGTCCCCAGGACTAGCAGACGAGATCGACCCCGAGTTTCACGGGACAGGAGCATTAGCAGGAGCGAAAGCAGGAGCAGGCGCTGGAGCAGTACCAGATCCAGTAGACGAGTGATCACCGAGGTTATCTTCTGGGTATAGGCTTTACCCATACTCAGTATTTGCTATGGTTATCTTTATTCTTGTATCTTGACAGATGTATCCGACTCATTATCGGGTTATTTCCCCGAGTGTATATTATATTGAGATTGATCTTGCTTTATGATTCTGATATTGTTGTATTCATTTCTGTGGATGAGATTAGTATATCAAGACCCTTATTGTTGTATTACAGCTTAAGTACGCCCTGATGGATCCATTAAATTGGGTTTGTCCATCGGTGTGTGCTGCTGGCCATTGCCACGTGTCTAGTCCCTCGGTATTTTGGGACTGGGGTGTGACATCAACCCCTCGACCCGCCGCCAGGCCGCCCGACGTCGACCCCCGCCGCTCGAGACCCGGCCGCTTGAGCCCTAGCCACCTCGAGCCTCGCCGACCCAGCACCGGCCGCATCCGCCGTGTCCGCCGACCGTAGTCGACCCCAGCAGCGAACCCTAGACTCGACACAGCGGACACGACCAGATCACAGCTCGCGTCAAGTTGACACACGAATACGTGAAATTCAGATTCACGGAGCCCTGTTTAGGTAATGTTTTCTCTCACCTCGTAACTTCATTTTTAATTCTGTCAGTTGCAACGTGTAGACTGTATAACCCTCTCGATGCCCGTGCAACCCGCTTGGTGCATCGCGTCCTGTGGTGATCGCAAACCGCGATCCAAAAACAGGAAAAATAATGCCCTGTTTCACCCCGAAACTGAGTACGCTCCGCCAAATGGGACGACTTGGTCGCACGCGGTCTTTAACGAAATGTGTGCGACGTCGATACAGACGTGTGGGATTTCACAGAAGTTGATTTGGATGTGCGTGCACACCGGAATCAACACGTATCTGCCGACAACGCCCCGTATCTGTCCATTCTGGAACATGCTATAACTTTGTGTACACACGTCGGATCGAGACGAAACTTGTGCCATTGGACTCGTAGCAATACGCTGGTCCTGTGACCCAAGTTTGGTCCGATTCTGAGAACTTTGACAAAATCGCGTATCGTGGGCCCTATAGGTTCCACTTGACGGGCGACTTTGTGATCGGCTCATCGGAATCTAATTCTGAAAGTTTCGTTGGGTTCGTATCGTCGTTCCTGACTTGTAGACACTGAGTTTGAGGAATTTGGAGACCTTTGACCCTGACACGCTTTTCGGTGCAAAGAGGCCCACATATGGACCCCGCTTTGGCCCGAAAATATTATTTTTGCCCTTGTGTCCAAACTGGACTTAAGGACAGGCGATTCTAGCTATTTGATATCTTCTAAGACTGTTGGTGATGTTTATTACAGCTTTTGGAGGAGTACCCACAGGATCCACTGATACAGGGACGAATGTTGGTATTCGGACACTAGACAAGTGTACCTTGCCAAACTCTGCAGTATTGTTACATATTTTTCTTGCTTCATTTATATTACTGTGCATGCTTAACCTAGGACCGTGTGACTTACTTAGCGTCCGATTAATAGTCGGGTGCCAACACCGTACGCGGCGTTGTGTATTGTCATCTAGAGATGGACATTCGTGACACTTTATATTCTCGTACTTGTCTTACCAAGTACCCTTTTGAACCAGGATACTTGACACTATTCATGAGACAGGATCTTTCTGAGATATTAATGGTAATTCTGTATAGGATACAGGACTTGACAGAGATACTATATTCATAGATATTTATGACTTGTTGCATTAGCTATGATCCCGCTTGACATGGATATGAGACATTGTGGTCATGATATGCGTGGTTACATTGGGTGGGGAGAGACACACAGGCTACAGGCTGATCATATATATAAACCTCTATTATTGTGAGGCACAAGACTCTGAAGCCCGAGCTTGGCCCATTACTCATTATTATTGCTGGTACCGTCTCTCCGACACAGAGCTTGTAGTGGCTTCGGCCTGAGTTCTAGTGCTGCTCTCATCTTGCATATCACTTAGCTGGTTATTTAGTGCTCCCCTATTATTTCATTTATTGCTGGAGAGATACACAAGCTACAGGTTGACTATATTATGCCGGCTACTCAGTCTCCCGCTGAGCTAGACCACCTCATGATATCACTGCTACCGGCTCCTCTACACAGAGCTTGTAGTTGTTTCAACCTGAGTACTATTGATGCTCTCTCTCTCTCTTGCATTTCACACAGATGATTACATACTTACCCTATTATTCTCATTATTTGCAGCATTGCTTATATTTTGGCTTGTATATTTTCTGTACCTTGCTATGTCCCCTGAGGACCTGGATATGGATTATGTCTCCAGGATTTGAGGACGAGATCTATCCCGAGGTATACGGGACCGCAGCAGGAGTTGAACCAGGAGCTGTTCCGCCATCCGAGGATGAGGTGGTAGCCGAAGACTTTTCCTGAGCATCCATGTTTCATGCTCAGTATTTATTTATTTCAGTCATTTATATTCTGGTCTGTTGAACCTTTGTATCAGATATTTATCGGGTTGTTCCCCGAAGCACTGTGTTGAGACTAGCTGATAATTTACATTCCTTATTTATTTTATGGATCATATTTTATATCTTGTGTGGATGAGATTAGTTGTGCCATGTTGTCGTAGACTTGATTTTACAGCTTAAGTATGCCCTGATGGATCCATTAAATTGGGTTTGTCCATCGGTGCGTACTGCTGGCCATTGCCACGTGTCTGGTCCCTCGGTATTTTGGGACTGGGGCGTGACATGGTTTTTGTGGTGGCTCATGCAGGTCTACGACTAAATTTTTCGGTTTCAACTTAGGGACTGAACCAGCCTGCCCTAAGGATAGGATAAGTTATAGGATCTCATCCATTATTTGAACCATTTTGAACTCTATATCGAACTCGAAATTGTTACTTGATTTGCATCCTGTGTTGATTCCTCTGTGCGTTCTTATAGTTTATCTTTTGGTTGCAGAGTAATGGATCCCAGGAACGGAGATAAGATTCCATTGGATACGCCACACGACGCTGTGGTTACTTATATAGACGGAGTGACACCAGGCAACGGAGGATAAACATCGCAGAGCGATCAAACCGGCCAGCCTAATCCAAGGTTCCGAGAGATGATATCCCACCTCCACCACAGTTCACTCCCCAGATGCCAGTTTTCCCGCCAGGATAAGCCATGGACGGGCAACAGATGTTCCAGATGATGTATGCTATGATGCAAGCCCAGCAGCAGATTCAGCAAGAGGCCCATAGTCAGGAGGCCGAGTATCTAAGAACCAGCCTGGTATCCGCATTGGAGCAGGCAAATCCACCGACGAGGCGATCAGCGACGGGATCTATCACCAATTTTTGTCAGCTCAAACCTCGTACATTCTCTGGTAAAGAGGGACCAACAGAAGTTCATGAATGGCTCGCAAACATTCAGCACCAGTTGGAAGCAGCTGAACTTTCGAGGGAGAAATGGATGACTGCAGTCAGAATGCAGTTAACTGAAAATGCACATCATTGGTGGTTAGCAGAAGAAAGGAGGCTCGGACAGGATCGTGTCACCTGGGAAGAGTTCTCCACACTCTTCAGAGAGATGTATATTCCAGCAGTAGCACGGTCAGAGCTCAGAGACAAGTTCAACCGCTTTATCCAAGGCAATATGATAGTGGAAGAATACAATGCGGAATTCATTCGCCTAAGTCGCTTTGCCCCAACCTTGATCTCGACGGAGGAAGAGAAAGCTGAGAAGTTCTTTGACGGACTGAAGTTCGAGCTCCAGAGATTGATTGGATCGGTCGCACCTACATCATATACCGACGTTCTTGTAGCAGCACGACGCATGGAGCGCGTCACTAGAAGAGAGTCAAACCTGAAGAGGCCTATCACCTCAGCACCACCCAGGATAGCACATGGAGATTCTGCAAAACGGTCTCAGAGGAGTATGCCAGAGAGGACAGCACACAGGGCCATATCTTTCCCTACTTGTCACCACTGCGGCAAGATAGGTCACATTGAGAGAGAATGCAGACGCAAGTTGGGACTCTGCCTGGCTTGCGGATCCAACCAGCATCAAACCAGAGACTGCACCGAGCGCAGAGAGGGAGCACCGAGACTAGCTTTACCTGTACCACAACCAGCTTATCCAGCAGTAGGAGTGCAGCAGACGGGAGTTGGAGGAGTCAGACCACCAGCCCCAGGAGGAAATTAGCAGAGACCACCCCTGGCAGCTCTATTTCAGCAGGCTCAGCAGCAGCAGAGAGGTCCAGCTCAGGGACGAGGCCAGGCATTCACATTAGCTGTTGAGGAGGAGGCTACTTCAGGCAAAGTTATCGCAGGTACCATTTTAGTAGCTTCATTACCAGCTGTAGCTTTATTTGATTCTGGAGCATAGCATTCATTTATAGCAGCTAGCTTTGTAGCCACCCATAGAGTAGCTATCGTACCCCTTCCGAAGATGAAGAGAATTCTTACGGGAGGAAGAATTATTCCGGTTAGTGACGTCTGTAGATCATGTTCTGTAGTAGTCTGTGGAAGAGAAATACGAGCTCAATTTTTGATATTTTTTATGCCGGATTATGATGTTGTACTTGGTATGGACTGGTTAAGCCAGTACTATGCGACTCTTGATTGCCGACTTGGGAGGGTTATATTTAGACCGCCTGGACATCCAGAATTTGAGTTTCTTCGAGGAGCAGTAGAGCAAGGAGTCCAGCCTACTCTTAGGGTACTATCTGTAGAAGGGAAGACAGGTCACCCAAGAGTCATATCAGAGTTTATGGATGTATTTCCTGATGACCTTCCAGGTTTACCACCTGATCGGGAAATAGAATTCATAATAGACTTAACTCCAGGAGCAGAGCCTATCACTTCATCAGTATATCGGCTAGCACCTAAGGAGTTAGTGGAGTTGAAGGAACAGGTTGATGATCTTCTGGAGAAGGGTTTCATTCGGCCCAGTGTTTCACCTTGGAAAGCACCCATATTATTTGTGCCGAAGAAGGATGAAACAGTACGGTTATACATTGACTACAGGGCACTAAATGTTGTGACCATCAAGAACAGGTATCCCTTACCACGCATTGATGATCTATTCGATCAATTGAGTGGTACTAGGGTATTCTCGAAGATTGACCTTAGATCCGGCTATCATCATATCAAAGTAAGGAAGGAAGACATACCAAAGACAGCTTTCAGGACCAAGTATGGACATTATGAGTTCTTGGTAATATCGTTTGGTTTAACCAACGTGCCAGCAGTATTTATGAGTTTGATGAACAGAGTCTTTCATCAGTTCTTGGATAAATTTATGGTTGTGTTCATTGATGACATCCTCATATATTCCAAGAGCCACGAAGAGCACGAGGAGCATCTCAGAATCATGTTAGAGACCTTGAGACAGGAGAAGTTATATGCCAAACTCAGTAAGTGTGAGTTTTGTATGGACAAAGTGCCTTTCTTGGGACATATCATCTCAGGAGAAGGACTTTCAGTGGATCCAGAGAAAGTTGCGGCAATAGAGACTTGGCCTACACCCACATCAGTTGCAGAGATGAGAAGTTTTCTCAGACTCGCGGGATATTACCGAAGGTTTGTAGAAAATTTCTCAAGGATTGCAGAACCGATAACGAAGCTGACACGTAAAGACCAGGAGTTTATATGGACAGAAGACTGCCAGAAGGCCTTCGAAGAATTGAAAAGAAGATTAACAACAGCACCTGTCTTGACTCTTCCTTCAGGGTCAGGAGGTTTTGTTATTTACAGTGATGCATCAGGCAGTGGATTAGGATGTGTTTTGATGCAACATGGCAAAGTCATTGGTTATGCATTGAGACATTTGAAGGTCCACGAGAAGAACTACTCCACACACGATCTGGAGTTAGCAGCAGTTATATTTGCATTAAAGATTTGGAGGAAAAACCTTTATGGGGAGAAGGTAGACATCTTTACAGATCATAAAAGTCTAAAGTATGTATATACTCAGAAGGAGCTTAACATGAGACAGAGACGTTAGCTGGAATTGATGGTAGACTTCGATATAGATCTGCAGTATCATCCGGGAAAGGCGAATGTCGTAGCAGACGCACTCAGCAGGAAGCCTACGACTTATTTCTTGACGATGCAGCCCGAGTTATTGAGAGATCTACAGGAGCTTCAGATAGAGGTTGTTTTACCAGGACAGAGTGGCTTGCTGGCTAATCTTGAAGTTAAGTCATCACTTGTAGAAAGAATTAAAGAGGCATTGCCCACCGATGCTAGATTCTGAAGACTCAAAGAGAGGACAGAAGCAGGCATGCAGACAGGACTTTGCATACATGAAGACGGACCTTACGGTTTGGGAATCGCCTGTATGTTCCAAATAGAGAATTGAGACAGGAGTTGATGACTGAGGCACATAGCTCTATGTACTCTGTTCACCCAGGAGGAACCAAGATGTACCGAGACTTGAGGCAGTATTACTGGTGGCATGGAATGAAAAGGGAGATTGCAAGATTTGTGGCTAAATGTTTAGTCTGTCAGCAAGTAAAGGCCGAGCATAAGAGGACTGCAGGTATGTTACAGCCGCTTCCTATACCAGAATAGAAGTGGGAACATATCACGATGGATTTTGTCATAGAATTTCCAAGGAGCCCCAGTGGAAAAGATACAGTATGGGTTATCGTGGATAGACTCACTAAATCGGCACACTTCTTGCCATTTAGAGTTGGACAGTCCACAGAGGTACTAGCCGACATGTATATGGGACAAATCGTAAGATTACATAGAGTGCCGGTTAGTATTGTATCGGATCAAGATTCGAGATTTACATCTCATTTCTGGCGAAGCATGCAAGAGAGTCTTGGCACCATACTCAAATTCAGCACAGCTTACCACCCACAGACAGATGGTCAATCGGAGCGCACCATTCAGATCTTGGAGGATATGTTGCGATAATGTATGCTAGACTTTGGAGGATCTTGCGAAGATCATTTACACTTAGTGGAGTTCTCCTACAATAACAGTTATCAGGCCAGCATTCAGATGGCACCATTCGAGGTATTATACGGTATGAAGTGCAGATCGCCTATATGTTGGAGTGACGTTGGTGAACGTCAACTACTGGGTCCAGAATTGATAACGAAGACAGTGGAGAAGGTGAAACAGATTCAGAATCATCTTCGAGCAGCTTAGGACAGATAGAAGCATTGGGCAGATACGCACAGACGTCCCCTAGAGTTTAAAGAAGGAGAGCACGTATTCTTGAGAATTTCGCCCACTCGAGGTACCATTAGATTCGGGAGCAGAGGCAAGTTGAGCCCAAGGTATATTGGGCCATTTGATATTCTAGAGCGCATTGGTGAGGTAGCTTATCGTCTTGTATTACCTCCATACTTAGAGGGAGTGCATGACGTATTCCATGTCTCACAGCTGAGAAGGTACGTGACCGACCCAAGTCACGTAGTCGATCATTCAGAGATCGCAGTGGGCCCTAGCTTGAGATATGAAGAACAACCAGTTGGCATCCTCGACGTCAGTGAGAAGACATTGCGTGGATAGACAATCAGACTGGTTCGTGTAGCTTGGAAATATCATTCTCCTGGAGAATCGACTTGGGAACGAGAAGATAGCATGCGCCAGCATTATCTCCACTTATTTACGGAGGCAGTTATTACCTGAGCAATCTTGTAATTTCCATAATTCTTTCTTTAGTAGCTTATTCTTTGATTGCGAGGACACAATCCTCTTAAGGGGGGTAGATTGTAAACACCCTATTTTTCAAAATAATTCTAATACAATTTTTTCCAATATTTTTGGTATTTATCTGGATGAAGAGCCAAGGTAGTTATGATCAAGAGATTTTTTAAATAAAGTTAATTGATGTTAAAATATTATAGAAATAATATTTTATGGTATAAAATAGAAAATTGGACATGGGGCATTTTTCTGTGAATTTATTGGACTCCAGAAACGCGTTTAAAGGCTTTAAAGCTATTGAAAATTATAAACCGAACCAAACCAAACCAAACCAAGTCTGACTGAACCAACCCAGCTTAACGGGTCGGATCCTCGAGACTCAAACCCAAATCCAAACCGACCAAACCCTAGCCGCCGAATTTACTGTTCACTCCTATAAAACCCACCCTCGAAGTCTGTGCCCAGCCTTCGGAAACCCTAGCCGTCGTGCCGTCATCTCCTCCAATCAGCCCTCCTTTTTCCCCCGCCTCGAGCAGCGACCAGACCCCGTCGGCCTCCCCTGACCCCGTAGTCGACCCGAGAGCCTCGACCTCAGCCCGACTCAGACAGCGTCGAGCGCCGCCTCCCTCTGCCACGCAGAGTCCAGCGCCCTCGACGACTCCTCCCTCTCCCACACGCACAGTCGTCGAGTCCAGCGCCCTCGACGACTTCCCCCTCAACTACTCCTCGCCGCTGCCGCTAGACCGCAGCTCGATCCCCTGCACAGCAAGCGACCTCACCAACCCCCGTCGCACAGCCAGCGACCTCACCGACCCCCACCGCCGAGTCCAGCACCCGACCCTGACTTCCCCCTCAACCCCTTGACCCGCCGCCAGGCCGCCCGACGTCGACCCCCGCCGCTCGAGACCCGGCCGCTTAAGCCCTAGCCACCTCGAGCCTCGCCGACCCAGCATCGGCCGCATCCGCCATGTCCGTCGACCGCAGTCGACCCCAGCAGCGAACCCTAGACTCGACATAGCAGACACGACCAGGACACAGCTCGTGTCAAGTTGACACACGGACACGTGAAATTCAGATTCATGGAGCCCTGTTCAGGTAACGTTTTCTCTCACTTCGTAACTCTATTTTCAATTTTGTCAGTTATAACGCGTAGACTGTATAACCCTCTCGGTGCCTGTGTAACCCGCTCGGTGCATCGCGTCCTGTGGTGATCGTAATCCGCGATCCAAAAACAGGAAAAATAACGCATTGTTTTATCCCAGAACTGAGTGCGCCCCGCCAAACGGGACGACTTGGTCCACGTGGTCTTTACCGAAACATGCGCGACGTTGATACGGACGTGTGGGATTTTGTAGAAGTTGATTTGGATGTGCGTGCACACCGGAATCAACGCGTATCCGCCGACAACGCCTCGTATCCGTCCATTCTGGAATACGTTGTAACTTTGTGTACACACGTCGGATCGAGACAAAACTTGTGCCATCGGACTCGTAGCAATACGCTGGTTCTGTGACCCAAGTTTGGTCCGATTCTGAGAACGTTGACAAAATCGCGTATCGTGGGCCCTACAAGCTCTACTTGACGGACGACTTTGTGATCGGCTCAACGGAATCCAATTCTGGAAGTTCTGTCGGGTTCGTATCATCGTTCCTGACTTGTAGATACTGAGTTTGAGGAATTTGGAGACCTTTGACTCTGACACACTTTTTGGTACAAAGAGGCCCACATATGGACCCCGCTTTGGCCCGGAAATGTCATTTTTGCCCTTGTGTCCAAACTGGACTTAAGGACAGACGGTTCTAGCTATTTGATATCTTCTGAGACTGTTGGTGATGTTTATTATAGCTTTTGGAGGAGTACCCACATGATCCACTGATACAGGGATGACTGTTGGTATTCGGACACCAGGCAAGTGTACCTTGCCAAACTCTGCAGTATTGTTACATATTTTCCTTGTTTCATTTATATTGCTGTGCATGCTTAACCTAGGACCGTGTGACTTACTTAGCGTTCGATTAATAGTCGGGTGCCAATACCGTACGCGACGTTGTGTATTGTCATCTAGAGATGGACATTCGTGATACTTTATATTCTCGTACTTGTCTTACCAAGTACCCTTTTGACCCAGGACACTTGACACTATTCATGAGACAAGATCTTCCTGAGATATTTATGGTGATTCTGTATAGGATACAGGACTTGACAGAGATACTATATTCATAGATATTTATGACTTGTTGTATTAGCTATGATCCCGCTTGACATGGACATGAGACGTTATGGTCATGATATGCGTGGTTACATTAGGTGGGAAAAGAGACACACAGGCTACTGGCTGATCATATATATAAACCCCTATTATTGTGAGGCACAAGACTCTGAAGCCCGAGCTTGGCCCATTACTCATTATTACTGCTGGTATCGGCTCCCCGACACAGAGCTTGTAGTGGCTTCAGCCTGAGTTTTAGTGCTGCTCTCATCTTGCATATCACTTAGCTGGTTATTTAGTGCTCCCCTATTGTTCCATTTATTGCTGGAGAGACACACAAGCTACAGGTTGACTATATTATGCCGGCTACTCAGTCTCCCGCTGAGCTAGACCACCTCATGATATCACTGCTACCGGCTCCCCTACACAGAGCTTGTAGTTGTTTCAACCTGAGCATTATTGATGCTCTCTCTCTCTTATATTTCACACAGATGATTACATACTTACCCTATTATTCTCATTATTTGCTGTACTGCTTATATTTTGGCTTGTATATTTTCTGTACCTTGCTATGTCCCCTGAGGACCTGGATATGGATTATGTCCCCAGGATTTGAGGACGAGATCTATCCCGAGGTATATGGGACCGCAGCAGGAGTTGACCCAGGAGTTGTTCCGCCATCCGAGGATGAGGTGGTAGCCGAAGACTTTTCCTGAGCATCCATGTTTCATGCTCAGTATTTATTTATTTTAGTCATTTATATTCTGGTCTGTTGAACCATTGTATCAGATATTTATCGGGTTGTTCCCCGAAGCACTGTGTTGAGACTAGCTGATGATTTACATTCCTTATTTATTTTATGGATCATATTTTATATCTTGTGTGGATGAGATTAGTTGTGCCATGTTGTCGTAGACTTGATTTTACAGCTTAAGTATGCCCTGATGGATCCATTAAATTGGGTTTGTCCATCGGTGCGTACTGCTGGCCATTGCCACGTGTCTGGTCCCTCGGTATTTTGGGACTGGGGCATGACAGTAACCACGCATATCATGACCATAACGTCTCATGTCCATGTCAAGCGGGATCATAACTAATGCAACAAGTCATAAAGTATCTATGAATATAGTATCTCTGTCAAGTTTTGTATCCTATACAGAATCACCATGAATATCTCAGAAAGATCCTGTCTTATGAATAGTGTCAAGTGTCCTGGGTCAAAGTGTACTTGATAAGACAAGTAGGAGAAGATAAAGTGTCACGAATGTCCAGCTCTAGATGACAATACACAACACCGCGTACGGTGTTGGCACCAGACTAATAATCGGACGCTAACTACGTCACACGGTCCTAGGTTAAGCATGCACAGCAATATAATGAAGCAAGGAAAGTATGTAACAATACTGCAGAGTTTGGCAAGGTACACTTGCCTGGTGTCCGAATACCAACAGTCGTCCCTATATCAGTGGATCCTATGGGTACTCCTCCAAAAGCTATAATAAACATCACCAACAGTCTCAGAAGATATCAAATAGCTAGAAATGTCTGTCCTTAAGTCCAATTTGGACACAAGGGCAAAATGACATTTTCGGCCCAAAGCGGGGTCCACATGTGGGCCACTTTGCACCAAAAAGCGTGTCAGGGTCAAAGGTCTCCAAATTTCTTAAACTTAGTGTCAACAAGTCAGGAACGATGATACGAACCCAACGAAACTTCCAGAATTGGATTCCGATGAGCCGATCACAAAATCGCCCGTCAAGTGGAGCCTGTGGGGCCCACGATACGTGATTTTGTCAACGTTCTCAGAATCAAACCAAACTTGGATCACAGGACCAGCGTATTGCTACGAGTCCGATGGGCAAGTTTCGTCTCGATCCGACGTGTGTACACAGAGTTATAGCGTGTTCTAGAATGGACGGATACGGGGCGTTGTCGGCGGATACGCGTTGATTCCGGTGTGCACGCACATCCGAATCGACTTCTACAAAATCCCACACATCCGTATCAACGTCGCGCACATTTCAGTAAAGACCGCGTGCGACCAAGTCGTCCCGTTTGGCGGGACGCACTCAGTTCCGGGGTAAAATATGGCGTTGTTTTTTCTGTTTTTTGATCGCGGTTTGCGATCACCACAGGACGCGATGCACCGAGCGGGTTGCACGGGCACCGAGAGGGTTACACAGTCTACGTGTTGTAACTGACGAAATCGAAAACGGGTTTACGAGGAGAGAAAAAACAATACCTGAACATGGCTTCGAGAAGTCTGAATTCCAGTGTCCGGTGACTGTTTCGACATAGTACCTGTCCGAACTGCTGCTGTGTCCGTGTCCTGGGTTCTAGGGTTTTGGGTTGATGAACTGGCCGGAGGGGATGGCTGCATCATGGCCGGCCGGAGGGGATCGCACAGCCGGTCGGGGTCGGGGACTCCGCGGTGGTCGGAAACGCACAGCCGATCGGGTCGGGGAACGCTGTAGAGGGGGATCAGTCGGTCCGGCGACTCTCGCGGGGAGCACAGCCGTGTCGGGTCAGGGAAGAGGGTTCGTGCGGTGGCCTGGCGACAGCGGCGAGGTGGAAGAAGTCGATCGGCGGGGATCGAGCGACGGGGGTCGGGCGGAGTGCTCGGGTAGTTGCAGCCTGGTGACAGCGGCGAGGTGGGGAGATGAAGTCGTCGAGGTCGCGGGGTCTGGCGAAGATGGGGGAGCCGGGTGGAGGAGTTAAGGCTGAGGAGTTGGGGTCTGGTTGCTAGGCTCACGGCGGGGGAAGGAGGGTTGATCGGAGAAGATGACGGCGAGGGGTTGAGCTAGGGTTTCCGAAGGCTGGCACAGAAATCGAGAAGATTTTATAGGCGATCTACAGTAAATCCGGCGGGGCTAGGGTTTCCACTTGGGTTTCGGGTCCAGGTTGGGTTTGGCTCGGATTCGACCCGACCCAATATGCGATTTTGGTTCAGCCAGATTGGGTTCGGTTCAGTCAGGTTTGGTTGGTTTGGATTTGGTTCGGTTTATATGTCCAATAGCTTTTAGGGCGTAAAACGTATTTTCGGAGTCCAATAAATTTACCGAAAATTATCCTATGTCTGGTTTTCCATTTTACACCATAAAATATTATTTCTATAATATTTTAATATCTATTAACTGCATCTAAAAAATCCTTTGATCACAATCACCTTGGTTCTTCATCTAGAAAAATACCGAAAATTGAGGAAAAATTATATTAAAATTATTCTGAAAAATCAGGGTATTTACAATCTACCCCCCTTAAGAGGATTGCGCCCTCGCAATCAAATAATAAGCTACTAAAGGAAGAACTATGAAAATTACAAGATTGTTTAGGTAATAATTGCCTCCGCGAATAAGTGAGGATAACGCTGGCGCATACTATCCTCTTGTTCCCAGATCAATTCGCCAGGAGAATGATGTTTCCAAGCTATACGAACCAGTCTGATTGTCTGTCCTCGTACTGTCTTCTCATTGACGTCGAGGATGCCAACTGGTTGTTCTTCATACCTCAAGCTAGGGCCCACTGCGATCTCTGAATGATCGACTACGTGACTTGGGTCGGTCACGTACCTTCTCAGCTGTGAGACGTGGAATACGTCATGTACTCCCTCTAAGGATGGTGGTAATGCAAGACGATAAGCCACCTCACCAATGCGCTCTAGAATATCTAATGGCCCAATATACCTTGGGCTCAACTTGCCTCTGCTCCCAAATCGAATGGTACCTCGAGTGGACAAAATTCTCAAGAACACGTGCTCTCCTTCTTTGAACTCTAGGGGACATCTGTGTGTATCAACCCAATGCTTCTGTCTATCCTGATCTGTTCGTAGATGATTCTGAATCTGTTTTACCTTCTCCAGTGTCTGCGTTACCAATTCTGGACCCAGTATTTGACGTTCACCAACGTCACTCCAACATAGAGGCGATTTGTACTTTCTTTCGTATAATGCCTCGAATGGTGCCATCATAATGCTGGCATGATAACTGTTGTTGTAGGAGAACTCCACTAAGTGCAAATGATCTTCCCAAGATCCTCCAAAGTCTAGCATACACGATCGTAACATATCCTCCAAGATCTGAATGGTGCGCTCCGATTGGCCATTTGTCTGTGGATGGTAAGCTGTACTGAATTTGAGTCTGGTGCCCAGACTCTCTTGCATGCTTCGCCAGAAATAAGATATAAATCTCGAATCTCGATCCGAAATAATACTAACCGGCACTCCATATAATCTGACGATTTGTCGCATATACATGTCGGCTAGTACCTCTGTGGACTGTCCAACTCTAAATGGTAAGAAGTGTGCCGATTTAGTGAGTCGATCCACAATAACCCATACCGCATCTCTTCCGCTGGGGCTCCTTGGAAATCCTGTGACAAAATTCATCGTGATATGTTCCCACTTCCATTCTGGTATAGAAAGCGGCTGTAACATACCTGCAGTCCTCTGATGCTCGGCCTTTACTTGCTGACAGACTAAACATTTGGCCACAAATTTTACAATCTCCCTTTTCATTCCATGCCACCAATAATACTGTCTCAAGTCTCGGTACATCTTGGTTCCTCCTGGGTGAATAGAGTACATAGAGCTATATGCTTCAGTCATTAACTCCTGTCTCAATTCTCCATTTGGAACATACATGAGATTCCCAAACCGTAAGGTCCCGTCTTCATGTATGCGAAGTCCTGTCTGCAGGCCTACTTCTGTCCTCTCTTTCAGTCTTCGAAATCTAGCATCGGCGGGCAATGCCTCTTTAAGCTTCTCCACGAGTGATGACTTAACTTCAAGATTAGCCAACAAGCCATTCTATCCTGGTAAAACAACCTCTATCTGAAGCTCCTGTAGATCTCTCAATAACTCGGGCTACATCGTCAAAAAATAAGCCGTAGGCTTCCTGCTGAGAGCGTCTGCTACGACATTCGCCTTTTCCGGATGATACTGCAGATCTATGTCAAAATCTACCATCAATTCAAGCCAACATCTCTGCCTCATGTTGAGCTCCTTCTGAGTATATACATACTTCAGACTCTTGTGATCTGTAAAGATTTCTACCTTCTCCCCATAAAGGTAGTGCCTCCAAATCTTCAATGCAAATATTACTGCTGCTAACTCCAGAACGTGTGTTGGATAGTTCTTCTCGTGGACCTTTAACTGCCTTGATGCATAAGAAATGACTTTGCCATGTTGCATCAAAACACATCCTAATCCACTACCTGATGCATCACTGTAAACAACAAAACCTCCTGACCCTGAAGGAAGAGTCAAGACAGGTGCTGTTATTAATCTTCTCTTCAATTCTTCGAAGGCCTTCTGGCAGTCTTCTGTCTATATGAACTCCTGGTCTTTACGTGTCAGTTTCGTCATCGGTTCTGCAATCCTTGAGAAATTTTTTATAAACCTTCGGTAATATCCCGCGAGTCCGAGAAAACTTCTCACCTCTGCAACTGATGTGGGTGTAGGCCAAGTCTCTATTGCCGCAACTTTCTCCGGATCCACTGAAAGTCCTTCTCCTGAGATGATATATCCCAAGAAAGGCACTTTGTCCATACAAAACTCACACTTACTGAGTTTGGCATATAACTTCTCCTGTCTCAAGGTCTCTAACACGATTCTGAGATGCTCCTCGTGCTCTCCGTGGTTCTTGGAATATATTAAAATGTTGTCAATGAACACAACCACAAATTTATCCAAGAACTGATGAAAGACTCTGTTCATTAAACTCATAAACACTGCTGGCGCATTGGTTAAACCAAACGGCATTACCAAGCACTCATAATGTCCATACTTGGTCCTAAAAGCTGTCTTCGGTATGTCTTCCTTCCTTTGATCTGATGATAGCCGGATCTAAGGTCAATCTTCGAGAATATCCTAGCACCACTCAATTGATCGAATAGATCATCAATGCGTGGTAAAGGATACCTGTTCTTGATGGTCACAGCATTCAGTGCCCTGTAGTCAATGCACAATCGTACTGTTCCATCCTTCTTAGGTACAAATAATATGGGTGCTTCCCAAGGTGAAATGCTAGGCCGAATAAAACTTTTCTCCAGAAGATCATCAACCTGTTCATTCAACTCCACTAACTCCTTAGGTGCTAGCCGATATACTGATGAAGTGATAGGCTCTGCTCCTGGAGTTAAGTCTATTGTGAATTCTATTTCCCAATCAGGTGGTAAACCTGGAAGATCATCAGGAAATACATCCACAAACTCCGATATGACTCTTGGGCAACCCGTCTCCTCTTCTACAGATAGTACCCTAAGAGTAGGCTGAACTCCTTGCTCTACTGCTCCTCAAAGAAACTCAAATGCTGGATGTCCAGGCGGTCTAAATATAACCCGCCCAAGTCGGCAATCAAGAGTCGCATGGTACTGACTTAACCAGTCCATACCAAGTACAACATCATAATCCGGCATAGAAAATATCAGAAATTGAGCTCGCATTTCTCTTCCACAGACTACTACAGAACATGATCTACATACGTCACTAACCGGAATAATTTCACCTTCCGTAAGAATTCTCTTCATCTTTGGAAGGGGTGCGGTAGCTACTCTACGGGTGGCTACAAAGCTAGCTGCTATAAATGAATGCGATGCTCCAGAATCAAATAAAGCTACAGCTGGTAATGAAGCTACTAAAATGGTACCTGCGATAACTTTGCCTGCAGTAGCCTCCTCCTCAACAGCTAATGTGAATGCCTGTCCTCGTCCCTGAGCTGGACCTCTCTGCTGCTGCTGAGCTTGCTGGAATAGAGCTGTCTGCGGTGCCAGGGGTGGTCTCTGCTGATTTCCTCCTGGGGCTGGTGGTCTGACTCCTCCAACTCCCATCTGCGGTGCTCCTACTGCTGGATAAGCTGATCGTGGTACAGGTAAAGCTAGTCTCAGTGCTCCCTCTCTGCGCTCGGTGCAGTCTCTGGTCGAATGTTGGTTGGATCCGTAAGCCAGGCATAGTCCTAACTTGCATCTGCATTCTCTCTCAATGTGACCTACCTTACCGCAGTGGTGATAAGTAGGGAGATATATGGCACTGTATGCTATCCTGGTTGGTGCTGATGTGATGGGCCTCTTCAGATTTGACTCCCTTCTAGTGACGTGCTTCATGCGTCGTGCTGCTGCAAGAACATCGGTATATGTTGTAGGTGCGACCGATCCAATCAATCTCTGAAGCTCGAACTTCAGTCCGTCAAAGAACTTCTCAGCTTTCTCCTCCTCTGTCGAAATCAAGGTTGGGGCAAAGCGACTTAGGCGAATAAATTCTGCGTTGTATTCTTCCACTGTCATATTGCCTTGGATAAGGCGGTTGAACTTGTCTCTGAGCTCTGACCGTGCTACTGCTGGAATATACATCTTTTTGAAGAGTTTGGAGAACTCTTCCCAAGTGACTCGGTCCTATCCGAGCCTCCTCTTTTCAGCTAACCACCAGTGATGTGTATTGTCAGTTAACTGCATTCTGACTGCAGTCATCCATTTTTCTCTCAGAAGTTCAGCTGCTTCCAACTGGTGCTGTTGTTCGTGAGCCATTCATGAACTTCTATTGGCCCCTCTTTACCAGAAAATGTACGAGGCTTGAGCTGACAAAAATCAGTGATAGATCCCGTCGTTGATTGTCTCGTTGGTGGATTTGCCTGCTCCAATGCGGATACCAGGCTGGTTCTCAGATACTCGGCCTCCTGCCGATGGACCTCTTGCTGAATCTGCTGCTGGGCTTGCATCATAGCATACATCATCTGGAATATCTGTTTCCTGTCCATGGCTTGTCTTGGCGGGAAAACTGGCATCTGGGGAGTGAACTGTGGTGGAGGTGGGATGTCATCTCTCCGGAACCTTGGATTAGGCTGGCCGGTTTGATCGCTCTGCGATGTTTGTCCTCCGTTCCCTGGTGTCACTCTGTTTATATAAGTAACCACAGCATCGTGTGGTGTATCCAAGGGAATCTCATCTCCGTTCCTGGGATCTATTTCTCTACAACCAAAAGATAAACTGTAAGAACGCTTAGAGGAATCAACACAGGATGCAAATCAAGTAACAAATTCGAGTTCGATATAGAGTTCAAAAATGGTTCAAATAATGGATGAGATCCTATAACTTATCCTATCCTAAGGGCAGGCTGGTTCGGTCCCTAAGTTAAAACCGAACAATTTAGTCGTAGACCTGCATGGGCCACCACAAAAACTATGTCACGTCCCAGTCCCAAAATACCGAGGAACCAGACACGTGACAATGGCCAGCAGTACGCGCCGATGGACAAACCCAATTTAATGGATCCATCAGGGCATACTTAAGCTGTAAAACAAAGTCTACGACAATCATGGCACAACTAATCTCATCCATACAAGATATAAAATATGATCCATAAAATATAAGAAATGTAAATCATCAACCAGTCTCAACAAAGTACTTCGGGGAACAACCCGATAAACATCTGTTACAATGGTTCAACAGACCAGAATATAAATGACTGAAATAAATAAAATAATGAGCATGAAACATGGATGCTCAGAAAAAGTCTTCAGCTAACACCTCGTCCTCGGATGACGGTACATCTCCTGGATCAGCTCCTGCTGCGGTCCCGTATACCTCGGGATAGATCTCGTCCTCAAATCCTGGGGACATAATCCATATCCAGGTCCTCAGGGGACATAGCAAGGTATAGAAAATATACAAGCCAAAACATAAGCAGTGCAGCAAATAATGAGAATAATAGGGTAAGTATGTAATTATCTGTGTGAAATGCAAGAGAGGGAGAGCATCAATAGTACTCAGGTTGAAACAACTACAAGCTCTGTGTAGGGGAGCCGGGTAGCAGTGATATCATGAGGTAGTCTAGCTCAGCGGGAGACTGAGTAGCCGGCATAATATAGTCAACCTGTAGCCTGTGGGTGTCTCCAGTAATAGATGGAACAATAAGGGAACACTAAATAACCAGCTAAGTGATATGCAAGATGAGAGCAGCACTAGAACTCAGGCTGAAGCCACTATAAGCTCTGTGTCGGGGAGCCGGTAGCAGTAGTAATAATGAGTAATGGGCCAAGCTCGGGCTTTAGAGTCTTGTGCCTCACAATAATATGGGTTTATATATATGATCAGCCTGTAGCCTATGTGTCTTTTCCCACCCAATGTAACCACGTATATCATGACCATAACGTCTCATGTCCATGTCAAGCGGGATCATAACTAATGCAACAAGTCATAAAGTATCTATGAATATAGTATCTCTGTCAAGTCTTGTATCCTATACAGAATCACCATGAATATCTCAGGAAGATTCTGTCTCATAAATAGTGTCAAGTATCCTGGGTCAAAGTGTACTTGATAAGACAAGTACGAGAAGATAAAGTGTCACGAATGTCCAGCTCTAGATGACAATACACAATACCGCGTACGGTGTTGGCACCCGACTAATAATCGGACACTAAGTACGTTACACGGTCCTAGGTTAAGCATGCACAGCAATATAATGAAGCAAGGAAAGTATGTAACAATACTGCAGAGTTTGGCAAGGTACACTTGCCTGGTGTCCGAATACCAACAATCGTCCCTGTATTAGTGGATCCTGTGGGTACTCCGCCAAAAACTGTAATAAATATCACCAACAGTCTCAGAAGATATCAAATAGCTAGAAACGCATGTCCTTAAGTCCAATTTGGACACAAGGGCAAAATGACATTTTCGGCCCAAAACGGGATCCACATGTGGGCCACTTTGCACCGAAAAGTGTGTCAGGGTCAAAGGTCTCCAAATTCCTCAAACTCAATGCAACAAGTCAGGAATGATAATACAAACCCAACGGAACTTCCAGAATTGGATTCCAATGAGCCGATCACAAAATCGCGCGTCAAGTGGAGCCTATGGGGCCCACGATACACGATTTTGTCAACGTTCTCAGAATCGAACCAAACTTGGGTCACAGGACCAGCGTATTGCTACGAGTCCGATGGCACAAGTTTTGTCTCGATCCGACGTGTGTACACAAAGTTATAGCATGTTCCAGAATAGACGGATATGGGGCGTTGTCGGCGGATACGCGTTGATTTCGGTGTGCACGCACATCCGAATCGACTTTTGCGAAATCCCACACGTCCGTATCAACGTCGCGCATGTTTCGGTAAAGATCGCGTGCGACCAAGTCGTCCCGTTTGGCGGGGCGCACTCAGTTCCGGGGTGAAACAGGGTATTATTTTTCCTGTTTTTGGATCGCGGTTTGCGATCACCACAGGACGTGATACACCGAGCAGGTTACACAGGCACCGAGAGGGTTACACAGTCTACGCGTTGCAACTGACGGAATCGAAAACGGGTTTATGAGGAGAGAGAAAACAATACCTGAACAGGGCTCCGAGAAGTCTGAATTCCAGTGTCCGGTGACTGTTTCGACACAGTACCTGTCTGAACTGCTGCTGTGTCCTTGTCCGGGGTTCTAGGGTTCTGGGTTGATGAATTGGCCGGAGGGGATGGCTGCACTGTGGCCGGCCGGAGGGGATCGCACAGCCGGTCGGGGTCGGGGTCGGGGTCTCCGTGGTGGTCGAAAACGCACAGTCGATCGGGTCGGGGAACGCTGTAGAGGTGGATCAGTCGGTCCGACGACTCTCGTGGGGAGCACAGCCGGTGTCGTATCGGGGAAGAGGGTTCGTGCGGCGGCCTGGCGACAGCGGCGAGGTGGAAGAAGACGATCGACGGGGATCGAGCGGGGGGGGGGGGGGGTCGAGCGGAGTGCTCGGTTCGTTGCGGCCTGGGGACAGCGGCGAGGTGGGGAGATGAAGTCGTCGAGGTCGCGAGGTTTGGCGAAGATGGGGGAGCCGGGTGGAGGAGTTAGGGCTGAGGAGTTGGGGTCTGGTTGCTGGGCTCGCGGCGGGGGAAGGAGGGCTGATCGGAGAAGATGACGGCGGGGGGTTGAGCTAGGGTTTCCGAGGGCTGGCACGGAAATCGAGAAGATTTTATAGGCGGTCTACAGTAAATCCGGCGGGGCTAGGGTTTCCACTTGGGTTTCGGGTCCGGGTTGGGTTTGGCTCAGATCCGACCCGACCCAATATGAGGTTTTGGTTCAGCCAGATTGGGTTCGGTTCAGTCAGGTTTGGTTGGTTTGAATTTGGTTCGGTTTATATGTCCAATAGCTTTTAGGGCGTAAAATGCATTTTCGGGGTAAGGCTTGAGTATCTCAATACCTTGAGATACTCAAGGTATTGAGCGTCGGGGCAAGGTATTGAGTTTTAGCCTAGGATTAAGGTTAGAGTTGCTTTTATATATATAGTTATATATATTTATACGTGCTAGTATATATTTTAGAGGGTATAGACGGGACGTATAACGTAGGTTGAGGTATCGGATACCGAGGGTATCCCGGTATCTCAAGGAGGCGAGTTTGAGGGTTTATTAGCTTAATGACCTAGTTTTGACCTAGAATTTTAGGGGCACCCTAGTTTGACCTAGAGTTGACCATAGTTGACCCGCTTGACCGCCAAAGTCAACTTTGACCTAGTTTTGACCCATAGTTGACTTTTTGGACCTAGAGTTGACTTTTTGGACCAATAGTTGATTTTTTGACCCAGATTTCACCGGTTTGACCCGTTTGACCTAGAACGACCCTAAAAGCCTATTTTTAGTCATTTTTTATCTGTTTAATTCTTTAGAACCCTGTTTAACCTTGCTTTTCGTAATAGGTCCTTGCGATACCAGTTCAGATTGCCAGTTGCTCAGGACGTCAGACGAGTACATTCTCTGATAGTTTCCATTATCTGATGATTATTATGATTCAGCTTCTAGTATAGTATCATCTGATTTTCTGGCATGACACGGATTGGTATTTCTGGATTCATTTACTTGTGACACGTATATTTTATATTTCTGGCCTCTATTCTGGAATCACCTACTGGCATCACCTACAGGCATCACTACAGGCATCACTCATATTTCTGGCTGGACTCATACTTGATTTACGTGCCGGATCTTGGATTCACTTGTACTAGTCGGAACGGGGAAATACTCGAGTAGATATGTAAACATTCCGAACTGGAATCACTGGAATCACCCCCTCTGGTCTAATCTGGAATGATAGAAGCCGCACACCCAGTGTGCGGTGAGCCATACTTACCCCTAGCCGTTTACATATTGAAACAGGTATTTCAAATACACGAGTTTATTCTTTCTAGTCTGGACTCTCTTACATTTCTTGCTGGTCTCACTTATAGTTTCTAGACTTGACTCATTACATGTATACTTGCTGGACTCACTACATGTTCTTGTGCACATACTTACTCTTAGTTTAGATTTCTTGTATCCTGCAGTTACTACTATCTTGCTTCTGATATTCATGCATCTTTATCTTTATGCACCAGTGATATATATATTCCTTGTTCATACATTATTTTATTCTTCTTGCTACTTGCTATAACTGTTTTATAGTTTTTATCATTTAACTGGAACTGCTGTTAGAGGTGTACTTGCTCCAGTCCTGACTGGACATATTATTTCCAGAGTATCCGGAGGATTGGTGTCCGACGTTTTATGGACCTTAGCCTGACGATGGTGCAGACAGGGACCCCCTAGTTTAGGAGTAATTTTCGTGTTGGTAGCTGGGATCACTAGCACCTGTTGTTGTTTTTATTAGCTTTTGGTACCGGATTTGTCTCTGGTTTTGGATTGAGACCTTGTATTATATTTGTTTCTGGATATTGTTGTATTATTATTATTGATGTTGTGGTTATTTTAGTAGCAGTTGTTTAGACTTTGTAGCTGTTAATCTTCTTTGTTATCTTATCGTGCTTAGATTCGTGATTGAGTACATTATAATTATTTTATGTTGTTGCTCCTCCATTTGGAGTTGAGATCTTGACAGGTTTATATATTGATTGCGTGAGATTGTTAGCTAGATAGTAGACCTAGACAGCGTTCTACCGTCGATGCTGCGGCATAGGTTGGACGTACCCATGACTCATGCCCAATTTTTTGGGTGCGTGTCGTGACACGTTTTTGGTGGCTGCCCCATGCAGGTCTCGATTTGCAATTAGTGCAATGTCGTGGTAGTATAACGATTTAGTTGTACTGCTGCGAACCTGCTCTAGGATATAGGATCTAGGATCTAGGATGAGAGTGTACTCAATTACGACTAAGAATAATTCTAATCTAAATATTCTAAAATTGCTTTCTTTTGAAATATTACTGTCCTTCTTTAATGATAGCAGCAGCGTGCAAGCGCAGCAGTGCCGCGGTAGCAGCGGTAGCTGCCAGCAGCAGCAGCGCGTTCGTGGCGCGGTTAACTCTTGTCACTACCCCATTTTCAGAGCCGAATATTTTTTTAATTTGGTTAATTGTGTATTATTTATAATTAATTATATTTATATTTAATTGATGGTTGTGTTATTTTTTTTATTGATTGTTTTAGGATTTTGGCTAGCCTGGACCCATGTCAGACCCTAGTGGACCCATGTCCGACCCAACCCACACCCTTGTGAGACCTATTTTTGGGTTTAGAATTTTTATTATATTTTTAGTGGACTAGTTGGAGAGATTGGGAGTTAGTTTAAGTGCTTTCGGAACCCGAAACCCAAACCCAAGTGAGAGGAGGGCTTTTTGGTCTTTTGGCTATGTAAACCCTTATTACATGTGAATGGCCGCCCCCCCACTTCCCAGACCCGACCAAACCAGCAGCCCCTCTCCCCACTTATTCACTTCTTCTTCTTCTTCTTCTTCTTCTTCTTCTTCTCCACTCTTTCTTCTTCCTTTCTTCTTCCAACATCCAAGTAAATGCTCCATTTCTTCTCTTTCTTCTTCTATTTTCTATGGATGTGAACCCTAACCCTACGCTTTTCCCTAACCTAGGTGGGTAGCGCTTAGATTTGGTGTTGGAGCTTGGATTGGAAGCTTGGAAGCTTGGTGTGGTGGATTTGGAGAGTTTTAGAGACTTTGGCTTGGGATTCCAACTTCCAAGAGATAAATCCTAATTTCCCCCTTGTAATTACTCTTATATAGTGTAATTAGTAGTTTAGAACCTTCCTAGACCTTAGGGCTATCCGTGGGAGGAAGTTAGAACAAGTTTGGTTGTGTTTGGAGACTTTGACACTAGGTTTTATGTCAATTTCGGATGAAATCCGAGATTGGCCCAATTTTGGGTGATGCCCTAGGTTAGACGGACCTAGGTAAACATTGTCGGTTGTCTTGAGGGTTAGTGCGTGTCTCCGTTCGAACACATGAGGTCGTGTCGAGGAGAAATGGGCATTTCGGGCATTTTAGGGGTTTTCATCGTCGTCGATTCTATGTGCGTGCGCATTTTTGCCACAGACCTAGAATCGATAAGTTAGCATTTTTTTTCTAAGATGTAGACATCGTTTAGAACCCGTGGGTAATTTTTGGGCCGATTCTGAGTTGGTTTGGTGTGCGATTCAGGAGGTTTTGCGAACCGCACACCACGTGTTCGTCGAAATGACCGAATGGCCATTTTGACTTAGTTTCTTAGTTTTGGGCTTGTGCGCGCATTAGATTAGCTTCGGGGAGTGTGTGCTAGAGTTATAGGGTTATATTTTGTATATATATGTTTGTGTTTGTGCGTGTAGGGGGTCGTTGGGCGTGAGTTGGGTGTGTTGTTTGTGAGTTGTGTTGCGTTTTGTGTTTGTGTGTGTGTGTGTGTCTCTCTCTCTCTCTATATATATATTTATAGATATGTGTTGTATGTATATATATATATATGTGTGTATATACATATATTTGTGTAGGGGTTTGTGTATTAGTGTGGGTGCTTGTGTGTATATATATGTGTATATGTATGAGTGTTTGTGTGTGTGTTTCTATATATATATATATTTGTTTGTGTATATATATATGTTTATGTGTAGTTGTGTGTGTGTTAGTGTGTGTGAGAGTGTGTGTGTGAGGGTGTGTGAGAGTGAGTGTGTGTGAGAGTGAGGGTGTGGTTGTGAGCGTGTGTGTGAGTGTAGTTATATATATATATATATATATATATATATAGGTATATAGATATATGTATGAGTGTGTGTATATTTATAGATGTGTTTTGTGAGTGTATTTATATATATATTTGTGTGTGTGATTGAGTGTTTGAGTGAATATTTAGATATATGTATGAGTGTGTGTGTGTGTATGTATATATATATATATATCTGTGTGTATGTGTGCTTATATATATATATATAGATTTGTGTGTGTATATATATTTGTGTGTTTATATATACATAGATATGTGTATATATATGTAGTGAGTATATAAATATATACGTGTGTGTGTGTTTATGTGTGTTCCTAAGTATATATGTTAGTGTATGTGTATATATATATTTAGAGTTGTGTATATATATATATATATATATATATATAAGTGTGTGTCTGTGTGTGCTTGTGGGGGTGTCGAGGCGGCTGTGCAGCGGGGTGGGCAGCAGGGCAGCGGACAGCGAGTGCGCTTCTGTGCAGTGCACACAGCAGCAGCAGCAGCTCTAGCAGCTCTAGCAGCAGCAGCAATAGCCTCTAGCAGCAACAACATCGTTTGCATTAGCAGCGGGGTAGGTAGCAATGGGGAGGGAGAGTCATAGATATATAGATATATAGATAGCTAGATAGATGGATAGATAACTAGATAGATAGATAACTAGACAGATAGATAGATGAATAGATAACTAGATAGATAGATAAATAGATAGATAGATAGATGAATAGATAACTAGATAGATAGATAGATAGATAGATAGATAGATAGATAGATAGATAGATACATAGATAGCTAGATAAATAGATAGATAGATATTAGATAGTTAGATAGATAGATTGATAGATAGCTAGATATTAGATAGATATATAGGTACATACATAGATAGATAGATAGATAGATAGATAGATAGATATATAGATAGGTAGTTAGATATTTATATATCTATATGTATAGATATATATACACATAGCTAGTTATATGCATAGTTATAGCTAGGTAAATATATATGTATATGTATGTATCGGGTAAGGGTTATATATTTGTGTTTGTGGATATATATATAAATAGATATCTAGGTATATGCATATGTGTGTGTTGTATATATATATTAGCCTATACATATAGCTAGGTATATATCTATAAGCATAGTTAGTTAGCTAGAGGGATAGTAGGGTTGAGTTTAGAGAGGTATCTCAATACCTTGAGATACCAAGGTATCTCAATACCTTGAGATATCCAAGGTATTGAGTTTCTAGCGGAATTTTTGAGCAATTGCCTAGGAATAGTATTAGAGTAATTTTTATATGTATATGTGTATATATTTACACGTGCTAGCATAGGTTTTTGCGGGTTTAGGCGGGGTGCGTAGCCTAGGTTGAGGTATCGGATACCGAGGGTATCCCGGTATCTCAAGGAGGCGAGTTTGAGGGTTTATTAGCTTAATGACCTAGTTTTGACCTAGAATTTCAGGCGCACCCTAGTTTGACCTAGACTTGACCGTAGTTGACTCGGTTGACCGCCAAAGTCAACTTTTGACCTAGTTTTGACCCAGAGTTGACTTTTTGACCCAGATTTTATCGGTTTGACCCGTTTGACCTAGAACGACCCTAGAAGCCTATTTTTAGATATTTTATATCTGTTTAACTCATTAGAAACATGTTTAACTTTGCTTTTCATAATAGGTCCTTGCGATACCAGTTCGGATCGCAGTTGCTTAGGACGTAAGGCGAGTACATTCTCTGATAGTTTCCATTATCTGATGATTATTATGATTCAGCTTCTAGTATAGTATCATCTAATTTTCTGGTACGACACGAATTAGTATTTCTGTATTCATTTACTTGTGATACGTATATTTCATCTTTCTGGCCTCTATTCTGGAATCACCTACTAGCATCACCGACAGGCATCACTACAAGCACCACTCATGTTTCAGGCTGGACTCATACTTGATTTACGTGTCGGGTCTTGGATTCACTTGTTCTAGTCGGGCGGGGAAATACTCGAGTAGACATATAAATATTTCTATCTGGAATCATCAGGAATCACTCCCTCTGGTCTAATCTGGAATGATAGCAGCCGCGCACCCAGTGCGTGGTGAGCCGTACTTACCCCTAGCCGTTTACTTGTCGAAACAAGTATTTCAAAGACACCGAGTTCATTCTTTCTAGTCTAGACTCTCTTGCATTTCTTGTTGGTCTCACTTACATGTTTCTGGACTTGACTCATTACATGTATTTCTTGCTGGACTCACAACACGTTCTTGTGCACATACTTGATCTTAGTTTAGATTTTATGTATCTTGCAGTCATTACTATCTTGCTTCTGATATTCATGCATCTTTACCTTTATGCACCAGTAATATGTATATTTCCTTGTTTATACTTTATTTCATTCTTCTTGCTACTTGCTATAACTGTTTTATAGTTTTTATCATTTAACTGGAACTGCTGTTAGAGGTGTACTTGCTTCAGTCCTGACTAGACATATTTTTTCCAGAGTATCCAGAGGATTGGTGTCCGACGTTTTATGGACCTCAGCCTGTCGATGGTGCAGACAGGGACCCTCTAGTTTAGGAGTGATTTCCGGGTTGGTAGCCGGGATCACTAGGACCTGTTGTTGTTTTGATTAGCTTTTAGCACCGGATTGTCTCCGATTTTGGATTGAGACTTATATTGTATATGATTTTGGATATTTTTGTATTATTATTATTATTATTGTGGTTGTTTTAGCTGCCGTTGTTTAGACTTTGTAGTTGTTAGATTTCTGTGTTATCTTATCGTGCTTAGATTCGTGATTGAGTACTTGTGATTATCATTATGATATTCCTCCTCCATTTGGAGTTAAGATCTTGACATGTTTATATATTGATTGCATGAGATTGTTAGCTAGATAGTTGACTTAGACAGCATTCTACCGTCGATACTGCGGCGTAGGCTGGACGTACCCACGACTCATGCCCAATTTTTTGGGTGCGGGTCGTGACACGTTTTTAGTGGCGGCCCCATGCAGGTCTCGATTTATAATTAGTTTGATGTCGTGGTGCTACAATAATTTAGTTGTACTGCTGCGAGCCTGCTCTAGGATATAGGATCTGGGATGAGAGTGTACTCAATCACGACTAGGAACAATTCTAATCTAATTATTCTGAAATTGCTTCTTTTGAAATATTACTGTCCTTCTTTGATGATATCGTATCTTGCACCGTGTTGACTTCTTTTGATCTGTGTTCAGGATGCCTTCGAAGATACGATCTCATCGTACCGTCCCAGCAGTTGCCACCGAGAGGTCTGCTACCTCTCGTCCATCTCGTATTCAGGCAGCTACTACCGCTCCACTCACCACTCCTTTGGTTGAGGGAGCATCTGCTTCTCTCGGGGATCCTCCTCGACTTGTCGATCCGAGGACTACCCCAGTCGTTCCGTTGGTTCCTCCACCACTTCCTATACCAGTAGACGCCGCGCAGTTGTTTGCGTTCTTCAGGGAGTTGATGGACGCACAGCACCATCAGGTGGATGTGATGAGGATGGGCATTGAGAACGCCCACCAGGTGGCCATGACGGTAGTGGACAGAGTGGCACAGATTCAGCTACAGGCAGATCAGGCACAGCATCCGAGGCCGGGCAATATTATTGACTTCCAGAGGATGCGGTCCAAGGAGTTTCGGGGTACAGAAGGGATCTTGTATGCGGATAAATGGATAGAGAAGATTGAGGGCATCTTCAGGCTGACACAAATTCCAGACAGCATGCAGATAGAGGCAACGGGCAGTCAGATGTTCGACCTCACTTTGACGTGGTATCGCACTGATACGAGGATTGCGGCACCAGGGATTACTTGGAAGGCTTTCAAGAGGCTTTTTAAGGAGAAGTTTTTCCCAGATGTGGCGCTCAGTGCTTTGGAGAGCCAGTTCGAGACAGTCATCCAGGGGAGCATGATGGTGGACGAGTACGCAGCGGAGTTCTGCCATATAGGCAGATTCGTGGAGGGCTTAGAAAGGCAGCAAAGGCTAGAAAGTTTCGCAAGGGCTTGGCCATAGCGGTCAAGTCTTTGACCAGGAGGGATCGCGAGGCAACTTTCGAACAGATAGTAGGAGACGCTCAGAGGGCAGAGGATGACTTGGAGCTCAAGTCCAAGAGAGGCAGGGATGATTCAGGCAGTGCGAGTGGCAGTACGGGACCAGCTAAGCGTCCCTATATGCAGAAGGCAGCACAGCAGGGTCAGGATCAGAGGGTGCCCACTTGTGCCTACTGCAGGAAGGCAGGACACACTTGGGATATTTGTAGGAGGAGGCTGAAGGTGTGTTTGTTCTGCAGATCCGCTGCTCACCAAATGCGAGATTGCCCCACTGCACCTCCATTGGGTGGAGCACAGGATCGGAGAGTTGGAGCTAGGCCACCTATGGCACAGCATCATGCCCCGCACCAGCAGAGGGATATACCCCAGCAGGGCAGGGCTTATGCATTGACGGTCGAGGAGGCCGATGCTACGGGTGTCGGGTTAGCAGGTCTGTCTCTTTGTTCTTCTTTCTGTCCTTTTCCATTCTTTGTGGTGTGCTTCATTAGTACTTGTTAGACTTTTCTTTGTGCTGTGGTAGACAGTGTAGTAACCCTGATTGAGACTGTGATAACACGACCAGTAGGACCATGATCTTGTATGTTGTTTAGGTAGAATTGTTTGACTGTAATTGTTGGGGGTTTGACCTAGAGGGAGTGCGATTGACTTTAAATTTCGAGAACAAAATTTTCTAAGGAGGATAGGCTTGTCACTACCCCATTTCTAGAGCCGAGTATTTTATTATTATTTTAATTTAGTTAATTGTGTATTATTTATAATTAATTATATTTATATTTAATTGATGGTTGTGTTATTTTTTTATTGATTGTTTTAGAGTTTTGGCTAGCCTGGACCCATGTCAGACCCTAGTGGATCCATGTCCGATCCAACCTACACCCTTGTGAGACCTATTTTTGGGTTTAGAATATTTATTATATTTTTAGTAGGTTAGTTGGAGAGATTGGGAGTTAGTTTAAGTGCTTTTGGAACCCGAAACCCAAACCCAAACCCAAGTGAGAGGAGGGCTTTTTGGTCTTTTGGCTATGTAAACCCTTATTACATGTGAATGGCCGCCCCCCACTTTCCAGACCCGACCAAACCAGCAGCCCCTCTCTCCACTTCTTCACTTCTTCTTCTTCTTCTTCTTCTTCTTCTTCTTCTTCTTCTTCTCCACTCTTTCTTCTTCTCCACTCTTTCTTCTTCCCACATCCAAGTAAGTGCTCCATTTCTTCTCTTTCTTCTCTATTCTCCATGGATATGAACCCTAACCCTATACTTTTCCCTAACCTAGGTATGTAGCGCTTAAATTTGGTATTGGAGCTTGGATGGGAAGCTTGGAAGCTTGGTGTACAGAATTTGGAGAGTTTTGGAGACTTTGGCTTAGGATTCCAACTCCTAAGAGGTAAATCCTGATTTTCCCCTTGTAATTACTCTTATATAGTGTAATTAGTAGTTTAGAACCTTCCTAGACCTTAGGGCTACCCGTGTGAGGAAGTTGGAACAAGTTTGGATGTGTTTGGAGACTTTGACACTAGATTTTGTGTCAATTCGGGTAAAATCCGAGATTGGCCCAATTTTGGGTGATATCCTAGGTTAGACGGACCTATGTAGATGTTGTCAGATGTCTTGAGGGTTAGTGAGTGTCTCCGTTCGGACACGTGAGGTCATATCGCAGAGAAATGGGCGTTTCGGGCGTTTTAGGGGTTTTCGTCGTCGTCGATTCTATGTGCATGCGTATTTTTTCCACAGACCTAGAATCAACGAGTTAGCATTTTTCTAGGATTTAGACATCGTTTAGAACCCGTGGATAAATTTTGGGCCGATTCTGAGTTGGTTTGGTGTGCGTTTCAGGAGGTTTTGCGAACCGCACACCACGTGTTCGTCGAAATGATCGAACGACCATTTTGACTTAGTTTTTTAGTTTCGGGCTTGTGCGCGCATTGGATTAGCTTCAGGGAGTGTGTGCTAGAGTTCTCGGGTTATATTTTGTATATTTATGTGTGTGTTTGTGCGTGTAGGGGGGCGTTGGGCGTTAGTTGGGTGTGTTGTTTGTGAGTTGTGTTGTATTTTGTGTTTGTGTGTGTGTCTCTCTATATATATATTTATAGATATGTGTTGTATATATATATGTGTGTGTGTGTGTGTGTGTGTGTGTGTATATACATATATTTGTGTAGGGGTTTGTGTATTAGTGTGGGTGCTTGTGTGTGTGTGTGTGTGTGTATATATATATATATATATATATATATATATATATATATATATATATATATATATATATATATATATATATATATATATATATGTGTGTTTGTATATATATATATATGTTTATGTGTAGTTATGTGTGTGTTAGTGTGTGTAAGAGTGTGTGTGTGAGGGTGTGTGAGAGTGAGGGTGTGGTTGTGAGTGTGTGTGTGAGTGTAGTTATATATATATATATATATATATATATATATATATATATATATATATATATATGTATATGTATATATAGGTATATAGATATATGTATGAGTGTGTGTATATTTATAGATGTGTGTTTGTGAGTGTATTTATATATATATTTGTGTGTGTGAGTGTGAGTGAGTGTTTGAGTGAAAATATAGATATATGTATGAGTGTGTGTGTGTGTGTATATGTATATATATATATATATATATATCTGTGTGTATGTGTGCTTATATATATATATATATATATATATATATATATATATATATATATATATATATATATATATATATTTGTGTGTGTATATATATTTGTGTGTTTATATATACATAGATATGTGTATATATATGTAGTGAGTATATAAATATATACGTGTGTGTGTGTTTATGTGTGTTCATAAGTATATATGTTAGTGTGTGTGTATATATATATTTAGAGTTATGTATATATATATATATATATATATATATATATATATATATATATATATATATATATATATATATATATATATATATATATATATAAGTGTGTGTCTGTGTGTGCTTGTGGGGGTGTCGAGGCGGTTGTGCAGCCGGATGGGCAGCAGGGCAGCGGGCAGCGGGCAGCGAGCGCTGCCGCAGCAAGTGCGCTTCTGTGCAGTGCGCACAGCAGCAGCAGCAGCAATGTCAGCAGCAGCAGCAGCAATGTCAGCAGCAGCAGCAGCTCCAGTAGCTCTAGCAGCAGTAGCAGCAGCCTCTAGCAGGAGCAGCGTTTGCATTAGCAGCGGGGCAGGTAGCAAGTAGGAGAGAGAGCCATAGATAGATAGATATATAGATAGCTAGATAAATAGATTGATGGATAGATAACTAGATAGATAGATAACTAGATAGATAGATAGATAGATAGATAGATAGATGAATAGATAACTAGAAAGATAGATAGATAGATAGATAGATAGATGAATAGATAACTAGATAGATAGATAGATAGATAGATAGATAGATAGCTAGATAAATAGATAGATAGATATTAGATAGTTAGATAGATAGATTGATAGATAGCTAGATATTAGATAGATGGATAGGTACATAGATAGATAGATAGATAGATAGATAGATAGATAGATAGATAGATAAATAGATAGGTAGTTAGATATTTATATATCTATATGTATAGATATATATACACATATTTAGATATATGCATAGTTATAGCTAGGTAAATATATATGTATAGGTATGTATCGGGTAAGGGTTATATATTTGTGTTTGTGGATATATATATATATATATATATATATATATATATATATATATATATATATATATAAATAGATATCTAGGTATATGCATATGTGTGTGTTGTATATATATATTAGCCTATACATGTAGCTAGGTATATATCTATAAGCATAGTTAGTTAGCTAGAGGGGTAGTGGGGTTGAGTTTAGAGAGGTATCTCAATACCTTGAGATATCCAAGGTATTGAGTTTCGAGCGGAGTTTTTGAGCAATTGCCTAGGAATAGTATTAGAGTAATTTTTATATGTATATGTGTATATATTTACGCGTGCTAGCATAGGTTTTAGCGGGCTTAGGCGGGGTGCGTAGCCTAGGTTGATGTATCGGATACCGAGGGTATCCCGGTATCTCAAGGAGGCGAGTTTGAGGGTTTATTTGCTTAATGACCTAGTTTTGACCTAAAATTTCAGGGGCACCCTAGTTTGACCTAGACTTGACCGTAGTTGACTCGGTTGACCGCCAAAGTCAACTTTTGACCTAATTTTGACCATAGTTGACTTTTTTGGACCTAGAGTTGACTTTTTGACCCAGATTTTACCGGTTTGACCCGTTTGACCTAGAACGACCTTAGAAGCCTATTTTTAGATATTTTATATCTGTTTAACTCATTAGAAACCTGTTAACCTTGCTTTTCATAATAGGTCCTTGCGATACCAGTTCGGATCGCCAGTTGCTCAAGACGTCAGGCGAGTACATTCTCTGATAGTTTTCATTATCTGATGATTATTATGATTCAGCTTCTAGTATAGTATCATCTAATTTTCTGGCATGACATGGATTAGTATTTATGGATTCATTTACTTTTGACACGTATATTTTATGTTTCTGGCCTCTATTCTGGAATCACCTACTGGCATCACCTACAGGCATCACTACAGGCACCACTCATGTTTCAGGCTGGACTCATACTTGATTTACGTGTCGGGTCTTGCGAAGAAATACTCGAGTAGACATGTAAACATTCCCATCTGGAATTATCAGGAATCACTCCCTCTGGTCTAATCTGGAATGATAGCAGCCGCGCACCCAGTGCGCGGTGAGCCGTACTTACCCCTAGCTATTTACATGTCGAAACAAGTATTTCAAAGACACCGAGTTCATTCTTCCTAGTCTGGACTCTCTTGCATTTCTTGTTGGTCTCACTTACATGCTTTTGGACTTGACTCATTACATGTATTTCTTGCTGGACTCACTACACGTTCTTGTGCACATACTTGATCTTAGTTTAGATTTTCTGTATCTTGCAGTCATTACTATCTTGCTTCTGATATTCATGCATCTTTACCTTTATGCACCAGTGATATGTATATTTCCTTGTTTATACTTAATTTCATTCTTTTTGCTACTTGCTACAACTGTTTTATAGTTTTTATCATTTAACTGGAACTGCAGTTAGAGGTGTACTTGCTCCAGTCCTAATTGGACATATTTTTTCCAGAGTATCCGTAGGATTAGTGTCCGACGTTTTATGGACCTCAGCCTGTCGATGGTGCAGACAGGGACCCTCTAGTTTAGGAGTAATTTCCGGGTTGATAGCCGGGATCACTAGGACCTGTTGTTGTTTTGATTAGCTTTTAGCACCGGATTGTCTCCGGTTTTGGATTGAGACTTGTATTGTATATGATTTTGGATATTTTTGTATTATTATTATTATTGTGGTTGTTTTAGCTGCAGTTGTTTAGACTTTGTAGTTGTTAGATTTCTGTGTTATCTTATCGTGCTTTGATTCGTGATTGAGTACTTGTGATTATCATTATGATATTGCTCCTCCGTTTGGAGTTGAGATCTTGACAGGTTTATATATTGATTGCGTGAGATTGTTAGCTAGATAGTTGACCTAGACAGCGTTCTACCACCGATGCTGCGGCGTAGGCTGGACGTACCCATGACTCATGTCCAATTTTTTGGGTGCGGGTCGTGACAACTCTCCTCCCTTTTTCATGTGTATGAGTGTATATATATAGAGAGATGTATATATATATAGATAGATAGATACATAGGTATTAGTATAGATATATATATAAATGATGTGTGGATATATATATATATATATATATATATATATATATATATGTATATATATATATATATATATATATATATATATATATATATATATATATATATATGTGTGTGTGTGTATGTGTATGTGTATGTTTATATATATATATATATATATATATATATATATATATATATATATATATATATATATATATATATATATTAGCCTAGATATATAGCTAGGAATATATATATTTATATAGATAGTTAGCTATGGTTAGTGTTAGAGAGGGGAGATAGTTGGGTATCTCAATACCTCGAGATACCCAAGGTATTGAGGGTAGTGAGGTAAGGTGAGGTAAGGTAAGGTGTTGAGGTAGCCTAATACTAAGTTTTATATATATATATATATATATATATATATATTATATATATATATATATATATATATATATTATATATATATATTGATGTTATGTAATATATATATATATATAGCTAGATAGTTAGAGGGTAAGGTATCCGGATAAGGTATCTCAATACCTTGAGATACCAAGGTATTGAGATAAGTTGGGTATCGGAAATGAGGTAGTTGCCTATACACTAGGTTATATATATATATAATATATATATATAATGGATAGTTAGTTAGCTAGTATTAGTGAGGGGTAAGGCTTGAGTATCTCAATACCTTGAGATACTCAAGGTATTGAGCGTTGTGGCAAGGTATTGAGTTTGAGCCTAGGATTAAGGTTAGAATTGCTTTTATATATATAGTTATATATTTATATGTGCTAGTATATATTTTAGAGGGTATAGACGGGACGTATAGCGTAGGTTAAGGTATCGGATACCGAGGGTATCCCGGTATCTCAAGGAGGCGAGTTTGAGGGTTTATTAGCTTAATGACCTAGTTTTGACCTAGAATTTTAGGGGCACCCTAGTTTGACCTAGAGTTCACCATAATTGATCCGGTTGACCGCCAAAATCAACTTTTGACCTAGTTTTGACCTAAAGTTGACTTTTTGGACCAAGAGTTGACTTTTTGATCCATATTTTACCGGTTTGACCTGTTTGACCCTAGAACGACCCTAGAAGCCTATTTTTAGTCATTTTATATCTATTTAGCTCTTTAGAACCCTGTTTAACCTTGCTTTTCGTAATAGGTCCTTGCGACACCAGTTCAGATCGTCAGTTGCTCAGGACGTCGGACGAGTACATTCTCTGATAGTTTTTATTATCTGATGATTATTATAATTCAGCTTCTAGTATAGTATCATCTAATTTTCTAGCACAACACGGACTGGTATTTCTGGATTTATTTACTTACGATACGTATATTTCATGTTTCTGGCCTCTATTCTGGAATCACCTACTGGCATTACCTACTGGCATCACCTACAGGCATCACTACATACATCACTCATGTTTTCTGGCTGGACTCATACTTGATTTATGTGTCGGGTCTTGGATTCACTTGTACTAGTCGGGACGGGAAAATACTCAAGTAGACATGTAAATATTTCCAGCTGGAATCACTGGAATCACCCCCTCTGGTCTAATCTGGAATGATAGCAGCCGGACACCCCAGTGTGCTGTGAGCCGTACTTACCCCTAGCCGTTTACATATCAAAACATGTATTTCAAAGACACGAGTTTATTCTTTCTAGTCTGGACTCTCTTGCATTTCTTGCTGGTCTCACTTATCAGTTTCTAGACTTGACTCATTACATGTATACTTGCTGGACTCACTACATGTTCTTTGTGCACATACTTACTTTTAGTTTAGATTTCTTGTATCCTGCAGTTACTATTATCTTGCTTCTGATATTCATGCATCTTTACCTTTATGGTACCAGTGATATATATATATTCCTTGTTCATTACATTATTTTATTCTCTTTGCTACTTGCTACAACTGTTTTAATAGTTTTTATCATTTAACTGGAACTGCTGTAAGAGGTGTACTTGCTCTAGTCCTGACTAGACATATTTTTTTTTGAGTATCCGGAGGATTGGTGTCCGATGTTTTAGGGACCTCAGTCCTATCGATGGTGCAGACAGGGACCCCCTAGTTTAGGTGTGATTTCCGGGTTGGTAGCCGGGATCACTAGGACCTGTTGTTGTTTTTATTAGCTTTTGGTACCGGATTTGTCTCCGGTTTTGGATTGAGACCTTGTATTATATTTGTTTCTAGATATTATTATATTATTATTATTGATGTTTTGGTTATTTTAGTAGCAGTTATTTAGACTTTGTAGCTGTTAGTCTTCTTTGTTATCTTATCGTGCTTAGATTCGTGATTGAGTACATTGTGATTATCTTATGTTGTTGCTCCTCCGTTTGGAGTTGATATCTTGACAGGTTTATATATTTATTACGTAAGATTGTTATCTAGATAGTAGACCTAGACAGCGTTCTACCGCCGATGCTGCGACGTAGGCTGGACGTACCTACGACTCATGCCCAATTTTTTGGGTGTGGGGCATGACACCACCGGAGACCCTTGGAGTCCGAGGTATAGTTAGATTTTTGTTTTGTTCTTGTTATTGGTTGTTTGTTATAGATTATGTTCTTAAGGTGGTATTTTGTTCTAGGTGGATGGTTTGGTGTTTCTGAGGATTTCTCCGACACGAGGCACAATTCGCTTCGGTGGAGGCGGGAAGCTTAGTCTGCGATTCATCGGACCTTTCACTATTCTAGAGAGGGTCGGTGCAGTTGCTTATAGACTAGACTTGCCACCTGCATTGGAGGGAGTGCAGAACGTGTTTTACGTGTCACAGTTGAGACGGTACGTGGCAGATCCTAGTCATGTATTGGATTACTCGGAGATAGAGGTGGGCCCTACTCTTAGCTATCCAAAGTAGCCAGTTGAGATTCTGGATCGGAGAGAGAAGGTGCTGAGGAACCAGACTATTCTTTTGGTGCGCGTCGCATGGAGGCATCACTCTCCGGGGGAGTCTACCTGGGAGAGAGAGAATAAAATGCGAGAGCACTATCCATATTTGTTTGTGCTTTGAGGTATGTTCTTTCTTAATTATGTTATGTTCTTTCATAAGCTAGTTATGTTCATTAGTTATGTTCTTTTGTTATGTTCTGTATTTTTGGGGGTAATTTTTGTCTTTGAATTTTGAGGACAAAATTATTTTAAGGACAAAATTATTTTAAGGAGGGTAGACTTGTCACTACCACATTTCTAGGAAATAATATTTTAGTAATTTTATATTTAATTAAATATTATGCATGATAAATAATTATTTGTTGTATTATTTAATTATTGTTAGATATTATTTATTTATTTTGGACTTGTGTTAGTGGACCTAACTAGTTTAGTTTAGACTCATGGACCAACATGAAGTAATTGTTAGATTTTAGTCCATTTAGAAAGCCCATTGTTAAGGAGATAGATTAAATTAATTAAACTATTAGACTAGAAGCTTTCCTCCTTAATTATTTCTTCATGAGAGGCCCCAAGGGATATTTTAGACTTTACATAGTAGCTTGAGGGAGGGGGCAAGTGAGGCCTATATAAAGAGGGGGGGGGGAGTTTCTCTCTCCTCTTTTCATTTCAAATCTAGATTTAGAATTTCTCTCAACCCAATTTTCATCATCACCACTTCAATTCAACCCTAATTTCCTTTCCAAATCACCATTGGAGGCTAGGGGACAAAGGATCTAGAAGGAGGAAGCAAGGATCTACAAAGAAGAGCAAGGAACTACAAGTTGGAGGCCAATTTTATCACATTTGGAGGTTGCATTAGAAATCTATCTCCCAATAGGTACAGTTCAGTTTTTTTTCTCTTAAATTAGGTTCTAAATCTGATATTTAACCATGAGAAATCAACCCATATGCATAGGCTACCCATAGGATTTGGTTTTGTGTTCATAGGAGGCATATTGAGAAAGTTATGGTACTTTTTGTGTCAATTTTGGAAAATTTCTGAGATTGACAATTGTTGTGTGTAACACCCAATTTTTAAAAAAATTTTATAATAAATTTTCTAGATTTTTTCGGTAATTTTTAATTAATTATTAAAAATGTCCTTCATGGATTAATATTTTTATGGATTAAATTAATTGTTAATATATTACAAAAATTATATTTTTGGGTGTATTATTAATTATTGGATGTTGTATAATTTTTCTGGAATTTATTGGGCTCAAAAACTATTTTTAAATGGCTAAAAATCCCTATTTTAATTAAACCGGGTTGAACCGGACTGAACCGGACCAACTCAAACCGGTCTAAACCCACTCGAACCCAACTGACCCAAATCCTAACCTAATGGGTCGGGTCCTACCCGTACCCGACCCGACCTGCTAGCCCGCTAACCACTCCCACGACCCCCGACGACCCTCACCCTCACTCCACCGCCTCTCCCCTATATAAACCCCTCCCGCGGCTCCTCCACCACCCCCACGACCCCACAACCACTGCGACCGCCCCCGCGACTTCCCTGACCGCCGATGAACCACCATGACTGCCCCCGCCGAGCTTCTCGGCCCACCGACGACCCACGGCCGACCCGCCAGCAGCCGAGCAGCCCAGCAGCCGCCGCCGCCGTGCCCCGCAGCACCGCGTCCTTTCACATCAGTTAGGTACCCCTCTTCTAGCTCTCGTATCTCCCTGTGTGTTGATCCAAATTATGTTCTGTCAAATCATGTACGAAGATTGCATGATCCTCTCGAAACCTGTGTAACTCGTTCGGGGTATCGCGTCCTGTGTCGGTCGCAAAGCGCGACACAAAAACAAGAAAACCCCCCATTTTTGAAAATTTAAAAATTGTCCTGAACTCGCAAGTTCACGACTGTTTTGCGTGCAACCTGTTAACTATTTCTAAAATTCACTTGAACAATAATTTAGACCTTATAACCAAGTTTTAAACCCTGTAATTAGTTTAATTTATGGTGTTGTAGATTGTAATTTATTCGAGGGTGAAAATTACCAAAAACTTGGTCTTTTAAAACCCTAATTTTCCCGGAACTAGGTGCGCCCCGCTAAACGAGGCGACTTGGTCGTGTGCGAGTTTCACCAAAAGGTACGCACTTTCAATACGGACGTGTGAGATTTTGCGAAAGTTGATTTGGATGTGCGTGCATACCGAAATAAATGCGTATCCGTTGACAACGCCCCGTATCGGCCATGTTCTGAAACTCGTTGTAACTTCGTGTGTGCTCGTCGTTTCGAAACGAAACTTGTGTCATCAGACTCGTAGAAATACGCTGGTCCTATGACCCAAGTTTGATTCGATTCTGAGAACGTTGACAAAATCCCGTATCGTGGGCCCCACGACTCTACTTGACGGACGATTTTGTGATCGGCTCGTCGGAATCCAGTTCTGGATATTCTGTTGGGTTCGTATTATCGTTCTGGACTTGTAGACACTAAGTTTGATAAATTTGGAGAACTTTATCTCTGGCACATTTTTTGGTGCGAAGCGGGCCATATGTGGACCCCACTTTGACCAGAAACTGTCAATTTTGCCCCTGTGTCCAAATTGGACTTATGGACAGGCAATTCTAGCTATTTGATATCTTTTGAACATGATGGTAATGATTATTTCAGCAACCGGAGGAGTACTTGAAGACCCCACGAATACTGGAGCAACTGTTGGAATCCAAGCACCGGCAAGTGTACCTTGCCAACTTGCAGTGATTCATGTTATAGTATTTGTTTGAGTTCTTTGTACATATATATATATTCTTGATATATTTGTTCAACCTAGGACCGTGTGACGTTGCTTAGCGTCCGGATAATATTCGGATGTCAACGCCGTACGCGGAATTGTGTGACGTCACCTAGAGATTGATATTGCGACCATATACATATTCGTGCTTGCATTATCGAGTACGTCATACCATAGGACACTTGACACTGTTCATGAGACAGAATCTTTCTGAGATATTCATGGTGATTCTGTATAGGTTACATGATTCGTGACATAGATATTACATATGCTTAGTTATCATTATGACTTGTTGTATTAGTTAGTGGTCATGATCTTGCGTGTTATGGACATGAGACATCGTGGACAAGAGACGTATGATTACATTGGGTGGGAAGATACTTACCATACTAAAGGCTGATTATATTATATATATATAGTTATCTGGAGGTGCCTTAGACTCTGACACTGAGCTTTGGCAAATGTACTGGCCCTTCGAAAAAATGCTGCTATGGGTTTTCCCGACACAGAGCCTATAGTAGTCTCAGCCTGAGTATGATTAATGCTCTCACTTGCATATCACATAGCTGGTTACATAGTTTACCCTATCTGTATATTTTATATACTGCATTTATTTTGGCATGATATTTCTTGTACCTTGCTACGTCCCTCTGAGGACCTGGTCCCTTGCCAGTTTTGCAGCATAGACCGTTGTGGAGCCTGTTTGGAGTTGCTGATGTGTGTTGCTTAGTCTTACAGGAATTGGTGCCAGGTACTTACATCAATTCTTCCGAAGTCATGGTTATTATTCATATTGTTTATTCATCTGCTGATATAGCCTAGTTTTATAGACTCATATTCCTTTCTCGAGTCTATTCGAGCTTATGGGTTACTGGCGGCCGACTTTAGCACATGTAGCTCATTCTTCTATATTCCGTTCATTGTGGATTAAGGTATAGATATTCATAGTTACTTGATTATATAGATAGTGACCATTCTAGCACAGCTTATACATATTCGAATCGGACCGGAGTCTGGTCGAATACGTAGCTGGCATGTTACGTATTTCTAGTCCTACGTATTTTAGGACTAGGGCGTGACATATTTTTGTGGTGGCTAATGCAGGTCCTGATTAAATCGTTTAGGTTACTTTCCGGTACCGAGCGAGCTTGTAATCAAAGTTAGCAGTGTTAGCATCTCAATCCACAACTGACTTAAAAATTCTTTAGCATTTGATTATCGCCCTTGAACTTCATAAATTATACTCTTTTAATCCCCTCGACATCCTTATTATTTTTTATCATCTCTTCCTATTTCGGAGAGATGAATGTTCGTGCACGGTGGTTTCTCCAGAAGCGGATCCTTGTCAAGGAGGAAGAAGATATGCTGGATATAAATTTTTGAGAAGACGGTTACCCTTAGTAGGATAGTAGATGGGTTATTCCTATATGCTAGAGTTAGTGTAAATTTTAGTATGAGAATTGAATATAGTATCAGAGGCCTAGAACTAATAAAACCTTACTCTTGCGTAAAAGTAGCAAGTAATTTGAACGTATTGGAAGAGAGGATAGAGGGTTTGATTCTAATGCACCGGAATACTTTAGGGAATACATAGCTTGATGCTAGGGATCAGATGTGTCTCATGATGGTGATACAAGGAATTGTATTATGACCTTAAGAAAATAGAACCTTGCGTAGCAGGCCATAGTGGTTAAATCCTTAGTTGTCTTGTGACTTTTAGTATCAAAATTAGATCTTATGCCCCAACTGTTACATCCAGACTATTTGTGCCAAAGAAGGATGGGACGGTATGCATGTATATTAACTGCAGGACACTGAATGCTGTAACCATCAAGAACCGGTATCCCTTGCCATGCATTGACCAGTTGAGTGGTGCGAGTGTATTCTCAAATATAGATCTTGGATTCGGTTATCACCAGATTAGAGTGCGTAGAGAGGATATACAGAAAACAACCTTCAGGACCAAATATGGACACTATGAGTTCTTAGTTATGTTGTTTGGGTTAACCAACGCGCTAGCTATGTTCAAGAGTTTGATGAACAAAGTTTTTTGTACCTGGACAAGTTAGTGGTTGCGTATTGATGACATCTTGATATATTCCAAGAGCCACGCAGAGCACGAGCAGCACTCTTTCAGCAGGCCCAACAACAGAAAAGGGTACCATCGCAAGGGCATGGACAGGCTTTTGCAATGACAGTGGAGGACGCACAGACTCGAGGAATAGCGAATACGAGCAAGATTTGAGTTTTAGCATAGCTATCTATTCCTAGTAATGCTTTAGCACGTGCCTGTAAGATCATTACCCTAGTCTAAGCCTAGTATTGTGTTAACATGAACTTGTTAGTCTAGATTAGTATCTGGTGCCCAAGTTTCCGTAAGCTGTAGTTGATATTCGATCTAACCAGGCTCCTTTACTCTTGAGTTACTTATATTTCATTACCTAGGAAAAAGTTTATATTTCTTCCCTATGTGGTCTGCTTGAACAAATTCCTCACCCTTTCTCTTGATTTTTCATGTTCATGATTTCTTATTCTCTGTGTCGTGCTTCAACCAACATGTCTAGCAACCACGTCATCTCTGCGGTCGGTTATTTTCTTAAGTGCGATGACGCAATTCGTTTAAGGTGGGGAGATTGTAACACCCTATTTTTTTAAAAAAAATTAAAATGAATTTTTTGGATTTTTTCGGTAATTTTTAATTAATTATAAAAAATGTCCTTCAGGGATTAATATTTTTATGGATTAAATTAATTATTAAAATATTACAAAAATTATATTTTTTGGTGTATTATTAATTATTGGATGTTGCAAAAATTTTCTGGAATTTATTGGGCTCAAAAACTATTTTTAAATGGCTAAAAAACCCTATTTTAATTAAACCGGGTCGAACCGAACCAACTCAAACCGGTCTAAACCAACTCGAACCCAACTGACCCAAACCCTAACCTAATGGGTCGGGTCATACCCGTACCCGACCTGACCCAAATCGCTATCCCGCTAACCACCCCCACGACCCCCGGCGACCCTCACCCCCGCTCCATCGCCTCTCCCCTATATAAACCCCTCTCGCGGCTCCTCCACCACCCTCACAACCACCGCGACCGCCCCCGCGACTTCCCCGACCGCCGACGAACCATCGTGACCACCCCCGTCGAGCTTCCCGGCCCGCCGACGACCCACGGCCGACCCGCCAACAGCCGAGCAGCCCAGCAGCCGCCACCGTGTCCCATCGCATCTTTTCACATCAATGAGGTACCCCTCTTCTAGCTCTCGTATATCCCTGTGTGTTGGTCCAAATTCTATTCTGTCGAATCATGTACGAAGATCGCGTGACCCTCTCGAAACCCGTGTAACTCGTTCGGGGTATCGCATCCTATTTCGGTCGCAAAGCGCGACGCAAAAACAAGAAAAAAAAACCTATTTCTGAAAATTCAGAAATCGTCCTAAACTCGCAAGTTCACGACCTTTTTGCGTGCAACCTGTTAACTATTTCTAAAATCCACTTGAACAATAATTTAGACCTTATAACCAAGTTTTAAACCCTGTAATTAGTTTAATTTATGGTGTTATAGATTATAATTTATTCGAGGGTAAAAATGACCAAAAATTTGATCTTTTAAAATCTTGATTTTTTCAGAACTGGGTGTGCCCCGCTAAACGAGGCAACTTGGTCGTGTGCGAGTTTTACCGAAAGGTGCGCACTGTTAATATGGACGTGTAGGATTTTACGGAAGTTGACTTGGATGTGCGTGCACACCGGAATCAACGTGTATCCGTTGACAATGCCCCATATCGGCCCTGTTCTGAAACTCGTAACTTCGTGTGTGCTCGTCGTTTTGAAACAAAACTTGCGCCATCAGACTCGTAGAAATACGATGGTCATGTGACCCAAGTTTGGTTCGATTCTGAGAACGTTGACAAAATTCAGTATCGTGGGCCCTATGGCTCCACTTGACGGGCGATTTTGTGATCGGCTCGTCGAAATCCAGTTCTGGACATTCCGTTGGGTTCGAATTATTGTTCTGGACTTATAGACACTAAGTTTAATGAATTTGAAGAACTCTATCTCTGGTATATTTTTTGATACGAAACGGGCCACATGTGGACCCCACTTTGACCAAAAATTGTCAATTTTGCCCCTGTGTCCAAATTGTACTTATGGACAGGCAATTCTAGCTATTTGATATCTTCTGAATATGATGGTAATGATTATTTCAGCAACCGGAGGAGTACTTGAAGACCCCACGAATACCGGAGCAGCTATTGGAATCCAAGCACCAGGCAAGTGTACCTTGCCAACTTGTAGTGATTCATATTATAGTATTTGTTTGAGTTCTTTGTACATATATATATATATACATATATATATATATATATATATATATATATATATATATATATATATATTCTTGATATATCTGCTCAACCTAGGACCGTGTGACGTTGCTTAGCGTCCGAATAATATTCGGGTGTCAACGCCGTACGCGGAGTTGTGTAACGTCACCTAGAGATTGATATCGCGACCCTATACATATTCGTGCTTGCATTATCGAGTACGTCATACCATAGGACACTTGACACTGTTCATGTGACAGAATCTTCCTGAGATATTCATGATGATTTTGTATAGGTTACATGATTTGTGACATAGATATTACATATGCTTAGCTATCATTATGACTCGTTGTATTAGTTAGAGGTCATGATTTTGCGTGTTATGGACATGAGACGTATGATTACATTAGGTAGGGAGAGACTTACCATACTAAAGGCTGATTATATTATATATATATAGTTATCTGAATGTGCCTTAGACTATAGACTGAGCTTTGGCACATGTACTGGCCCTTTGAGAAAATGCTGCTATGTGTTTCCCCGACACAGAGCCTATAGTAGTCTCAGCCTGAGTATGATTAATGCTCTCACTTGCATATCACATAGCTGGTTACATAGTTTACCCTATTGGTACATTTTATATAATGCATTTATTTTGGCATATTATTTCCTGTACCTTGCTACGTCCCTCTGAGGACCTGGTCCCTTGCCAGTTTTGCAGCATAGACCGTTGTGGAGCCTGTTTGGAGTTGCTGATGTGTGTTGCTTAGTCTTGCAGGAATTAGTGCCAGGTACTTACATCAATTCTTCCGAAGTCATGGTTATTATTCATTTGCTGATATAGCCTAGTTTTATAGACTCATATTCCTTTCTCGAGTCTATTCAAGCTTATGGGTTACTGGCGGCCGACTTTAGCACATGTAGCTCATTCTTGTATATTTCGTTTATTGTAGATTGAGGTATAGATATTCATAGTTACTTGATTATATAGATAGTGATCATTCTAGCACAGCTTATACGTATTCGAATCGGACCGGAGTCTGGTCGAATGCGTAGCTGGCATGTTACGTATTCCTAGTCCTACATATTTTGGGACAGAGGCGTGACATTGTGTTTGTCAATTGGTCCTATAGATCAATTTGGCATGTGCTTGTGTGTTTGGGGCTAGTGTCGTATCCACAATTGGGTACGTGTAGGTCGTATCCTATTAATTTGGTGATACGTGTTGATTTGGGGGTTTTTCCTTCGACACGGGACTTTGTACATGTCACATTTTGACACGGACACGTAGATTTATATTTGACTCTTTGTATTGTTCATATATAATTTATTAGACGTGCTCGTGTCCTTCGGGTGCATTTCGATGTGTGGTGGACTCGTGTCGCAAACGTATCATAGATCTAGTATGATACGGTTGTAATGTACTTCACGTATTTGTTGTATTGTATTCTATATTTAATGTGCATTATTCATAATAATATATATTATATATCATAGTATGTATATATATATATATGAGTTATTGATATACTATCTACATAGCTATGTATCTTGTTGAGGTTATAATTATATTGGAGAGTGTATGTATGCACATAGATGTATATGAATTCTAGTATATAGATATATGTATAAGCATATCTACTTATATATATATATATATATATATATATATATATATATATATATATAGGTGTGTGTGATACTTATATGTGAGTGTATACATAAGTATGGATGGTTAGATGTTTATATTCATGAGATGGTTACATATTTATATAAGTATTAGATGGTATATATATATATATGTGTGTGTGTGTGTGTGTGTGTGTGTGTGTGTGCGCGCATTTTGGTGTTGAATGGGGAGAGAAGGGCTCGGGTCAGGCAGTAATGCACTGTTCAGTGCATTAGTATAACATTGCAGCAGCAGCGGCAATATCACCTAGCAGCAGCAGCAGTATAACATTGCAGCAGCAGCGGCAGTATCACCTAGCAGCAGCAGCAGCAGCAGTATAACATTGCAGCAGCAGCGGCAGTATCACCTAGCAGCAGCAGCAGCCGGAAAGCATTGTTACAGCAGCGACAGTATCACATTGCAGCAGCAGCCGCAGGGAACAAAGCAGCAGCAGTAGTAGTAGTTAGATTAGTTCAGTATTTAGTTAAGAGTTAGATAGTTAGTTGGTGGTTATAAATAGATGTGTATGAATATAGTGTAGCTAGTTACCTAGTTAATAAAGCTATCTATATGTATGTGTTATATAATAAGTTAGATCTAATTACATAGTTTATGTATCTCTAAGTTATATATATGTATGTATATATATAAGTCTATGTACTAGTATGTATATTAGTACCTATTTGATTAGCATATGTTTAAGTTTGAGGGTTAGTATATACTATTGAGGTATTAGTTAGTGGGTAGTTACCTATATGCAAAGAGCGACATTACCTTAGGATACCAAGGTAAGTGCCAAGGTATTGAGGATATACAAGGTATTGGTTTGGTATCAATATTATGGTCTAGTGTTGAGATACCAAGTTGGTTCGAAACCAAGGTGTCCCTTTAGCATTTGTATTTAGGATTTTATATTTAATATTGTTCGAGATGTGCATATGTGACTATTTTATATTATGGTTTGCGTATCTTAAGATACGATATCTTAGTATCCTAGATGTAGCTTTTTGGTCTAGACTCTAGTGTTTGAACCCAATATCCTTGTGTTAGACTTATGCAACCTAGAAATAGATAGTTTGACCATAGTTGACCTTAGAGTTGACTTAGTTTGACTTTTGACTTAGAATTGGCTTGTTGACCTAGAAGTTGACTAGTTTAACTTATTTTTTTTTCGGAACCTTGTATTGATTTTGTATTCCATATCTAGGTCTTCGAGGCACCGTATCAGACATCTGTGAGACTATTCACCCGGATTCAGACGAATATATTCTCTGATAGTTTTTTATTTATGATATCCTCTATGTTCATTGTATCTAGTATAGATATCCTTGTTCTCTTGATACTATGGTTACACGGATTGGTATATCCGGATCTCGTCATGAGATGTTATTCCTTGGTATATAGTGTATCTTGTGCAAGCCTTATTTCATTGATTATCTTGTACATGTACAAACACTGATTCTCGGGAAGACTAGCTATCTTCTTGGGGAATCTCGTGCCATAGCGTACCATGGTTGGATCTATTATACCGGTCGAGGGTGGGCAGTATTTTAGTGTAGATATGTGATCATACCCTCCTTGTATCAAGTCTTGCATTGAATAGTGTTAATCATACACCGCACGTATGATTAGCCAGGCCATAAATCTTGTATCATATTCCCAAGCTGATCACATGTTAAAGCTAGTACTCACACACTTAGTCATTAGTATTCTTGTTCATTGACATATTGCTCATTATTGTATTTATTCCAGTATTTCCTTATTGTATATATCTCTCGTATCTATTGTGCATCTTGTATATTCACATCTATTTACTGTTACATAGTTTTTATCATTGATTAGAACTGCTGTTAGAGATGTGCTCTGCTCCTTTCCTGACTGGATATATTTTTCCCAGATGACACTGAGGACTGGTACCCTACACATTATAGACCTCAGGATGTTGTGGGTTTAGAGTCAGAGACCCTGGTTCAGGAGGGACTTATCCCAACTGAGACAGATAACCCGGGTTTAGTAGCTTCTTAGTATTTCTTGTACTGAATTTGTCTCCAGCTTATTTGTTAGTATTCTTTCAGACTCATTGATGTATTATTTTAGACTCATGAGTTATTTGTGACTATTTCTATTCTTTTATCTGATTCGTGCTCATTTCCATCTTAGTTCTGTGATTGAGTATTTTATTTTGTTTGTGGTTCATTATATTGCTAGATAGATTATCCAGACAATGTTTTACCGCCGATTCTACGACGTAGGCTGGGCGTTGTTCCCGACTTACACCCTTACATCGGGTACGAATCGTGACATGTTGGACGAATATTGTGCAATTAAAACGAAGCCCAAGAGAGGGTATTTATGAGTGACACAAATATCGGTATTAGAGATTGGCTTCTCTAGGTCAAGGGTGTAAATTTTGTTGGCAGGTAAAGACAAGTGTTATTCTCCAAATATTGTAGCAACGGTAAGGTGTACCAAGAGTTTCCATATAAATAGGTTTTTATTAAAACTTATTTTCTAACCCTATTTGAATCCAAATTAACCCTAATCTCTTGCTACACCAGGTATACCTAAAATTTGGTTAAGGAGATTTATATCCTACCCACCTTATAAGAATTTTGTCCTCAAAATTTCTAAAAGGTAGGGGCACGATCTAGAAATAAACAAACCATTATTAAAGATAATACATTAAAAGAAATCTTGCCAATCGAGTCGAGCGCGTGAGGATACCACCAGCAAGTATCGCCTATCTCGTCTCATGGGTAGACTCGTCGAAAGAATAATGCTTCCAAGTGATTCAAACTAGACGGATAGTCCGACTTTTTAACATATTTAAGCTGCTCCGAATGATAGGCTGCACTCTCAAACAATCTCACCAAAGTCGTCCAAGTGTCAAAACTAAATTACGATATTTGATTGTGACGTCGCCACTCATTCTTACGAAGACCATTCTCTAACCCAAAGAGAAGACTTATGCCAGAAGGCGAGAGATGAAAAAATAAAAAGGTAAGAGTATGCAACACACAAGAAGAACTTCAATAAAGCCTGAAAAGATAAAAGGTAAAGGATGGAAAGGCAAGGGAACTAGACAAGGAGCAATAACAAAACTTGTTGCCGCACCAAAAGCTCGATATGAATATTAATCAAGCAAGAGTAAGAATCAAATCAAATCAAATATTCACTAATATGAGGGAGACTATTGCAATGATTACTTGCACTTACTCTAAATCTGTAGCCTTGGTCCTACTGTTGATAGTGCTGATTCAGCTAATGTTGCAAGCTTCGTTGAAATTAGAGGGCCCGAACCATGGGTTATAAACTCATCTGATCTTCTGTCGGAGCTACTACTGCCCTGTCGTGTTGTGAACACTCTACTGCTCGGTGACCTGTTCCTTCACATATCAAATATTGGTTGTTCAATCGATAACACACTACCAAAATATAATAAAATAGCAATATTTCTAGCGACGACATATTAAAATGTCGCTAGCGACCGAAGGTGCCCTACTACAGAGGGAGCTAATAGGCCCAGGTCGAAACATTCAGCCATCGACGGACAAACAAAGCTAAACAATGAGTAAAGCAAGATAGGAGAGCCCGTATTAAATATTTGAGCGACTCCAAAATAAACGTCGCTATACGTTGCTGTTGGCGACACATAGCAACGTTTAGCGATTGTAATTCAGTTTTTAAAAGAATAGTCGCTATAAGCTTCTTTAAGGTCGCTAAACATCGTTGAGGTTTTTGATTTAGCGACGTATTTAATGACGTTAGTTTTTTTAATTTTTAACGATGTTTTTAGCGACGTCATAAGTTGACATCGCTAAACGTCGCTAAAATTTTTAATATAGGTTTTTTTTCCCTTCTATCGAAATCTTCTCCCAAAATTTAAAAAAAACCCTCTTCCCCCCCCTCTCCGGCGAAGCACCCCCTCCAGCGTCCTCCACATCCCCCTACTCTGGCGTCCTCCTATCCCTACCCCCCTACAGGCTCCCCTACAGCCCCCCTACTCCGGCGAACCCCCCGAGTCCTCCATTCCCGCACGGCTCCTCACTTCCACCGTGGTTCCTTCCCTCCGACGACCTCGGGCTTCTCCTCCTCCTTCTCCTCTAGGTAAACCCTAACCCGATCTCTCTCTCTCTCTCTCTCACAGATGCAGACACGACATGACACTGACACTGACATGACAAACACACACACTAACACAGACACGACACAGACACTGTTACGGTGGGTGTAAACCCTAACCCTAACCCAATCTTTCTCTCTCTCTCTCTCTCTCTCTCTCTCACAGATGCAGACACGATATGACACTGACACAGACACGACACACACACACTGACACAGACATGACACAGACACTGTCACAGAGGGTGTAAACCCTAACCCTAACCCTAACCCTATCTCTCTCTTTCTCTGAGATACGAACACGATATTTGATAGCAGATATGACACATACACAGACATAGACACAAAATGGGACACGACACAGACACATACATATACACTGACTGTTGTTACCAATAACTTATCAGACTACCTTTTACCAAAACATAACCCACTATTAGACGATATTTTTTAAACTAATCATACGACTTATTAGCATCTGAGTGTCCTATACATTATATAGAGAAATACTTTTCATAAATATCTGACATCTCAAGTATTTTTGTGAGAAAATTCAGTCATAAATGAGATAGGTGCAGGCACTGGGTATGTGGTATTGTCTGGTCCACATTAGGAATATAATAATTAAATGTAAATTAGGCTTTATCGAGTAACATTTTAGAAACAAATATCAAGTGTGGATATACAGAATACAGAGTTGACACTCACTGATACACTGTAATATGAGTATCCAGGATACAGAGTTGAATGAAGAAGTATCAGTACTAGGACTAAGTGTATCAGTACATGTATTGTATTTTTGAGTATTCTTATGTGTGTGTAGACGAGTAGGTGTATAACATAATTGGGTATTCCTGAGTATATATGCTAGGACTAGGAGTATCAGTGCATGTATAGTATTTAACGATGAGTATATACTTGAATGATATCTATTCATCTTTATAGAAGTATCTAAAATTGGATATGAATTACTATCTGCATCATCGTTCGTGGATGTACGACCGTCATCCTGATGACATGTGCGGTGTGCAAAATGAATTCATTGAGGGTGTACAGCAGTTCCTGTAGTTCGCCAAGGCGTTCCCTCAGTACATGGACGGTACCAAAATTAAGTGTCCGTATGTAAGATGTCGCAACTTAAAATATCATCCAGAAGTGGAAGTCACATATCATTTGTACTCGAAGGGTTTTATGCCGAATTACTAGCAATAGACCGTGCACGGAGAACTTGTGTCTTTAGCATCAAAGTTGGAGCCTTATGTGGACACGTATATGGATGTCCACGACCATGCTGCTTACAATTTTGATGCGGCAGGGCCTAGTTTCTATCCGGACAATCATGATGCAGCTGAGGAGGCACCAAATATCGATACTGCAAAGTTCATGGAGTTGTTGGATAATGCAAGGACTCTATTATATCCTGGTAGTGAGGATCATTCACCATTGGAGGTGGTTACAAGATTGTTGAGCATTAAGTCCAATTTTAACATGTCGCAAGAATGCTATAACCGACTGGTGGATTTGATTATAGAGATCTTATCAGAGGGTGCAAAGTTGCCTAAAGTCTTCTACCGATCTAAGAGGATGGTGAGATCGCTCTGGATGGGATAAGAGAAAATTGATGCATGTCGCAATGGGTGCATGTTGTACTACAAAGACGATAAGAATGAAGATGCGTGCAGATTCTGTAGTGCTGATCGCTATAAGGCTACTGGAAGAGAAAAGTCTGTCGGTACAAAGAAGCCTACCGATTCGATGCACTACTTGCCTTTGATACCGCGGTTGCAGAGGTTGTTTATGGTGAAGGAGACTGCAGAAAACATGAGTTGGCACAGGCGGAAATAGATCGAAGGAGTATTGGATCATCCATCCGATAGAGAAGTATGGAAGCACTTTGATCGAGAGTATCCATATTTTGCTTCGGATCCGCGTAATGTCAGATTGGGGCTCTCCTCCGACGGTTTTACCCCAGTCGGACTTTCGGGCTCCCAGTATTCGTGTTGGCCTATGATCGTCACTCCGTACAATCTATCGCCTTGGATGTGCATGAAGACTCCGTATATGTTCCTAACCGTTATTATTTTGGGTCCAAATAATCCAAAGAGGAACATCGATGTATATTTACAGCCTTTGATAGATGAGTTAAATCAACTGTGGGAAGTAGGTGCCAACACGTACGATGTTTCTAGAAAGTAGAATTTTTAGATGAGGGTAGCACTTATGTGGACCATCAACAAATTTTCGGCCTATGGAATGTTATCAGGATAGAGCACTCATGGTCGTCTTTCATGTCTGTATTGCATGGACCGCACTAAGGCTTTTCGTTTGAAACATGGAGGCAAACCGTGCTTCTTCGATTGCCATCGACATTTTTTGCCGAAGGATCATCCGTACAGGAGAAACATGAATGCTTTGCAGGCATTGTGGAGAAGGCCAATCCACCGCCAAGGTGTCCCGGATACATAATATAGGAAGAGCTAAAAGATTTACCAAGTTATATCGAAGAGCCTGCTAAGGGGTACAAGTGTGACAGATTTGGTCGCACCCATAATTGGACGAAAAGGAGTATATTCTAGGATCTGTCATATTGGAGCACCAATCTGATCAGACATAACCTTGATGTCATACATATCGAGAAGAATGTGTTTGATAACATAATTAATACTATAATATAGGTAAAGGGGAATACGAAAGACAATACGAAGGCCAGGTTGGACTTAGAAGAAATATGTAGATATCTTGCGTTGTATTTGATAGAGGAGGAGAATAGAAAGTTAAAGAAGCCTAAGTCAATTTTCTTACTGGAGAAGGAGGATAAAAGAAGACTTTGTAGGTGGATTCAGGGTCTAAAATTTCTAGATGGGTACGTATCAAACTTGAGAAGATGCATCGACCTCAAGGAGAACAAATTAGCGGGTATGAAGAGCCACGATTATCATGTATTCATGGAGAGGTTAATTTCGATTGCATTTTGGGAATTCTTAACGCAGGTCATTTGGGATCCATTGACAGAGCTCAGCATATTCTTCAGAGATCTTTGTTCTACTAAGTTGCTCGCCGATCGTCTTGAAAAGCAAGAAAAGGATATTGTGGTAATATTGTGCAAGCTCGAGAAGGTGTTTCCTCTTTGACTCTATGGAGCATTTGCCAATTTATCTTTTCTATGAGGTACATGTTGGTGGTCCTGTCGGTTATCGGTGGATGTACCCGTTCGAGCGGCATCTGAATCACCTAAAGATAATGGTGAAAAAAAAAGCACAGGTTGAGGGCTCTATTTGTGAAGCTTATGTTCTCGAGGAGATTATAAACTTTTGCTCGACGTATTTCAAACCTCATGTTGCTACTAATAGAACGAGAGCTCCGAGAAACGATGACGGATATCAGGAATCTAATGCTGCAATTCTGAAAGTATTCAATGCGTCCGGAAAACCTTTGGGGAAAATGAACAAGAGATATTTGAATGACGACGAGCTAAAGGCTGCTCAGTTGTATATATTACTCAATTGCGACGAGGATGAAGTGGAGAAGCTAGAGGGGTAAGTAATTAATACGTCCACGTTTACGTCATCTCAATGTAATAGTATAAGCTACTATTATGCTACTAATCAGCGGTTGCTTCGTTGTTTTTCAGCACATATAATGATGAGCTGAGATCGGTTAGACCCTACATAAGAGACGAAGAAGTGGAACAAGAAATAAGATGTCATTTTCCTTCTTGGTTGAGTGCATATGTAAGGAGCTCGGTAATTACTTTTCTATATGCACTTGTACAATAAATAACTTACTATCGCTACTTTAGTATTTAGGTCGATCGTCTAATAACACACGAGACTAAATCTATTAGAACTCTAGCCAAGGGACCAATTAATATCGTCAAAATATGGCCAAGTTACTGTATGAATGGGTTTAGATTCAAGTCAACAAATGCTCCGATCAGAGACAGCTTTCTGGATCTTGATTCCATGAAAAATAGTTATTTGTGTATCAAATCTTCGAACTACAAAGACGTCGATCCAGGCAATAATTTCTATGGCATCTTATGAGAGATTGTGGAGTTGACATATAATTATAGTATAGAACCTGCTAAGATCGTGCTATTCAAGTATGAATGGTTCGATCTAATTCAAGATCAAGGTTAGAAAATTGACAAACATGGTCGTGTGGATATAAACTACAAGCCTAGATATCAAGGCTACGAACATTTTTTTATCAAGTCAGGCTCAGATCGTGTACTTCACAACTTATCCTAGACAGGGGACAGCGAGGTCGGATCGGTGGATAGTATGCAAGACTAAAGCTAGAAATACCTTTGATGTTGACAAAATAGCTTATCAGGAGGATGAGCTACCTCTTGTAACAAATATTGTAGAAGTGGACTCAACAGAAGTTACTCAGCGACTAGCTTAAAGGCGACTTCATCGAAACGTCGCTACAGATTATGTAGCGACGTTTTTTTGCCATTTAGCGACGTTAGACATCGCTAATTTGACTTATTCTAGTAGTGGCAGTTCTTTTGATCATGTCCCTTCTTCCCGTAATACTTGCATACCACTGGTACAATCTCTCGATGTTGATATTGTTGTATTTGATGATACTGGACTCCCCAAAATTCTATTGATGTTGGCACGACTGGTAGCTTGATAAATCTGTATTATGCTGCAATGTGATCAACACCTCCACAAATTAAGAATTGGTTGTTTGCCCGACGACAGTCCTCTTGAAGGTGTCCTGACTTGCCACAGAAAGTACAATAAGCATGAGCAATCTGTTGGGGTTGGTGGAAATAATGCGTCAATCCTGGTATATAGTCCATGGTAGTCTGTGTTGTTGGTAATAGGGGTAATCCTCCAGTGAGTCACTTCTGCTCCTCTTCGTCTCTTATCTTTCTTAAGATGTTCTCCTGGTTTTCTGCTGCGTCCAATACGGCCTCAAAACTAGTAATTTGTTGAATTGGTATGTATGGCCGAAGCTCCAAGCTGAGTCCTCCCTCAAATTTCTCTGCTCGTTCTATCTCTGTCAGCACTACGAAAGGTACAAATTTACTAAGCCGACAAAACTCTATTGAATACTCTCCCATAGTACGCTCGCCCTGCTTTAGGTTGGTAAATTATTCTCGTAGCATATGTCTGGCTGTGGAGGAGAAGAATTTCTTCTTAAACTTCTGCATGAAAGTATCCCAAGTGATAGGTGAGGCAAGTCCCTGTTGTATTGCACTCCACCAATCATATGCTATATCCTTAAGCTGGATGCAAACCACTGAAATACGTTTCTCTAGAGGTATCTGAGCTGCCTCTAATAGGATCTCCATATCATGTAACCAACGGTCAGCCGCAAGTACATCCTCTGTGCCGTCAAAGGTAGGTGGGTTAAGTTATTAGAAGGTTATCACACTACTGGGACATTGGCATTGGGCCATCCTCTTGATTGCTTCTAGGGTCGTCGTCCGAGAATTCTCTATTCTTTGTTGTAGAAGGTCAATCTGACGTTGCTGTATTTTTATCATCCTCTACATCATCGTCATTGTAGCCATCAAGTAGCCATCAATGGCTTCCTGTGGTGGTGTAGGTGCATGTGATGATCCTGCCAGCATTTAAGCCTGTGTGTGCGCTGTTGCTGGGGCACGAGTATCCATCTCTCTGAACAAGAAAGAGATGAGAAAGATAAAAAAATAATTATAACAATCCAATGATAGGCGATAAGTGAAAGATATTTGGAAAATCAAGAACGGACAAGATATTTCAAGGAGAGTTTTCAAATTCAGATTATGGATTGAGATCATAACACCCAACAAATTTCAAATGAGACCTGCATGGGCCACCACAAAAACCTTGTCACGCCCCAATTCCAAAATACGAGGGACTGATCCACGTGGCAATAGCCAGCTATGTCTACTGTGGACTCTTGCCCAATGGAAAATATATAAGATGTCTATAGTTAGGTATTCTAGCATACATAACCTATGGTTGGCCTATTACTGTATCTCAATCCACATGGATAATGAAAGTAAGACAGAACATATAATACTAAAGTTGGCCACCTGATAGCATTTATGTTCGAATATGTCCGAGACACAAGAACATGGACATATAAAAACCAAACTCATAAGAGTAGAATACCATGGGTAGCACAAATCGCTTATCATGAAAAGATACTAAAAGTAAAAAAAATAAAAGATAAAGATAACGATACGAAGTAAGGGTACCCACGGTTGCACGGGTACTGGCGCCTCAACCTGACTCCTCGGTGGCGTCGTAGCTGGATCAATCCTCTGTCACTCACTTCCCTGAAACCTGGATACATAAATCAAGCCCGTCAATTTAGGGAGAGCGAGGGTCCAAAGGAAGCTGCTATCGTAATAGTACATCAAACACAATTATATACATAGGTATGTAACTAAGTCTATCCTATCAATTTAATCATAACAAGAACAAGGTACAATAAGGTATGGGTATGAAGTGAATACAATGTACTAAAGACATGAGTTAAGAGATTTGGTAGGAAGTTCATACCTGCGTACGAATATGCCTGCATATGAGTTACATAAAAATAATACATATATACATAATGACGGTAGTTAAGAGAACATCAAAGTATCGTAGTGAGACATCAAAGTACAAACATCAAAGGTAATCTGATTATCACAAAATAATGCAATCAAGTTGTTCTAAAGGTGCAAGTCAAGCAAGCTATTCCAAAACACAAATCAACAAGCCATTCCAAGTCAAGTTAAGCAAGCTATTCCAAATCAAGTCAATAAGCTGTTCCAAGTCAAGTTAATCAAACTATTCTAAATTTAAACTAAAAGTTTCCAAATTTTTTGGCACATGCACCTTTGTATTTTCTATGATTTCCAAACCTGCAATTACACCAATAATCACTATATTTCATCCTATACCCAGTCCATGTCTATGACGTAACCAACCAGACTCACAAACCCATATCCAATAATAATCCAAGTCGCGACGCAACCCGTCGGACACACAGACAATACCAAAGAGTCAAAATAAGTGAAAAGAACACAAGTATATGAATGCAAGGTTGTATTGGTAATCTCAAGCATATATGAGTTTAGCTATCAAGAAAAAGGATATTTGCATTTATAAATGAAAATATGACTACAAGTAAGATACAAAAATTAAGTAGGGGTATATATATCAAATAAGGGTACAACAAGTGTGTTGTCTAACTAGCATGCAAAGAAAGTGTTCAGACTAAGGCTATAAAAATAAAGCATTATCTATACTGTCTCGAATGAAAGCAAATAAAGTAGAGGTATAACTAATATAAATATAGCATAATTCTATGAGGGTCTAACAATAACCTCACACACATATAGTTTATGCTATCGAGCAAACGCTACCTAGTAAGTATGATCCAGTTGCAAGAAAATGTAACAATTGAGGGATTCTACTATCAAGTAAATACTAGGTATGATCTATAGCTATCATGCATAGCAAGGGATATTAGGATAAAATATAAGCACTATGATCCTTATCAATACTATGTCGAAGGAAAGTAAGTAATCGAGGGGCTGTCTATATTATTAGCTAACATAGTTATTTAACTAGTCATTCAATTCTAAACCAAAATTTTTGCTAAGAATAAGGAAAATATTTGAGTTTAATATACTGTTAAGAGTGCGAGTGTCCACTCGCCTGAGCATGAAGGATGCAATCGCATCCTTTGTTGCGAGTCTCAAGTCTACTTTATGCTCGATGCTCCATACACTCAATAACGGGACAACAGAAACCTTTGGATAAAACAAATAATAATAAATATTATAAGGAACACCAAGATATGAAGAAGAAGAAGAAAAAGTAACATAGAAGCAAATATACCAAGGCAAAAATTTGAATATACAGGGCTCCTAGTCTTCGGTAGGGCGCTATGGCGGATCTCATAGGCTGAAGATTGTCATTGAATCCTAAGCCAGACCAAAATAACCAGAGATGAAGTCAGGGTCCCCTGTCCCTCGACGACGAAGATACTTAGACAGCAGGAAGGATGTTGGCTATACGGAAGAGAAGTGGTTGATGTCGAGATCACTGATTTGATCTGTACATCGAGAGGATGAGTCAAGGAAAGAGGACTTGGAAATCTAATGGAGATGGGGGTGATGGTTAATGAGGATGTATGGGTGAGGTACCACCATCGAGAAGGCAGCTTAGAAGAGGGATGGTGGATTCGATACGGCATGCTCGTATCAAATTGGACCTCGGGACGAGTGGGAACGGTTCTCGGTGTATCCTCGTCGAGAGGATGGAGATGGTTGTCCATCGCCCCTCGGCTACGTTGAGGCCAGCATCGGACGTGGTATTGGAAGGGTGTGGTCAATGGTGGTGGAGGTGATGGTGGTGATGGTGGTGTCAGGTGGAGGCAGTGGCGGATGAGGTGGTACTGTATAGTCGAGAAGGAAAGGAGGAAGGTGGATACGGGGGTGGTGCTGGTGATGACAATGGTGGTAAAGGTCATGGTGATGATGGTGTTGTGGTGTTGGTGGCGACAGTGGTGGTGATGGTAAAGGCAGTGGTCATGGTGGTCGTCGTGGTGGTCGTCGTGGTGACAGTGGTGGTTGTGGGTGATGTAGTCCGGTGGTGGAGTTGAGGGTAGTGGTGATGGTGGTGTCGTGGTGGTTGAGGGTGGTGTTCGGAGATGGAGAGGAGTGAAGAAGGTCGGGATATCGAGGGAGTGATGGTGATGATGGAGAGGGTGCAATACTGAAGAGAGGAAGGAAGAAGAAGTAGAAGTCGGCTGAAGAAAGAGGTGGAGGGAGAAATGTAATAAAGAGAGAGGTTCTCCTTGGGGTTAGGGCCAGCCTAGGGATGAGTGTGGTTTTCTTATGTAGGAGAAATGTAGGGTTGTGATAGGGGGAGTTTAAAAGAAGGGCTAGGATTTAATGTAGGTAGATAAGGAAAAATAGTGTCATGCAAATAGAGAGAGAGAGAGAGAGAGAGAGTGGTGAGGTGACCGGTTACATAACCAAGAGGTGGGCTTCTTCATTTGAAATGCTCCAATAGGATGTTGACACCTTGCTTTATATTTGCACTTAGGTCCTTGATAGTTATGGATTTTGCAAAAATAGAAATTTGGATTGGATGAGGGTGGGACTCATGTTTGATGTTTTATAGTGGGGAAAAAATGGTATGTGGTATTTTGTATGAGTCAAGAGGGTGTGTGAGGTTTGAGTTGGGGTTTAGTCTAGTTTTGGGCTAGGTTAAGTCGGTTGCCCCAAATAAAATTAAAAATTGTGTCATAGGTGTTCTAAAATAAAATATAAGTGCATGGGATCTAAATTGGGAGTGACACAAGTGTCATGGACGTAGGACACTTAGAATAGATTATCATCAAATATTGGGTTGCATGAATCAGGTCAAGGTTGTATATCCAATTTTGATTGGAACGGGCATATGTGCGAAGTTTGGATTTAAAAATTAGATATTGTTGGACGAATATTGTGCGATTAAAACGAATCCCAATAGAGGGTATTTATGAGTGACACAAAGGTCAGAATGGGGGATTGGCTTGTCTAGGTCAAGGGTATGAATTTTGTTGGAAGGTAAAGACTAGTGTTGTGCTCCAAATATTGTAGCAACGGTAAGGTGCACCAAGAGTTTCAATATAAATAGGTTTTTATTAAACCATATTTTCTAAACCTATTTGAATCCAAATTAACCCAAATCTCTTGCTACACCATGTATACCTAAAATTTGGTTAAGGGGGTTTATAGACTAGTGATAGAATTTTAATAGAACCGAAAAAGATCACAACAGTGAAGTCTTGGAAGACTCCGAGTTCAGTGGCAGAGATCAGAGTTGTGTCTGGCAAGCTACTACAAAAATTTTGTGCAAGAATTTTCAAGGATTGCTGAGCAGATGACCAGACTCACCAGAAAGGATGTGAAGTTTGCTTGGATAGAGGAGTATCAGGCTGCTTTTGAGAAATTGAAGACGAGGTTGATGTCTACTCCTATTTTGATATTGCCATCAGGGTATGGAGACTCTACTATCTATAGTGATGTATCAAAAAAAGATTTGGGTTGTGTTCTCCAGTAGAATGGGAAGGTGATTGCCTATGCATCCAGGTAATTATGTCCTCATGAGAAGAACTATCATACCCATGATTTTTAGTTTGCAGCGGTCATCTTTGCTTTGAAGTTATAGAAACACTATCTGTACGGTGAGCGTGTGGAGATCTTCACAAACCACAAGAGCTTAAAGTATATTTTCACTCAGAAGAAGCTGAACATGAGGCAGTGTCGATGGCTGGAACTGATAAAGGATTTTGATATATCCTTACAGTATCATCCAGGAAAGGCCAATGTAGTTGTCGATGCCTTGAGCAGGTATCCGGTAGCTATATTTTTGACAAACCGGTATTTGTTGGAGGATCTAAAGAGCTTGGGCATTGATGTGATAGTTTCTAGGATTGTGATGTACGTATGGGTTTTGCAGATATATTCAGAGTTGATGGATAGGATCAAGGCAGTCCAGTATGAAGATGTGTCTCTGAGAAGAATCATAGCTCAGGTGAGAGCAGAATTGGAGGATAATTTTACCATTGCTGAAGATCGTTCTTTGCGACACGGTACTAGATTATGTGTGGCTGGTGGGAAGCTGCATGAGGCTGGTGGGAAGCTGCATGAGGAGGTATTACAGGAAGCGCATCGCTCTCAGTATTCCCTGCATCCATGTGCCAACAAGATGTATCGGAATATGCAAGAGAGTGTGTATTGATATGGTATGAAGAGGGAGGTGGCACAGTTTGTATCCAGATGCTTAGTGTGCCAGCAGGTGAAAGCCGAGAGGCAGAGGCCAGGCGGTTTACTACAGCCATTACCCATTCCAGAGTGGAAGTGGGAGCACATTACTATGGATTTTGTGTTTGGACTTCTACGATCTTCAGGAGGGAAAGATATAATTTTGGTCATCGTTGACATGCTGACCAAGTTGGCCCACTTTTTGCCTTTAAAGGTGGGTTTGTCTATGAAGAAGCTGGAAGAGATGTATGTGATCATCAGGATACATGGGGTTCCCGTTAGCATAGTCTCTGATTGGGATAGTCATTTTACTTCTTATTTCTGGAGGAGTTTACAGGCGAGCTTGGGTACCCAGCTCAAGATTAGTACTGCATATCACCCCCAGACGAATGGGCAGTCAGAGAGGACCATTCAGACTCTCGAGGATATACTGCGCACCTATGTACTAGATTTTGGGGGATCTTTGGAGGACCATCTCCATTTGGTAGAGTTTGCTTACAACAGCAGCTACCAAGCCAGTATAGAGATGTCACCATTTGAGGCTATGTACGGTCGAAGGTGTCTCCTCCCTTGTCTTCAGAAGATATTGGAGAGAGAGCTTTTCTAGGGCCAGAGATGGTGGTGGATGCAGCGGAGAAGATTAAGCTAATTAAAGATAGACTTCGGGTGGCGCAGGACAGACAACCACATTGGACCAATAGCCACCGGAGACCCTTGGAGTTTGAGGTATAGTTTTAGGTTTTGTTTTGTGTTAATACTAATTTTTTATTATAGATTAAGTTCTTAAGGTTGTGTTTATTCTAGGTTGGAGGTCTGGTATTTCTGACGATTTCTCCGACACGAGGCACGATTTGCTTCAGTGGAGGCCAGAAGCTTATTCCACGATTCATCGGACCCTTTAGTATTCTCGAGAGGGTCGGTGCAGTTGCCTACAAACTAGACTTGCCACCGGCATTGGAGGGAGTACACAAAGTATTTCATGTGTCGCAGTTAAGATGGTATGTGGCTGATCCTAGTCACATATTGAATCACTCGCAGATAGAGTTAGGCTCTACTCTCAGCTATCTAGAGCAGCCAATTAAGATTCTGGATCGAAGAGAGAAGGTGCTGAGGAACCAGACTATTCCCTTGGTATGCGTCGCATGAAGGCATCACTCTCTGGGTAAGTCTACCTGGGAGAAGGAGGATGAAACGCGAGAGCAGTACTCGTATATGTTTGTGCCTTGAGGTATGTTCTTTCTTGTTTTCTTTTTCTTTTCTTGGGATAGTTTAGTCTTTGAATTTCGAGGACGAAATTATTTTAAGGGGGGTAGACTTGTCACTACCATATTTTCTAGAAAATAATATTTTGGTCATTTCATAATTAACTAATTATTTTACGTATTGTATATTTATTTATAGTATTATTTAATTATTTTTAGATATTGTATTATATTTTGAACTTGTGTTAATGGACCTAACTAGACAATACTTGACTCATGGGCCAATATTTATTTTAGCTAGACTTGAGCCCAATAACTAGTCCAATTCTTTAAGTTAGTAATTTAATTAGTCAAACCATTAAGAATAGAACCTTTCTTCCTTAATCTTTTTTTTCATGACAATCCCATAGTGGTAAACTAGACTTTGCACCATTACTTGGAGGCCAAGGAGGTGGCATACCTACTTAAGGGAGAGGAGTTTCTCTCTCCTCTCTTTTTTTCATCCAAAATTCTAGATCTAGAATAGTTCATCCCAATCTCATTCATTTCCTACACCAATTCTCTTCCCAATTCTTCTCTATTTTACCATTGGAGGCTATTGGAGCAAGGAGGAGGCAAGGATCTACAAGGAAGTGAAGAGTGTACAAGTTGATGGCTCTTTGCATCCAATTGGAGATTTATATTGAGAATCCATCTCCCAATAGGTACAATTCAGAATTTTCTTTTTATTTAGACTATAAATCTATATTTTAATCATTAGGAACCATTCCATGTATTAGGTCTATATATAGGAAGAAGAATTGACTAGTAGGGACCCCAATTGTGAATGTTATTGTGTGTTTTGTACCCAATTTAGAGAAAATCTGAGATTGGTGCACCATATATTTGTCAATGGATCTATTGGACCAAATTGACATTGTAGAAGCATGGAAAATATGCATCAATGCCACCCTGAGCCCAAAAATAAATAAATAAGATCATGCTGCAGAGTCTCCCAGTGGCCCAATAAGCCAACAGCCATGCGTCGCCAAAAGGAGGCTCAAATTAGGCCGCAGAATCAACCTGCGACTCAAACAAAGGCGACATTCATGCGTCCCCAATCAACCAAAGTAGCTTGGCCGTAAAATAACCTAACGGGGCATCATGTCAGCAGGATCATCTTTGACACATAATCCTGAGGAAAATAATTTTTTGACTTCCTCAAAAGACGTAAAAATACTAAATGACAAAAGTCTCACGTCAGCACATAACTTCACTCTCGAAAGATATGCAGCACCGCGCGTACAACATAATCGACCTCATGCGCCTCCATACGGTCCATGCGTCTCTGGCCCAATACGTCCCAGACTCCATACGGTCCCATGCGTCCCTGGTACCATATGTCCAAGAATCCATGCGGTCCTGTGTGTTTCTGGCCCCATGCATCCCAGACACCATGCGGTCTCGAACGTCTCTATCCCCATGTATCACAGACTCCATGCGGTCTCATGCGTCTCTGTCCCCATGCATCCCAGACTCTATGCGTTCTCGTGCATCTCTGGCCCCATGTGTCCCAGACTCCATACGATCTCGTGCGTCTCTGGCCCCATGCTCCCCAGACTCCATACGATCCATGTGTCTCTAGCTCCATGCGTCCTAGACTCCATACGGTCCATGCGTCTTTGGCTTCATGCGTCCCAGAATCTATGTGTCCCACGCATCTCTGGCCACACGTGTTTCAGACTCTATGAAGACCAAATCTTGCTGTTACGATAAGAGTAATTCTCTCCAACCAAGTATGGACTATGTGTCAAGCTGACCAAGTCATGCCCATAAAGGACGAGAATAACCCAGATATTCAGCAACAATAAATCCCAACAAACGCCTACGTGGTAGCGCAACCTGCTCACGCTCACAGCTGCACCCTATTACGAAGGGACACATGGCACCTTCCAGCATCCATGCGTCCCAACATATGTTTGTCCAAGATGACTATAAATAGTAGGGTACCACACCCGAACAAAAGGCGGGATGGCTATCTGCGAATCTACACTCGAGCAAGATAGAAGGGCTTCAGCATCGGATCATCCACGGAGTAAAAAGAGTTGTACACTGCTAACCCTCCATCGTCACCCCCAGAACATAAAATTTATACTTAGACTGTCTGTTTAGGACTCCTCTCTGTACTTATTTTAGTTTGTTGATTAAATCAAGTTCTTTCTTAAAGACTTTCAAATTTAATAACGAACAAGGTGGTGACTCTGCTGGGGATATTCTTCTTCTCTGATGAGAAGTTGGTGACACCATCCGATGCGGTCAGGCTCGGCTCAATGCAAAAGATGCTGGTAGTCCGCTTCGACCAGCAAGTGTTCGATAAAATACTTTCGGAAGGAAGTGATAGTCCTTCTCCAAGGCTAGCCAAGCCCAAGAAGACCTGCAGGACGTGGGTAGCAAATGCCGCTGCACCTCGCCTAACTATGGAGCACACACTTCCCGCATCTCACTCTATTGCTGATAATGGGCGTCAGGCGAACACCTAGGACGTCCACGTCCATGCGGCAACCTCGTCTGTCACAGAAACTGCTCGGCACCCAGACTCTAGCAGAAAAAATACTATGATATCAGATGTTTTGGGGCTATGATAACTTCTATGCGGTCAAGAGGGAGGCCGCATAAGACTGGCCATGTGGCACCAGCTCACCTGTCCAGTTAGGTGACTATCAGCAGGCACCGTTAACTATTACATGACCCCTGATGGGAATCTATACAAGATAGTCTCGTACGTCCAGCCCGCAACAGCAATGGACAATGTCGGTCTCAAAAGTCTTCTGCTGTCGATCCGAGGGAAGTTCTTGTACGAACCCCGGATCAGAAAGCAAATACAACACCTACTTACCTGTGCGCTCATTCCTTTCTAGCCCACAAAAATAGTACAAAGGTGGAACAACCCTTACTTGAATTTCATAATGTGATCAATCACAAGTGCAAGGCGAGTGAAACAAATATGGCCGGTGAAATATCATCTCCAGGGCATCAATGTGCCAAGATCATTATCAATTACTGCTGCAATAAAATATCAATACCCATAAGCAGGTAGTCGGCCTTCCAACGACTGCACCAGACAGCACCCATCTGACAATAACCCGAATATCAGGTGCAAGTACCAGAGGAGGAGGAGCCCTCCTTCGCCTCATGCTACTCGACTCAGAAGCTTTCTACCACCAAGGGAGGACAGAAGTCAAGTACCTCCAGTCCATCGTTCTCTGCCAGTGTGTTGCGAAGGCGAATACCGGAAGGGCTAACATTGGGACTCGGGGAAGGCATTTTCTAGTGTACCCTCTCTAGGAAGAAACTATCAGCTACAATCCCTGGGGGTGGCCTAAGCTGAGGGTAGTATTCCCCTTGACTTACCCAATAACCCAGTATTTCGAGGAGACAACGATTCCCAAGGAACTAACTTTGAGATCCTTGGGGGTAGCTTCCCTCGCCAGGTTGATGTAGCCTCATACGCTGGGGGTAGTATTCCTTCTGAGTCCAAGGAGGAGACGGCGCTGCCAAGTTTCCCTGATGACTACTCTCGCCAGGGGCCTGAGACAGAAAGTGCGACATCTACTGCCCCGTCCATCTCTTTCCACGTGAGGACTATATACATGGCCGGAGATGACCATGAAGGCCCCAGTGACCACCAATACCTCGAGACCCTCGAGGCCATGATGCAGACAATGGGTGCATCAAGGCAAGTTATAACCCAGACAATATTGGAAATCAAAGCAAATATGGCTTCTCAACCAGCAAGAACCCCTGGACAAGCAAACTTGGACCCACAGACCAGCAGGGATTCAAACACGAATAACCCACCCGCGGGTAGTAATACTCACCTGCCTGGCCTGTCTGCACCCTCAGCATGAGACGAGGCCAAGGAAGCAATAAAGGAGGTCTGGGAACTCCGGGCTCGCCTAGACTCCATGGGCAATCTGGACTCACTCCACGATCTCGGGGTACAGCAACCATACCCGACAGAATAAAGGAACATACCGTATCTCCCTTGATACAAGCCTTTCAACATAAACACATTTGATAGCAAGTCTTCCCCACGCCTGTTCATGAGTTACTTCAAAATTACAATGGGGCACCTACCCCGCAGCGATGCTATCCTTACCAGACTGTTCGTTGGGGCATTTACGGGGGTAGCTTTCGGCTGGTTCTGCAGTCTCGAAGATAATTATATCTCATCATTCGATAACCTCAAGCATTTGTTCCTCAACATATTTTATGAGGCAGAAAATGATATGACGATGTCCTCTCTGATGGATGTTGCCTAGGAAGAAAGGGAACTGACACAAAATTACATCGAGCAATTCCGATAAACTGTGCTAAGGTTGCCCCCTGGCAATTCTGAGGCCACACTACTAAAAATATGCCAAAAAATATACTTTCGGTGGTCAGCCTCTGGATGCGAGATAGCCAGTTCAAAGGCTAGACGGCGTTCACTATAAGCGTTGTCAACGCTAAAAAGAAGCTCAAAGATGCCCAACATTTGAGAATCCATATCTCTACTACCGAGGAAAAGGGGAAGCGCCCCAGCAATAGCGGTAACATCAATCGTGATGCGAAAGGAAAGCAAGCCATGGTCGCTAATGTGACCAAGAACCCTGAGAAAAAGCAGGCAGAGGCTCCAAAATCAAAGGAGACCTATTCTTTCGAATATGGTGATATCAAGCCTATCTTTGACATGCTGATGCAGGGAGGCAAAATTTGTCTCCCCGACATCAAACGTCAGCATGAAGCGAAGGAGTTGAACAACCCAAAGTACTTCCACTTCAACCGGTACGGTCATATCCCGACGCATGAGTGCTACACCTTGAAGCGTTACATCCAATGCTGATCGATACCAAGGCTCTCTTCCTGAATTTCGACGATGTAACAGTTGCCGCTAACATGGGGTCCCTCCAGTTCAGCAACTTTCCACCGACGAAAGCCCAGGACGGAGTCACATCGATCCTAAGGGCAATAATGTAGGTAGTTAATCTTCCCCCAGCTCACGACCAAGCATCCAGGATGACACCTCTTACTACCCCTCGGAGCGAGATCATGTGGGTCCACCCGGATCTGGTCACAGACTTGACGCAGCAACCAGCGCCTTCCGTCGTCAAGCCTAAAATACAAAAAACCAAGTCCTGCCACATGGTTTCTTCCACCACTGAGGAGGTATGGGCAGGGACAACCAGGTCGAGCCTTGCTTACCAACAAGATTATGAAACTCCCTACGTTAATGCACCTCCAACTACTACACCTGTCACGTCTGCTCCGGGTCCATCTCAACCCCTACCAGCGGACAAGTCCAAACAAAAAGAGGGACGCTTCGACAAGCGATTATGTAAGAAAATGGCTCAGAGATTTGAAAAGCCCTACAACTTTGACGTCTTGGCTCAACTCGCCAATACCCCGACAAAGTTATCGTTATTTGAACTTCTATGGCTTTTCAGAGATACTCGAGCTGCCCTGAGCGAGGCACTACAAAATGTCGACACCTATCTGGCGCAGGTCAAGCCGCCAGCTGACGATCCGATGATATGCTCCCATTGTAATAATATTACGGATGTAGTACCTAATATTATGTTCTCGCAACAAGATATTTTGCTAAAGAATAACAAGCATGATCGTTCCCTGTATTACACAGGATATATTGGTGCTATAAAGGTCGAACGGATGCACATTGACCCCGGTTCATCAATCAGCATTATCTCGAGGAGTCTGCTGCAAACCTTGGGCATCCCGATGCACTGCCTGACAGCTACCAATACTGCCATTAGTGGCTTCAATGCAGGAAAAAGCTACCCTCTGGGCAAGATTCGCCCAGATTGGCGACCTAAAAACAGAGGTCACTTGCTACATCATTGACGTAGATGTATCCTACAACGTCTTGGTCGGACGCCCCTGGATATAATAATATACGATCGTGCCATCAACCCTATACCAATGCTTAAAGTATGTCAACGATCATGGCATTATCAGAACGGAGTTTGAAGACATCGACCCATTTAAGGGAGTCGAGACGTACTACTCTGAAGCCATCCTCTACAAATAAAACCACCGAGAAAAAGGTGGCAATGAGGCCGATGATGAGACCGAGGTTACGATAATAATGGAGGAGCCCATGAGAACCCGTCTCAAGGCTTGCACTCCCGACACAGCCACTCTCCTCGTCGTCAAGTTGCATATGAAGGTACCAGAATCTCTGGCACCTTCCACAATGTCTGAACCTCTGGTCGTTCACCTTCATAGGCTAAATAGACCACAGAGGAAGGACCCCGCACCATCTGCTCCTTCTGAATCTCTGGTCGTTCGCCTCCATAGGCCAAATCGACAGTAGAAGAAGGATCCTTTACCATATGTTCCTTTAGAACCTATATGTTGGCCCAATATTTATGTTAAGATTTTTAATATGGCTAATCGATTAAGTTTAGCATTATGGTAATCGATCAATCACTATAGTATCTTCTACTTAAACTCAGCATTGTCCAGATATGTAATATTTGCTTCTGTATATTTTCTTGTTCGTCTAACATGTACTTGTAGAAAGCAATAAGCAAGATCAGCAATGGACATATGCTATAAAACGATGAGCCAAAGACGACGTTATACTAGAAGATTTAGTCCAACCGCCTACGACTTATCTGGAGCCTCGCACCCGGAGGTTCCCAAATCTGGTTATCTTTGGACAACTGCTGTCAAGAAAAAAGTATCTTCAAGTGAGCAGATGTTTCAGAAGTTTGGCGGTATCAGTGCTCTTAGTATTCTAATGTAATCATTTATTTATTTGAGTCTATGACTTATGTAAACTGAGTCGCACTAGAAAATCCTAAATACCTATACCCAAATACCTAGTCCACCCAAATGAACCAAAGAACCTATCCACCAAATCAGGCCACATTCATTTACAAAGTCTACCATACTAAGAGATCGAACTCGTGCCAAACTCGGACCGAACTCGATTACCCTTTTGGTATGAAATCAACCAGTTCAATAGCTCCTAATTTTTTGTTCAAATGGTTGGAAATTTAAATTAAATCCCATCCAAATTTTGGCAGAATTATGTTTGCCTATACCCTATAAATAGGATTAGAATTATTTATTCTAACAATAACTCAATAATTCTCAATCTTTATATCCAATAGTGAGTAAACCCTCAGAGCCTAAACTTTCTTATCTCCAAGATCAACTCCTAGCCTTCCTAGTACCAAGTGCGATCTCGGTCTAAAAGTCTACAGAGTTGTAAAGAGCTTGGTTCATCAAGCCCCTCTTCTTTGTGAAGTTGCGAGCCTTCGGGTAAAAACTCGTTATGTGTGAAGTTGCGAGACTTCGAATCAAATCTTATGGTTGTAAGAAGTCGGCAAGCCTTCAGATTAAAGCTTGTGATTCACTTATAGTGGATAAAACTCCGAGCAAGAGTTCTCGGGACTGGACTAGTCCTCTCAGAGGGAAACCAGTATATATTATAGAGTTTGCGTTTGCTCTCTCTTACTTCTACTACTTTATATTATTGTATTTCATATACACTGTTAGTTGGTAGCTGCCTTGTAAACCCCCAGAATTTTCAGAATTTAAAAATTAATTTTCAGAATTTTTCTGGAATTTTCTGTGATTTTTAACTAATTAAAATCAATATTTTTTGGTATTTTTAAATTATTTTACTAAATATTAAAATATCATAAAAATAATATTTTTGGATGTAAAATAAATATTAGACATAGGGTTATTTTTCTGGAATTTATTGGACCCCGGAACCATTTTTAAAGACCTAAAAACTAAATTATTTATTAAACCAAAATAAACCCTAATTAAACCCGGTTTATTTTTGAACCAAACCAACCCAGACCGGCCCAAAATTCTGAACCGGGCCCAAACCCTAGCGGGTCGGGTCGGGTTTGAACCCAACCCGGAACCCGTTAACCCGAACCCGACCCATATCCTAGCGAGTCGGATCCGGACCCGAATCCAGAACCCGACCCGCAACCCTACCTGACCCGTACTATAGCTGCTACAGTAACCGTAACCTCCCCGAAACCCTAGCCGGCCGTTAAGATTTTCGGCCGTTTTCCGACGGCGCCCCGCCTCCTCCGTGGCGGTTACGCCTCCCCGACTCCTCCGCCGTTCCTTTTCCCCCACTGCCGTTATGCCTCCGTCCCCGCCTCCCTGCGACGTTACACTTCTCCCCTCGCCCTATAAGAACCCCCAGCCACCGCCGTCTCATCCACCATCCACCACCCTCGATCCCCTGTCTTCGCCATCCCCATTATTCTCCGGCCACCGAGCCGCCTGCCCACCCACCGGACGACCCTCAGCCAACAGCCCTCTTCTCCGCCATGACGACCGCAGCAGCTCCAGTGCCGCCTCCATCGGACACCCGCTGCCACCGTCATCCCCGACCACCTCTCTCCACCAGCCTCCACTCCGTCAGCTTTGCCTCCACCGAGTCACCCCTCGATCGAGGACCTCGAGCTCTGCCAGCGCCGCCTCCACAGCTCTGGCAGCCCCCAACTCGATAACAAGCCGACGACCCCGCCATGACGAGCAGCCGCCAGCGCCGCCACCAGCTCCGGCCGCCTACGGCGAAGACCTCCGGCAGAAACCCTAGCCGCCTCGCAAAGTACGCGTTTCAGCCCTCTACGGAGCCCTGTTCAGGTAGCCGTTTCTCTCTCCTCACTGTCCCATTTCACGTTCTGTCTGTAGTGACACGAACCCTGCGTGACCCTCTCGATACCCGTGTAATTAGCTCGGTGTGTCGCATCCTGTGGCGATCGTAAACTGTGATCCAAAATCAGGAAAATTAATACCCTGTTTTTCTCTGGAACTGAGTGCGCTCCGCTAAACGGGACGACTTGGTCGTGTGCGGACTTCACCGAAAGGTGCGCGCCGTTAATATGGACATGTGAGATTTTGCGGAAGTTGATTTGGATGTGCGTGCACACCGGAATCAACGCGTATTCGTCGACAATATCCCGTATCGGTCCTGTTCTGGAACTCGATGTAACTTTGTATACGCATGTCGTATCAAAATGAAACTTGTGCCATCGGACTCGTAGAAATACGTTGGTCCTGTGACCCAAGTTTGGTTCGATTCTGAGAATGTTGACAAAATTGCGTATCGTGGGCCCGACGGCTCCACTTGATGGGCGATTTTGTGATCGGCTCACCGGAATCAAGTTTTGGACATTCCGTTGGGTTCGTATCATCGTTCTGGACTTGTTGACACTAAGTTTGATGAATTTGGAGAATATTGTCTCTGACACATTTTTCAGTGCGAAGCGGGCCACATGTGGACCCCGCTTTGACCAGAAACGGTTACTTTTGCCCCTATGTCCAAATTGGACTCAAGGACAGGCAATTCTAGCTATTTGATATCTTCTGAATCTGATGGTGATGTCTATTTCAGCAACCGAAGGAGTACTTGCAAATCCCACGGATACTGGAGCAGCAGTTGGATACCAAATTCCAGGCAAGTGTACCATGCCAAACTTGCAGTACCTGCTTCATATTGCTATCTTGATTTATTTATATGATGTACATGCTTAACCTAGGATTGTGTGACAATACTTAGCGTTTGAATAATATTCGGGTGTCAACACCGTACGCGGAGTTGTGTAACGTTACCTAGACATTGATATTGAGACACTATACATTTTGTGCATCCCTTATCAAGTACGTCATACCTCAGGACACCTAACACTATTCATGAGACAGAATCTTCCTGAGATATTCATGGTGATTCTGTATAGGATACAGGTTTATGACATATACTTTATACATGCTTAGATCTCATTATGACTTGCTGCATTAGATATGATCTTGCGTGACATGGACATGAGATATCGTGAACATGAGACGTGTGATTACATTGGGTGTCATGCCCCAGTCCCAAAAATACGTAAGACTAGGACACGTAAGCATGCCAGCCGCATGGATATGGCAACTCCAATATATGGAAACCAAATCCACACGTACGCTGTAATATGAATATCAAATCCACAAGTGGTATAACTGTAATACAAGTCACAGGGTAAAATCTAAATCTCATCCACCAAAATCATATAGAAATAAATGACCAGTATCTATGAAACTAGATCTCAATAAGAAGTATCTAAGGATGATAGTTGGATGAAAACAAATCCACTACTAACTCAAATAGAAAAGTAAATACAATATAAGTACAACTCAATCAAACAATATAAGTACCAGCTATCAATCACGGCTCGAAGAGAAGACATCCGCGAAGCATCTATAACCATTCAAATCTGCGCTCCTGTAAATACTCAAGAACAGGTACACCTGGCAGCGGACCAGGTCCTCAGAGGGACATAACAAGATACTTAAACACATGCCAATAAAGTACTGAAATAAATATCCAAAGGGGTCGCCTAACCGTCTAAGTGAATGCAGTTAAGAACAACTTTCCCCACAAGTGAGCTATCTGGCTGAAAACCTGGGATTTGGCATGGTTCTCTATTGAAGATCCAGGGGCCTAAAAAGGCAAGACGACTTTCGAACGCCGGAGGCCCGCCTGATAATAATATAATATATAGTGGTCATCACCACCCGTATCTCCGGCAGAGAATCCGGGCGCACAATAGAAAAAGTGTAAAGGAACTCAAATGCGGTACTTGTTGTTCTCCCCACCCCATGCTCTAAGCATGTCACATCCATGACATAATAATACCTCTAATAACTGCCAAGTCTACTAGCATGCAAAGTTTCTAACAGCAGCTATTCCTAACGCACGGCCCATACGTACAGGAGGCTAAACCTGTCACGCAGTCCGTGATCTATATGAGACTCACACTCGTGTAACCACTGTGTCACGGCCAATGAACCTAATGGTGCTACATGATAATGGGGTAGTCTCATGAACAAGGTCAATGCAATACATAAATAAAATATATCGCGACGATACCGTCGCACGTATTTTATATTACAGTTAAATATATGAACTAAAAATAGAAAATAAAGATGCATGCAACATATGGAATATGAATAACATTACAATGGCAAGGTATACTTGCCTGGCAAGGAAGCTGTAATGTACCCATAACCTGCTCCAGAAATCGCACAGAACAATCCAATATCCTATGTACATATGATATAATACAATAAAATCATTAGTCATTACACTAGTACACACACAATAATATTTATACTGGACTCGGGTACACTAGGGGTGGCACTAGTCATCTAACACGGTCAATTACGCGTTGAATTACGCGGTTGTCGGGTCTTTAAGTACTGTACACAATAAGTCAGTCAACTAACACGGTCTCGCCAGTACGTCGGTGTACACAAGGCAGACACCGACATTGTTCTTAGGGTCAACAGGGTCAAGGACAAATACGGTGCAGTCCACGGTGTCCTAGGTCATACAGTCTGAATACACCTACTCCTAATTATTTATTAGCATATAATTAATTACAATATACACATATACCATATAATATATAACTAGTAATTTATTTACATAACTATTGGAATACATATACATATTAAATATGTACCAATTAATAATATGTTAAAGATTAGCTAAATATACATCTACTAAATATATGTATATATACAAATTGAATAAGGTTCGCGTACGTGTACGAACGTGAGTTGGGTTTACCGACTCAAGGTCTAATGTCAACTAATAGTCAATAAACAATACTAACATCCTACTGGCATATACACAAGCATACATAAAAGAGAAGGATGGACAAGTTCTTACCTCGGAGTACGTATACGGAATCGGCTACACGACGACGAAGAGAGGTTGGCGACGCTGCAATGATGATGAGGACGACAATGCTGATGATAAATAAATGGTGCGGTGACGATGAGGTGATGATGATGATGGGATGATGGTGAGATGAGGATGGTGAGGGGGATAGAATGATGATGACGAATTGAGACGAGGATGATGAGGGTGACTAGGGTTGAGGTATTGGTGACGATGATGGTGATTATAATGACGAGGATGTTGACGATGTCGACGATGACGGCGAGGAAGACGAGGGTGATGGCGATGATGATGGTTTGATGATGATAACTAAAACGTCGATGGCGATGATGATGATAATGGTAATGATGAGGAATTGATGAGGAGGAGGATGATGATGGGTTGCTGCTGGAATCCGGTCAGCGAGGGGGAGGTGGTCCGGTCAGCAGGAGAGCTCAGGGAAGAGAGAAGGCCGTGGTGTGGTGGTCGTGCTGGGAATCAGGCTGGTTATCGAGGGAGGAAGAGAGGAGATGATCGTGTTGGTATTTTGCAGGGAAGAGAGGGCAGTACAGGCGGCTCCGGTCGACTCCGGTGGGGGTCGTTGTGGTATTGAAGTTATCGGGGAGGGTGGCTGGGATGTCCGGCGGGGTATCGGCCAAGGAGGAGGAGGACAGGGAATAGGTGTATTCGGAAAGGAAGGAGCAGAGGTGGTGGAGGAGCTGAAAGGAGTTGACAGGAAGGGGAGAGGGAGGTTCGGCTCGGCGGTCCAGTCGTCGAGACTGCTGATGTCGACGTTCAGGCGGCTGCACTGGTCGATAGAGAGGAGGGGGTCGGAGAAGAGGAAGCAGGTACGGCGGGTCGTGGTGGCTTGGTGCAGTTAGGGAGATCGTGGTGTCGCCGGTGAGGGGCAGTCGAGCGTGGCGAGGAAGATGATCCGGCCAGGCTGTCGAACTGACGGTGGTCAGGCGTTCGTGTAGGCCGGCGGGAAGATGTCGAGATGGGAAGGAGAGGTTGATGGTGATACTGGAGGTGGTTGCCTCCGGCGGCTGGCGGCTCCGGCCAGCGGGTGGCAGCGGGGAAAGTCGAGTACAGGAGATGGGGATGAGATGAGTTTGATGATGATGAATTGATTTAGGTTTTTAGGAATTTCTAAGAAAATAAAGGGAGGATGTGATATATATACATGTAAAATTTTTGGTTTGGGTTGACCTAGGAATTTGACTTTGGTCCATATTTCCTTAGGATGGGCCTTGGGCTCACATGAGGGTGATGGGCTAGAAATTACAATTATTTAATTGCAAGGGTTGGATTAAAATAGGAGGGCAATGTCGCGTGTTTGCACATCCAGAAAATTATGGGAAAAATCCATGTGAAGGGAAAATTGAGTTTCTTCATGAATTGTCCAATGGTGGGGACACCTAAATGCATTTTTGCATAAAAACCCCCCAATAATTAGAAAATTGAACAAAGGCAGAAATTGAATTTAATTAATTAAATCGGGTCGCGTACGATGTTCTAGAATTAATTAGGAGCACAGGAAAATAAAAATAGACGGAACAAAGGGTCTGGGACGTAGAGGGGACAGTGTAGAATATTAATAAAATTTGAGATGCACAGGACGGGCAAGGTTGTGTCTCCAATTTCGATTGGGACGCACAAGGGTACAAAATTGGAAATTATTTTGAATTAAGAAATAACGTCCGCGACGTTTATTGTGCAGCTAAAATGTAGCACCAAGGAGCAATATTATAAGTTGTACAATGGTCAGAATAGTAGGCGGGCATGCCTAGGTTGAGGTTGTGAAGTTTGTTGGAAGGCAAGGGCTAGTGAGGTGCACCAATTATAGAAGCAACGGTATTGTGCGCTACGCGATATAAATTAATGCATAATTAAATAAATGCCGCGTTCTAATTCAAATTGGTTCAAACTAGCCCTAATTTTACTATCTAAGCCAAGTAGCCCTAATTTTGGGTGAGGGGGTTTACAATCTACCCAACTTAAAATAATTTTGTCCTCGAAATTAAACTAGGGTAGGGTTTCTCTATCTAACCTCACTTTATTACAGTTTAAAGAATTTTCCTTAAGTTAACATTATAGTTTCTACCCAACTTAGAATCTACCCATCTGTCTTCTAAGGCTATGCATCTAAGAACGCTATGCCCCAAATTATTTAATCATGTTATTTAATCCTAAAAAATTTTTTTTTTCCTACATATCATCTATGATATGCCCTTAATTACCAAAAAGAATAATCCTCAAGTATGTGATCGGCCTATGGGGTATATCTAGTACTCTCTGTGTATCAACTTATACCAAGCACGAGGTTTCGTCTTTCCGAACTAAGGGAAGACGGGGATCAATAATAAAGAGTTCAAGGGTGAGGTAATAGAATAGAAGTATCGGGATCAAGGCATTTAAAGAATTTAAATGGGAATTATCAAGACAGTTGTGGATTAAAATCATAATTTGGTAATTCCTATTCACATGCTTGCATCGGTACAGTTATGTAGCAGATACGATATACTCAGACATATCTAGAGGGTAAGTATATTCGTCTACTAATCATTATATATCTCAATCCATGTACGGTAGTTATGCGAGGGGGCGAACCAAGCGCACTATGGTTGATCAGACCATATTACACTGATTCTGATTAGGCAATTGTATCATTGTGTGCACCCAATAATACATATGCCATGAGCAAGCTCGATAAAGAATGGGCTTGCAAAAACTAGGCTATAATAGCGGCATAAGTCAAGGTAGTACAGCAAATATAAGTATGCTAGATGATGATGAAAGGAGGTACAAATTAATGCAAGTTCACAAAAATAAAACAAAATAAGCAATAATAATAAAAGACTCTACAATCTTTACAGTTGTCATACTAATTCTTTGTCTGAGTCGTTAGTCGACCAATTAGGGACATGGACCTCTAAATTCTATCGTCCGAATAAACACTGTCGTCTTATGCTAGCATACAATTAATGTCATTCAGTTACACTACCTCGATGGGTCAAGAGGACTGTGATACTAGGGTGTGAGGTATACTACCCAACTTATAACGATAAAATGATGCTGTAATGGTGTTGAGAGGATCCTACCAAATAACCTTGCACATGTAAATAAAACAGAAACTCTTTATTAGGGTATATGAGAAAAGATCTTGGTACTTATTAGGGTCTCCTATTGCATTATATAGGTAAGGGTCACCTTAAGTCTTAATCATAGTGCTCAAAGAACATATGTCAATAGCGAGAATAGAAGAGTTACTAGCCGTTAGGGGAAAGGGATCTAACATATATCGAGGTGAGGGTACAAATTACGTGGTCTACAACTAGGGGTAATTATCACAATCTAATTGAACAACTCAACTATCAGATTCTAACTACAAGGTACACAATTCAAAATTCAAGATTACAACTATGACTATAGCAAACTATATATCCTATTGTAGAGTATAATCACTTGGTCTATGATCAGAGGTGGCAGGTGGCACGAGTTAAAAGATGAAGAGAAGAAACATAATTAGTCATCGCATAATAGCGAGCGCTAAGGTTGCAGGGGGACAAGTTATGAAATCAAAAATAGAGGCTCTAGATAGCATCATGGTTCTCTAAGGGGGTGGCATGCTAGTTGCCATATTCGGGGTATGATCAAGGAAAAAGGGTTGATTACATTCCTCTAGGCTCCCTAGGGTGCTGTCTACTAATAACAAGACAATACCATAAGTTTTATAGTTCTCTAATACTATCCAATTATGAGGGTTAGGTTCAGTCCAAATATTAAGTTTTGTGTTTCTATTGGTTCCTCAATGCTAGGGGCAAATATTATGGTAACCTTTTAACTAACTCTAGTAGTGTCTATACTACTCTCAAGTCCTCATAATACATCCGGGGTAATGGTAAACCAATTATAGGGATAAGGAATTCTAGGGTTCGCTAGATATTCTAAACTTAGTGGTATGTCTATATTCTCGTTGTATTCTTAATAGGTGTGCTACCCTAATTATCATCCTAATAACAGGGGTTCCTATATTCTAGCAGAAGGCTATATATACTCAAGAAACTTATTAGGGAAGTACAGGAATCAAGCAGGATACAATCGTTCGAATAGAACAGAGAGAGGAAGATAAGTCATAGTCAATTATGGATGAGATCCTATAATCTAGTCCTAGGTGCAGGCTTGTTCGGTACCGTAACGTAACCGAGACAATATGCTCTTGACCTGCATGGGCCACCACAAAAATATGTCATACCCCAGTCCTAAAAATACGTAGGACTAGGACACGTAAGCATGCCAGCCGCATGGATATGGCAACTCCAATATATGGAAACCAAATCCATACGTACGCTGTAATATGAATATCAAATCCACAAGTGGTATAACTGTAATACAAGTCACAGGATAAAATCTAAATCTCATCCACCAAAATCATATAGAAATAAATGACCAGTATCTATGAAACTAGATCTCAATAAGAAGTATCTAAGGATGATAGTTGGATGGAAACAAATCCACTACCAACTCAAATGGAAAAGTAAATACAATATAAGTACAACTCAATCAAATAATATAAGTACTAGCTATCAATCACGGCTCGAAGAGAAGACATCCGCGAAGCATCTATAACCATCTAAATCTGTGCTCCTGTAAATACTCAAGAACAGGTACACCTGGCAGCGGACCAGGTCCTCAGAGGGACATAACAAGATACTTAAACACATGCTAATAAAGTACTAAAATAAATATCTAAAGGGGTCGCCTAACCGTCTAAGTGAATGCAGTTAAGAACAACTTTCCCCACAAGTGAGCTATCTGGCTGAAAACCTAGAATTTGGCATGGTTCTCTATTGGAGATCCAGGGGCCTAAAAAGGCACGACGACTTTCGAACGCCAGAGGCCCGCCTGATAATAATATAATATATAGTGGTCATCACCATCCGTATCTCCGGCGGAGAATCCGGGCGCACAATAGAAAAAGTGTAAAGGAGCTCAAATGTGGTACTTGTTGTTCTCCCCACCCCATGCTCTAAGCATGTCACATCCATGACACAATAACACCTCTAATAACTGCCAAGTCTACTAGCATGCAAAGTTTCTAACAGCAGCTATTCCTAACGCACGGCCCATACGTACAGGAGGCCAAACCTGTCACGCAGTCCGTGATCTATATGAGACTCACACTCGTATAACCACTGTGTCACGGCCAATGAACCTAATGGTGCTACATGATAATGGGGTAGTCTCATAAACAAGGTCAATGTAATACATAAATAAAATATATCGCGACGATACCGTCGTACGTATTTTATATTACAGTTAAATAGATGAACTAAAAACAGAAAATAAAGATGCATGCAACATATGGAATATGAATAACAGTACAATGGCAAGGTATACTTGCCTGGCAAGGAAGCTACAATGTACCCATAACCTGCTCCAGAAATTGCGCAGAACAATCCAATATCCTATGTACATATGATATAATACAATAAAATCATTAGTCATTACACTAGTACACACACAATAATATTTATACTGGACTCGGGTACACTAGGGGTGGCACTAGTCATCTAACACGGTCAATTATGCATTGAATTACGCAGTTGTCGGGTCTTTAAGTACTGTACACAATAAGTCAGTCAACTAACACGGTCTCGCCAGTACGTCGGTGTACACAAGGCAGACACCAACATTGTTCTTAGGGTCAACAGGGTCAAGGACAAATACGGGGCAGTCCACGGTGTCCTAGGTCATACAGTCTGAATACACCTACTCCTAATTATTTATTAGCATATAATTAATTATAATATACACATATACCATATAATATATAACTAGTAATTTATTTACATAACTATTGGAATACATATACATATTAAATATGTACCAATTAATAATATGTTAAAGATTAGCTAAATATACATCTACTAAATATATGTATATATACAAATTGAATAAGGTTCGCGTACGCGTACGTGTACGAATGCGAGTTGGGTTTACCGACTCAAGGTCTGATGTCAACTAATAGTCAATAAACAATACTAACATCCTACTGGCATATACACAAGCACACATAAAAGAGGAGGATGGACAAGTTTGTACCTCGGAGTACGTACACAGAATCGGCTACACGACGACGAAGAGAGGTTGGCGACGCTGCGATGATGATGAGGACGACAATGCTGATGATAAATAAATGGTACGGTGACGATGAGGTGATGATGATGATGGGATGATGGTGAGATGAGGATGGTGAGGGGGATAGAATGATGATGACGAATTGAGACGAGGATGATGAGGGTGACTAGGGTTGAGGTATTGGTGACGATGATGGTGATTATAATGACGAGGACGACGACGATGTCAACGATGTTGACGATGTCGACGATGACGGCGAGGACGACGAGGGTGATGGCGATGATGATGGTTTGATGATGATAACTAAAATGTCGATGGCGATGATGATGATAATGGTAATGATGAGGAATTGATGAGGAGGAGGAGGATGATGGGTTGCTGCTGGAATCCGGTCAGCGAGGGGGCGGTGGTCCGGTCAGCAGGAGGACCTCAGGGAGGAGAGGAGGCCGTGGTGTGGTGGTCGTGCTGGGAGTCTGTAAAACCCCCTTCCTAGAAAATCGTATATACCTTTATTTATTATTTATTAATTAAATTGTAGTAATTAGGTCTAAATAGGAGAAATAGATTTTTAATAATTTTTTTGTTATGTATTCGGGCACTTAGATGACTTATGGGACCATCAGAAATTTTTCGGAATTTATTCCATGTAGGAGACCCCTTGAGCAGTTGCTAGCCTAACGGTGTACATTACCCTAATATATAAATTTTATTATGTGTGAATATATATATATATATATATATATATATATACAAATATATATATGTATATATATATATTTAAAGAAAGAAAGGAAAAAGAATTATTTAATAAGAATTTAATAATAATTATAATAATAACACTAATACCTTCCTTAGCAAATGATAACTACTATTACTAAGTCTACTATGCAGCCTCTTCAGCAAAAACTTGCTGATGGAAAGCCCTTCACATATGCTTTCAAACGGACCCGCCCCTTAAGTCAATTCAGCAACTATTAGCCTTCAGCGGCCAATAAGAGAAACCCGCCACTTTATCACCCCGCGGATCCGATCCTTCCCCCTCTCTCTTAATATATATAATATATATATATATATATATAATTCTCATCCCATAAACCCTAACCTAATATACCCAGACCTCCTCTTCCCATCTAAGAGCTGTCACCGCAGCCAGAGAAGCCCCACCAAGCCATCCAATCATCCCGTCGACGCCGACCTCGCATCCTGCAGAATCCTACTCGAAGCACCTTCGCTTCGGAGTAATTTTCCGTCGACTCGCTCGACCAAACGCTGTTCCGTCTTTATAGGTATGATCACCCCTTAATCCTCTCCAATATTTGTTTTATAGCCAATCTCGGAAAATGTGTGCCCCTAGGTGAAAAACAGCGTCCAAAGTGAACGGACAGACCCAATTCTGGAATCGCAGAATTCTATAATGACCACCCGTATTGCCGAGTTCGTATCTCCCACCACAGAGATCCGAATTTGATGATTCTTTTTGATACCTGTAGAATACCTGACCTAGTTTATTTCCTGTAAAAAAATCCTATGCTAATAGTTGCTGTGGACATAGTTATATTCGTCACAAAACTGCGCGCACCCACTTTTTCCGGTTTTCCAAAAGTTGGAAAACGGAGCGCGCCCCGCCAAACGGGACCGCCCCACCGTGTACCAAGTGTACCGCATGGTGCACACAGCGTAACCGGACACGTGAAATTTTGTGGGGACTGATTCGGACGCGTGTACGCACCGAAATCAGGCCGTATCCGCGAACACATCCCGTGTCGCAACTTTTGTGGAACTCGCACGTATTTTGTGCATGCTTGTCAGATTGCGACGAAACTTGCGCCACTGCACTCGTGGTAACGCGCTGGTCCTGTGACCCAAATTTCACACGATTCTGAGATGGTTGACCAAATCGCCAATTGGCGGGCCCCACAGTTGACTTTTGGACATAATTCTGTTCGGCCCATCGGAATCCACATTTGGACATACCGTTGGGTTCGTATTGACATTTAGAGTTGTTTGACCTATAGTTTGTCCCATTTAGAGACTGTTATCCTTGGCATGCTTTTCGGTGCAAAGTGGGCCACACGTGGACCCGACTTTTACCCAAAATTACCGTTTTGCCCCTGTGTCCAAATTGGACGAAAGGGATGTGCTTTTTAGCTATTTTGCTCATTCCGGAAATATTGGTGATATTTATTTCAGCATCCGGAGATGTTTGTTCGGAGTCCTTAGTTCCAGGTTCAGTGTCCTTGATATTTGGGCGCGTACACTTTACAGATTTCTTGTCAGGCAAGTATACCTTGCCATTGTACTATTTTTACATTCCATATGAGGCATGCATGTTTATTTTCTGTTTATTTAGTTTATTTATTTTAAACTGCTATATAAACTGCGCGTCCAAGGAAACTTGGGTGCAACGACGGTGTCGTCGTACTATATTTTATTTATGTATATGCATTGGACCTACTTTATGAGACTACCCCATTTTCATGAGGCATTTATGTTTCATTGGCCATGACACTATTCATACACGAGTGTGAGTCACATATAGGACACGGACTTGCGTATTCGGCTGGCCACTGGTACGTATAGGTCGTGCGACGGATAGGGATAACTGCCAATAGAAACTTTGCATGCTAGTAGACCTGGCAGTTATTAGAGGTATTATCGTGTCATGGACATGACATGCTTAGAGCATTGGGTGGGGAGAACAACAAGTACCGCATTTGGGCTCCTTTGCACTTTCCTTGTGTAACCCGTACGCTCCGCCGGAGATACGCGGTCATGATGACCCCTATATATTATCATGGCGGGCCTCCGACGTTCGAAAGTCGTCGTGCCTTTGTAGGCCCCTGGATCTCCAAGAGAACTATGCCAATCCTATTTATGGCCAGATAGCCCACTTGTTAGAAAGTTATTCTCAAACTGCATTCACATAGATGGTTAGGCGACCCCAATGGATATTTATTTTCAGTACTTTATTGGTATGTGCTTTTTGTATCTTGTTACGTCCCTCTGAGGACCTGGTCCCTTCCAGATATAGGTGAGCAGGAGTACCCGCAGGAGTATGGACCTGGACCTGATGCTACCTATCAGCCTGAGGAGATCTTACCTTCTGATTATATGTGATTCATTGCAGCTGTTTAGAGATTCTAGTTGCTATTCTTTTCTAGACATTTATTCTTATATTAGAGTTTATTCTCTTCTCTCTTTAGTAGTTTATTATAGTCGATTGGTAGTGGATTTGTTTTCACCCGACTATCACACTTTGAGATTACTATTTGAGACTGCTTCTTTGATATTCAGTTATTGATTTCTATTCTTCTATTATTTGTGCTGTGGATGAGATATAGAACTGCGTGTGACTTGTTGTGACATATATTTTCCACTGTGGATTTGATATTCATGTACAGCGTACGTGTGTATATGGTTTCCATATATTGGAGTTCGTATACATACGGCTGGCGTGTTACGTATTCCTAGTCCTACGTATTTTGGGACTGGCGCGTGACATGTTTTTGTGGTGGCCCATGCAGGTCAAGAATATATTGTCTCGGTTACGTAACTGTACCGAACAAGCCTGCGTATAGGAATAGAGTATAAGGATCTCATCCACGCTTGATTGAAATTCATCCTTCCTATTTAATACTTGCATCCTGTTTGATTCCTGTACTTTTTCTAATCATTTCGTACATCAACTGCAGAGAGATGGATTTGCATAATGGATGTACTGCCGCCGATGGCGACGCAACTTCTGGAGTCATTGGTCAGACTCAAGGAGGGACCCCAACGATTCCTAGGCTTCCGGGGCCAGATGGACAGACTCACACCCCAGTTCCATCTGATCTTTCTGCTTCACCTATTGGGAACCTTCCATCTGCCCCAGTACCGCAAGATGGCCAAGCGCAGATGTTCCAATTCTTTCAGATGATGATACAGGAACAGAGGCAGCAGGCAGCCGAGCAGAGGCAGCAGGCAGTCGAGCAGAGGCAAGAATTTTTGGCAGCACTGGAGAGGATGGCTGCACATGCTACTGTACCAGCCCAAACACTAGTTCCAGTACCTCGAGCTAAGGTTGGGTCAGTAAAGGATTTTGTTCAGATGGGTGCAAGGCAGTACAAGGGCACTGAGAGCCCGGAGGAGACCACCAGCTGGATCACTCACACGCAGAAGCTACTGGAGGCATCGCAGTTACCCACGGACCTAAGGATGACGGGTGTACGGACGCTTCTAGATGGTAATGCCCATCACTAGTAGGAATCCATGGAGCGCCAGTTGGGTACTTACCAGACTTGGGAGCAGTTCTTGGAGTTCTTTGAGGGAAAGTACTTCCCGGACACTGTCAGGGACACCTTGTATGATCAGTTTCTTCACTTAGAGCAGGGGAACAGAACAGTGGACGAGTATGATGCCGAGTTTAGTCGACTCAGCAAATATGGCGCTGCTTTAATACCAAATGACTTGGCTAAGGCTAAGAGATTTCATCGAGGTCTGACCCAGGAGCTAGAACATTATACAAGCTCGCAGTCCCGAGTCTCTTACGCTGAACTACTGATAGAGGCCAGATTTCAGGAAACCATTAGTAGAGGAAAGGGAGGTCAGCTGAGGACACAACAAGGATCAGCAAGGATACAGCAAGGACCAGCCAGGACACAACAGGGAGGACCTATCAGACGTCCCTTAGCACAGTAGCATCAGCAACACAGAGCTGGACCATACCAGAATCCAGAGAAGCCCTACTGCAATTATTATGGGAAATGCGGACATGTAGCGAGAGACTGTCGGACTCGCTTGGGTCAGTGTCTGAGATGTGGCTCCGGACAGCACATGGCGAGAGACTGCCCAATGCAGACATCGACACTCCCACCACCAGTTCAGAGACTAGCGCTTCCAGCACCGAAGCCAGCCCAACAGATGACCGGACCGGGAGCACCCCGTCCCCCAGCAGCAGGAGGAGTTCAGAGAGGACCCCCGCTACCCACTCAGAAGGAGCAGTATATGAGGACCGGACATGGACAGCCACAGAGGAACGGGAGAGCTTTTGTATTGGAGGTAGATGATCTGGATCATGAGGTGGATGTCATAGCAGGTATTACCCTTGCTTTTACTTTTCCTGTTGTGACATTATTTGATACGGGAGCCACCCACTCATTCATATCATCTAGTTTTATTGCCAAACACAACATTGCTTCTATACCATTATCTAGTTGTGTTAGAATACTTACCGGAGGAGGAGTTGTACCAGTTAGTCGAGTTTGTAGAACGGGTCCTATAGTGATTCGTGGCAGAGAGATGAACGCCCAACTTTTAGTCCTTCCTATGCCATCTTTTGATATTGTGCTTGGAATGGACTGGCTAAGCAAGTACCACGTCTTCTTCGATTGCTTTGGAGGAAGCATTCTTTTTAAGGTACCAGGCCAGCCTGAACTTGAGTTTACCCGAGGATCCACAGAAATCCTTAATGGTATGCAGCTCGTAATGGACGATATTGTCTATCACCCTATTATTTCAGAATTTCTAGACGTCTTTCCAGAGGATTTGCCAGGACTACCCCCAGACAGAGACGTAGAGTTTTCAATTGAACTAATACCCGGAGCAGCACCTATAGCATCGCATGTTTACAGACTGGCGAAGAAGGAGATGGACGAGCTGAAGGCACAGTTAAAAGAGCTAGAGGAGAAAGGTTTCATCCGACCGAGTGCATCACCCTGGGGAGCACCAGTGTTGTTTGTACCAAAGAAAGATGGGTCAGTGCGTATGTGCATTGACTACAGAGCCTTGAATGCAGTGACAGTGAAGAACAAATATCCACTGTCACGCATTGATGACCTGTTTGATCAACTCAGTGGAGCTAAGGTATTCTCGAAGATAGATCTGAGATCGGGATATCACCAAGTGAAGGTACGGAAGCAGGACATTCTGAAGACCGCATTCAGAACAAGATATGGACACTACGAGTTTTTGGTCATGCCATTTGGATTGACCAATGCTCCAGCGATCTTCATGGACTTGATGAATCGAGTCTTCCACCAGTACTTGGACCAGTTCGTGGTCGTCTTCATAGATGATATACTTGTCTATTCGAAGAGCCACGAGGAGCACGAGGAGCACCTACGGATTATTCTAGAGACTTTGAGGAGAGAGCAGTTATATGCTAAACTCAGCAAATGTGAGTTCTTCTTGGACAGAGTTTCATTTCTTGGACATGTTGTTACAGGAGATGGTATTTCTGTTGATCCAGAGAAGATCTCAGCAGTTGAGACATGGCCTGTTCCTAAATCAGCAGCAGAGGTGAGGAGTTTCCTTGGACTTGCGGGATATTACCGACGGTTTGTGGAAAACTTCTCAAGGATAGCGACACCTATGACTCGTCTGACTTGTAAGAATCAAGAATTCATATGGACTGACGAGTGTCAAGCAGCCTTTGAAGAGTTGAAGAAGCGACTGACTACAGCACCAGTATTGGCGATTCCGTCAGGATCAGGAGGTTACGTGATCTACAATGACACATCAGGAAAAGGTTTAGGATGCGTATTGATGCAGCATGGCAAGGTGATTACATATGCATCTAGACAGTTACGAGTGCATGAGAAGAATTATCCAACTCATGACTTGGAACTTGCAGCCGTTGTATTTGCTCTGAAGCTATGGAGACATTACTTATATGGGGAACGAGTGGAAATCTATACAGACCACAAAAGCCTCAAGTACGTCTTCACGCAGAAGGAGTTAAATATGAGGCAACGTCGATGGCTCGAGTTGATGAAAGATTTCGAGATAGAGCTACATTATCATCCAGGCAAGGCTAACGTGGTAGCAGACGCGTTAAGCCGGAAGCCAGCAGCTTACTTCTTGACAGCACAGAGGGAACTTTTGGAGGACTTGCAAGAGCTTGGCATTGAAGTGACAGTGCCCGGAGCAGATGGGACACTAGCCAACTTACAAGTTCAATCATCATTGGTAGAGAGGATTAAGGCAGCTTTGCCTACAGATGCCAGATTCAGGAGACTAAAGGAAAGGACAGAGGCCGGAGAGCAGACCGGATTGCGCATTCATGAGGATGGAACATTACGATGTGGTGATCGTCTTTATGTTCCAAATGGAGAGATTCGACAGGAGCTGATGACAGAGGCTCATAGTTCGATCTATTCTATTCATCCTGGAGGCACCAAGATATATCGTGACTTACGACAGCATTTTTGGTGGCATGGGATGAAGAGAGAGATAGCTCGCTTTGTAGTTAAATGTCTGGTATGTCAACAAGTGAAGGCGGAGCACCAGAGGACAGCAGGATTATTGCAACCACTTCCGATTCCAGAGTGGAAGTGGGAGCACATCACTATGGACTTCGTCACGGGTTTTCCCAAGAGTCCAAGTGGGAGAGATGCAGTATGGGTAATAGTGGACCGACTTACCAAGTCAGCCCATTTTATACCTTTTAGAGTGTGTCAGTCTACAGAAGCTTTAGCTGACTTATATATGAGACAGATCGTGAGATTGTACGGCATACCAGTCAGTATTGTATCGGACAGAGATTCGCACTTCACATCGCACTTTTGGAGGAGCATGCAAGAGAGTCTTGGTACTCGTCTGAAGTTCAGTACATCTTACCACCCACAGATAGATGGGCAGTCGGAGCGTACTATTCAGACCTTGGAGGATATGTTGAGAGCTTGCATGTTAGACTTCGGAGGATCATGGGAGGACCACCTACATCTTGTAGAGTTTTCTTACAACAATAGCTATCAAACGAGTATTCAGATGGCTCCGTTTGAAGCATTGTATGGAAGAAAATATAGGTCTCCTGTGTGTTGGAGTGACGTGGAAGAACGTCAAATTTTGGGACCCGAGTTGGTGGTCAACACCGTAGAGACAGTCAAGAAGATTCAGGGACACTTGCGAGCAGCGCAAGACAGGCAGAAGCAGTGGGCAGACCTTTATCGTCGTCCCTTGGAGTTCAAAGAGGGCGATCACGTCTTCTTGAGGATATCACCGACCAGAGGCACCATCCGATTCGGAGGGCACGGCAAGTTGAGTCCAAGGTACATTAGACTATTTGACGTGCTCGAGAGAGTTGGAGAGGTGGCATATCGACTTGCGCTACCACCTTCACTGGAGGGAGTACATGACGTATTCTATGTGTCGCAGCTCAGGCGATACGTGGCAGACAACAGTCATGTTCTCGACCATTCAGAGATCACCATTGGGCCGAGCTTGTCTTACCAAGAACAACCCGTGGGAATCCTTGATCGTCGAGAGAAGGTATTAAGGAACCAGTCTATTCCCTTGGTTCGCGTAGCATGGAGGCATGGCGCGCCAGGAGAATCAACTTGGGAGCGCGAGGACGACATGCGCAAGCATTTTCCGAACCTATTCGCAGACCAAGGTATGAATTTACATTGTTAATTTATATCTTATACCATCCTTGCATTCTATCGTGGCTTAATTTTAATTTCGAGGACGAAATTTTTACAAGTTGGGTAGAATGTAAAACCCCCTTCCTAGAAAATCGTATATACCTTTATTTATTATTTATTAATTAAATTGTAGTAATTAGGTCTAAATAGGAGAAATAAATTTTTAATAATTTTTATGTTAGGTGTTCGGGCACTTAGATGACTTATGGGACCATCAGGAATTTTTCGGAATTTATTCCATGTAGGAGACCCCTTGAGCAGTTGCTAGCCTAACGGTGTGCATTACCCTAATATATAAATTTTCTTATGTGTGAATATATATATATATATATATATATATATATATACAAATATATATATGTATATATATGTATATATATATATTTAAAGAAAGAAAGGAAAAAGAATTATTTAATAAGAATTTAATAATAATTATAATAATAACACTAATACCTTCCTTAGCAAATGATAACTAATATTACTAAGTCTACTAAGCAGCCTCTTCAGCAAAAACTTGCTGATGGAAAGCCCTTCACATATGCTTTCAAACGGACCCGCCCCTTAAGTCAATTCAGCAACTATTAGCCTTCAGCGGCCAATAAGAGAAACCCGCCACTTTATCACCCCGCGGATCCGATCCTTCCCCCTCTCTCTTAATATATATAATATATATATATAATTCTCATCCCATAAACCCTAACCTAATATACCCAGACCTCCTCTTCCCATCTAAGAGCCGTCACCGCAGCCAGAGAAGCCCCACCAAGCCATCCAATCATCCCGTCGACGCCGACCTCGCATCCTGCAGAATCCCACTCGAAGCACCTTCGCTTCGGAGTGATTTTCCGTCGACTCGCTCGACCAAATGCTGTTCTGTCTTCATAGGTATGATCACCCCTTAACCCTCTCCAATATTTATTTTATAGCCAACCTCGGAAAACGTGTGCCCCTAGGTAAAAAACAGCGTCCAAAGTGGACGGACAGACCCAATTCTAGAATCGCAGAATTCCATAATGACCACCCGTATTGCCGAGTTCGTATCTCCCACCACAGAGATCCGAATTCGGTGATTCTTTTTGATACCTGTAGAATACCTGACCTAGTTTATTTCCTGTAAAAAAACCCTATGCTAATAGTTGTTGTGGTCATAGTTATATTTGTCACAAAACTGCACGCACCCACTTTTTTCGGTTTTCCAAAAGTTGGAAAATGGAGCGCGCCCCGCCAAACGGGACCGCCCCGCCGTGTACCAAGTATACCGTATGGTGCACACAGCATAACCGGACACGTAAAATTTTGTGGAGACTGATTCGGACGCGTGTACGCGCCGAAATCAGGCCGTATCCGCGAACACATCCAGTGTCGTAACTTTTGTGGAACTCGCGCGTATTTTGTGTACGCTTGTCAGATTGCGACGAAACTTGCGCCACTGGACTCGTGGTAACGCGCTGGTCCTGTGACCCAAATTTCACGCAATTCTGAGACGGTTGACCAAATTGCCAATTGGCGGGCCCCACAGTTGACTTTTGGACATAATTCTGTTCGGCCCATCGAAATCCACATTTGGACATACCGTTGGGTTCGTATTGACATCTAGAGTTGTTTGACCTATAGTTTGTCCCATTTAGAGACTGTTACCCTTGGCACATTTTTCGGTACAAAGTGGGCCACACGTGGACCCCACTTTTACCCAAAATTACCGTTTTGCCCCTGTGTCCAAATTGGACGAAAGGGATGTACTTTTTAGCTATTTTGCTCATTCCGGAAACGTTGGTGATATTTATTTCAGCATCCGGAGATGTTTGTTCGGAGTCCTTAGTTCCAGGTTCAGTGTCCTTGACATTTGGGCGCGTACACTTTACAGATTTCTTGTCAGGCAAGTATACCTTGCCATTGTACTGTTTTTACATTCCATATGAGGCATGCATGTTTATTTTCTGTTTATTTAGTTCATTTATTTTAAACTGCTATATAAACTGCGCGTCCAAGGAAACTTGGGTGCAACGACGGTGTCGTCGTACTATGTTTTATTTATGTATATGCATTAGACCTACTTTATGAGACTACCCCATTTTCATGAAGCATTTATGTTTCATTGGCCATGACACTATTCATACACGAGTGTGAGTCACATGTAGGACACGGACTTGCGTATTCGGCTGGCCACTGGTACGTATAGGTCGTGCGACGGATAGGGATAACTGCCAATAGAAACTTTGCATGCTAGTAGACCTGGCGGTTATTAGAGGTATTATCGTGTCATGGACATGACATGCTTAGAGCATTGGGTGGGGAGAACAACAAGTACCGTATTTGGGCTCCTTTGCACTTTCCTTGTGTAACCCGTACGCTCCGCCGGAGATACGCGGTCATGATGACCCCTATATATTATCATGGCGGGCCTCCGACGTTCGAAAGTCGTCGTGCCTTTGTAGGCCCCTGGATCTCCAAGAGAACTATGCCAATCCTATTTATGGCTAGATAGCCCACTTGTTAGAAAGTTGTTCTCAAACTGCATTCACATAGATGGTTAGACGACCCCAATGGATGTTTATTTTCAGTACTTTATTGGCATGTGCTTTTTGTATCTTGTTACGTCCCTCTGAGGACCTGGTCCCTTCCAGATATAGGTGAGCAGGAGTACCCGCAGGAGTATGGACCTGGACCTGATGCTACCTATCAGCCTGAGGAGATCTTACCTTCTGATTATATGTGATTCATTGCAGCTGTTTAGAGATTCTAGTTGTTATTCTTTTTTAGACATTTATTCTTATATTAGAGTTTATTCTCTTCTCTCTTTAGTAGTTTATTATAGTCGATTGGTAGTAGATTTGTTTCCACCCGACTATCACACTTTGAGATTACTATTTGAGACTGCTTCTTTGATATTCAGTTATTGATTTCCATTCTTCTATTATTTGTGCTGTGGATGAGATATAGAACTGCGTGTGACTTGTTGTGACATATATTTACCACTGTGGATTGGATATTCATGTACAGCATACGTGTGTATATGGTTTCCATATATTGGAGTTCGTATACATACGGCTGGCGTGTTACGTATTCCTAGTCCTACGTATTTTGGGACTGGGACGTGACAGAGTCAGGCTGGTTGTCGAGGGAGGAAGAGAGGAGATGATCGTGTTGGTATTTTGCAGGGAAGAGAGGGCAGTACAGGCGGCTCCGGTCGACTCCGGTGGGGGTCGTTGTGGTGTTGAAGTTGTCGGGGACGGTGGCTGGGATGTCCGACGGGGTATCGGCCAAGGAGGAGGAGGACAGGGAATAGGTGTATTCGAAAAGGAAGGAGCAGAGGTGGTGGAGGAGCTGAAAGGAGTTGACAGGAAGGGGAGAGGGAGGTTCGGCTCGGCGGTCCAGTCGTCGAGACTGCTGATGTCGACGTTCAGGCGGCTGCACTGGTCGATGGAGAGGAGGGGGTCGGAGAAGAGGAATCAGGGACGGCGGGTCGTGGTGGCTTGGTGCAGTTGGGGAGATCGTGGTGTCGCCGGTGACGTGCAGTCGAGCGTGGCGAGGAAGGAGATCCGGCCAGGCTGTCGAACTGACGGTGGTCAGGCGTTCGTGTAGGCCGGCGGGGAGATGTCGAGATGGGAAGGAGAGGTTGATGGTGATACTGGAGGTGGTTGCCTCCGGCGGCGGGCGGCTCCGGCCAGCGGGTGGCAGCGGGGAAAGTCGAGTACAGGAGATGGGGATGAGATGAGTTTGATGATGATGAATTGATTTAGGTTTTTGGGAATTTCTAAGAAAATAAAGGGAGGATGTGATATATATATACATGTGAAAATTTTGGTTTGGGTTGACCTAGGAATTTGACTTTGGTCCATATTTCCTTAGGATGGGCCTTGGGCTCACATGAGGGTGATAGGCTAGAAATTACAATTATTTAATTGCAAGGATTGGATTAAAATAGGAGGGCAATGTCGCGTGTTTGTACATCCAGAAAATTATGAGAAAAATCCATCTGAAGGGAAAATTGAGTTTCTTCATGAATTGTCCAATGGTGGGGACACCTAAATGCATTTTTGCATAAAAATCTCCCAACAATTAGAAAATTGAACAAAGGCAGAAATTGGATTTAATTAATTAAATCGGGTCACGCACGATGTTCTAGAATTAATTAGGAGCACAGGAAAATAAAAATAGGCGGAACAAAGGGTCTGGGACGTAGAGGGGACAGTGTAGAATATTAATAAAATTTGAGATGCACAGGACGGGCAAGGTTGTGTCTCCAATTTTAATTGGGACGCACAAGGGTACAAAATTGGAAATTATTTCAAATTAAGAAATAACGTCCACGACGTTTATTGTGCGGCTAAAATATAGCACCAAGGAGCAATATTATAAGTTGTACAAGGGTCAGAATAGTAGGCGGGCATGCCTAGGTTGAGGTTGTGAAGTTTGTTGGAAGGCAAGGGCTAGTGAGGTGCTCCAATTATAGAAGCAACGGTATTGTGCGCTACGCGATATAAATTAATGCATAATTAAATAAATGCCGCGTTCTAATTCAAATTGGTTCAAACTAGCCCTAATTTCACTATCTAAGCCAAGTAGCCCTAATTTTGGGTGAGGGGGTTTACATTGGGTGGGAAGAGTTTTACCATACAAAAAGCAGATTATATATATATATATATATATATATATATATATATATATATTACTTTACTGGAGGTGCCTTAGACTCTGACACAGAGCTTTAGCACATTTACTAGCCCTTCGAGAAAAATACTGCTATGGGTTTCCCCGACACAGAGCCTGTAGTAGTCTCAGCCTGAGTATGAATAATGCTCTCACTTGCATATCACATAGTTGGTTACATAGTTTACCCTATTGATTCATTTATTATTGTACTGCATGTATTTTGGCTTGAGTTATTCTTGTACCTTGCTATGTCCCCTGAGGACCTGGATCTGGATTATGTGCCCAGGTTTAGCGAAGGAGATCTACCCTGAGGTGTATGGGACAGGAGCAGTCTTTGGAGCAGTATCAGAACCCGAGGACGAGGTGATCGCTGAGGATTTCTCCTGAGTATATGCATATTCTATACTCAGTTATTTCTATTGTTAGACTCTTTATTTCTAGTCTATTGAGTTGATGTATCAAACTCATTATCGGGTTGTTCTCCGAGTTATGTTTTATTGAAACTTGATATTGTATTATATTTCTGATATTAATTGTATTTATTTCTATGGATGAGATTAGTACCATAGCCCATATTGTTGTTTTACAGCTTAAGTACACTCTGATGGGTCCATTAAATTGGGTTTGCTCATCGGTGTATGTTGCTGGTCATTGCCACGTGTTTAGTCCCTCGATATTTTGGGACTGGGGAGTGACATGCCTTCACTCTGCTTTATTTTTAATTGGGTAGATTATTTTGCTGCACTTTATTCACCCCCCTCTAGTGTTGCCATACACGGTCCTACAATTGGTATCAGAGCAGGTAGTCCTTATTTAGTTTCTGATCCCAATTGCTCCTTCAATTGGTATCAGAGCAGGTGCCCTTTATATAGGAACTATTGCTCATACCAATTACTCCTTAAATTGGTAATAGAGCAGGTGCTCTTTATATAGGAACTATTGCTCATACCAATTGCTCTTTCAATTGGTATCAGAGCTAGTTCTCTTGATATTTGGCTTAACACCTTAAGAGACTTATGAAAACTGTTAGATCTATCCACACTAACAATGGTGAAGGCCAGTCCATAAATAGGTCACCCTTAATTGATGGAACTAACTACACTATAAACCCCCTGATTTTTCAGGATTTTTATAAAATAAATTTTCGTAATTGTTCTGGAAATTTTTGGTAATTTTTCACTAAAAAAATCTAGGTATTTTGGAATTAAATAAAACTAAATGTTTTTAAACAATATTAAAATATTATGAAAATAATATTTTTTGGTGTAAAATAAAATATTGGACAGGATAATTTTTCTGGAATTTATTGGACACCAAAATAATTTTTAAAGACCTAAAAACCCTATTTTAATTTAAACCAAGTCAAACCGGGTTCAAACCGGGTTGAACCGGGCTGAACCCGGTCCAACCAAACCGGACCGGCCTGAACCGCCCGTAGACCCTAACAGGTCGGGTCCTATCCAGCCCGACCCGACCCGGCCCGACCCGCTCACCCGTTCACCCGTTGCTCTCTACCCCGCATTTTCCGGCGCCCCGCGGCCACGACGGCCACGTCCCCCCTCGCCTCCGCCTCGCCCGGCCCACGACCCCCTCGGCTCCGCCTCGCCCGGCGCCCACTCCCTCTCCCCTTGCCCTATATAGCCCGACTCCACCAGCAATCCGCCACCACGGCCAACACTGTCTCCCCCGCCATTCCCTTTGCCCAGAGCCCCGCCGCCCGACCCGTAGCACCCCCAGCGCCGCCCTCGTCTCCTCCGCCTCCCGCCACCACCTCGCTGCTCTCTGCCACCCTCTTTACTCTGCCTCGAGACTCCCAGCCCCGCTCCGTTGTCATCCCGGTCGAACCCCCAGCGCCACTGCCACAGTCGGCCACCCCAACCTTGGTCTCCCCTCCTCCACGATGACCTCGCCGCCTGAGCTCCGCCGCCTCCGAACAACCACTCCCCGCAGCTGAGCCGAGCCGCCTCCGCTTTCCTTCGGCCGCAGCAGCTCCGGCGAACCGTCTGAACCCTAACCCTAGAACAGTGACTAGGTGTGTCGTGTCGCCTCGCGGACACGAGAAACCCAGTTCTGCGTAGCCCTATTCAGGTACCCTTTTCTCTCTCCTTATTTCCCCATTTTCCGTTCGGTCTGTTATGACGCGAACCCTGCGTGACCCTCTCGATGCCCGTGCAACCCGCTCGGTGTGTCGCATCATGTGGCGATCGCCAACTGCGATCCAAAAACAGGAAAATAAATACTCCGTTTTCCCCCGAAACTGAGTACGCCCCGCCATAGGGGACGACTTGGTCTCGTACGATCTTCAACGAAAGGTGCGCGCCGTTGATACGGACGTGTGAAATTTTGCAGAAGTTGATTTGGATGTGCGTGCACACCGGAATCAACGTGTATCCGCCGACAACGCCCCGTATCGACCTGTTCTGAAACACGTTGTAACTTCATGTACACACGTCGGATCAAAATAAAACTTGCGCCATCGGACTCGTAGCAATACGCTGGTCCTGTGACCCAAGTTTGGTTCAATTCTGAGAACGTTGACAAAATCGCGTATCGTGGGCCTGCAGCTCCACTTGACGGGTGATTTTGTGATCGGCTCATCGGAATCCAGTTCTGGAAGTTCCGTTGGGTTCGTATCATCGTTCTGAACTTGTTGACACTAAATTTGGTGAATTTGGAAAACATTTTCTCTGACACGTTTATCGGTGCGAAGTGGCCCACATTTGGACCCCGCTTTGACCAGAAATTGTCACTTTTGCCCTTGTGTCCAAATTGGCCTCAAGGATAGGCAATTCTAGCTATTTGATGTCTTCTGAGCATGATGGTAAGGTTTGTTTCAGCATCCGAGGATGTTTCTGGAGATTTCACGAATACCAGGGCAGCAGTTGGAAACCAAACAACAGGCAAGTGTACCTTGCCAACCTTGCAGTCCTTGTTACATATTATTTTTTTGATTTATTTATATGTTGTACATGCTTAACCTAGGACCGTGTGACATTACTTAGTGTCCGATTAATATTCGAGTGCCGACGCTGTACGCAGAGTTGTGTAATGTCACCTAGACATGGATATCGAGGCCCTCTACATTCTCGTGCTTGCATTATAAAGTAGGTCATAACCCAGGACACCTGACACTATTCATGAGATAGAATCTTCTGAGCTATTCATGGTGATTCTGTATAGGCTACAGGACTTGAGACATAGATATTACATATGCTTAGCTATCATTATGACTTGTTGCATCAGTTAGAGGTCAAGATCTTGCGTGTCATGGACATAAGACGTGTGATTACATTGGGTGGGGAGAAATACACAGGCTACAGGCTGATTATATATATAACCCTTATTAATGCGGTGCTCAAGACTCTAAACCCGAGCTTGGCCTATTACGTGATATCACTGCTACCGGCTCCCCAACACAGAGCTTGTAGTGGTTTCAGCCTGAGTTTTAGTGATGCTCTCAACTTGCATATCACTTAGCTGGTTACATAGTTTACCATATGGTTTCATTTATTATTGTACTATATTTATTTTGGCTTGAGTTATTCTTGTACCTTGCTACGTCCCCTGAGGACCTGGATCCGGATTGTGTCCCCAGGTATAGCCGAAGAGACCCCGAGGTATACGGGACAGGAGCATACATTGGAGCAGTACCATAACCCGAGGACGAGATCATGCCAGAGGACTTCTCCTGAGTATTGGCTTTATATACTCAGTTATTCTGTTTCTAGTTACTTTATTTCCTGTCTATTGCATTGATGTATCAGACTTATTCTCGGGTTGTTCCTCGAGACACTTTTATTGAGACATGTTAGATTATATTTATTCTGATTTATTCTGGCATTTGATCTGTGATTATATTCTGTAGATGAGATTAGAATAGACTGTGACTTGTATCGTAGACATATTTATTGTTGTTACAACTTAAGTACACCCTAATGGGTCCATTAAATTGGGTTTGCCCATTGGTGTGTGTTGCTGGCCATTGCCACGTGTCCAGTCCCTCGGTATTTTAGGACTGGGGCATGACATGGTTTTTATGGTGGCCCATGCTGGTCAACAACTAAATTGCTTTGGTTTCAACTTAGGGACCGAGCAAGCCTGCAATAAGAATATGATAAGTTATAGGATTTTATCCACTTGTTTGATTCGTTCTTGACCTCTATATCGACTTCAAAAATAATTTACTTGCATCCTGCTTTGATTCTTCTGTACGCTTCTCATAGTTTATTTTGGATGCAGAGTAATGGATTCATAAGCATGTGACGAGACTCCCGCAGGAACACCACAAGTAGCAGATGTCACCTATGACGGTGAAGTGACACCCGTAGGTGGAGGTCAATCAGCTCAACAAAGCCATCAAGCAGGTCAACCTACCTCAAGATTTCGGCGAGACGATATTCCACCACCGCCACAGTTTACTCCCCAGATGCCTCCCTTTCCACCAGGACAGCCTATGGATGGTCAACAAATGTTCCAAATTTTCTGCGCAATGATGCAAGCTCAACAGCAGATTCATCAAGAGGCTCACTGTCACGAGGCAGCGAATCTGAGAAATAGTATAGTGACTGCACTGGAGCAGGCATATCTACCAGCTCGACGGCCATCGACGGGATCTATTACCGATTTTCGCCAACTGAAGCCCCGCACATTTTTTGGCAAGGAGGAGCCCACTAAAGTTCATGAGTGGCTCACAAACACTCAACATCAATTAGAAGCAACTGAGCTTCCAAGAGAGCGTTGGATGATTGTTGTCCGGATGTAGTTGACGGGCAATGCACACTACTGGTGGCTATCTGAGGAGACACGGCTCTGAACAGAGTCACTTGGGAGGAGTTCTCCAGACTCTTTCAGGAGATGTACATTCCATCTACTGCTCGATCGGAACTTCGGAACAAGTTCAATCACCTTACTCAAGACAAGATGACAGTGGAAGAGTACAACGCGGAGTTCATTCGTCTAAGTCGCTTCGCCCCAACCCTGATCCCGACAGAAGAAGAGAAGGCTGAGAAGTTCTTCGACGGACTAAACTTCGAGCTACAGAGACTGATCGGATCCGTTGCACCTACTTCTTACACGGACATCCTTGCTGCAGCCCGACGCGTGGAGTACGACACCAGGAAAGAGTCCAACCTGAAGCGGCCTTTCGCATCAGCACCAGCCAAAGCACCACAGGGAGAAGCTTCAAAGAGATCTCACATGAGCCAGCCACCCAGGGCATCTCCGCAGATACTACCTACATGTCAATATTGTGGCAAGCAAGGCCATCATGAGAGCGAGTGCAGACGCAAGTTGGGATTATGCTTGATTTGCGGATCCAACCAACATTTAGCCAAGGATTGTCCTGAACATCGAGAGGGAGCAACAATGGTAAACCGACAAGCTTTACCAGCACCGAGGCCACCTTTGGCACCTCAAGCAGCACTCTTCCAGCAGGCCCAGCAACAGTAGAGGGTACCACCACAAGGACGAGGACAAGCTTATGCGATGACAGTAGAGGATGCACAGGCTCGTGGAGTAGCGAATGCGCGTAAGTTATTTTTAGATGCATTGCTTTAGCACGTGCCTGTTAGTTCGTGACCATAGCCCTAAACCTAGTAATTTGGAACTTGTTAATAATAACCTAGTTTTTCTAAAAAGCTGTAGTTTTCTTGCTTTAACTAGAGTTTCTTCACTCTTGAATTTACATAACTTTCATTCTTAGGGAAATAATATTTTCCCTATGTGTCTTGCCTAAACCCTCATTCCTTTATTCTCCTTGATCATGATTCTTTGATGGTCTCATGCTTTAAACCTATTTTGTAAATCGTGTCATCTCCGCTGACTGGTTATTTCTTTGATTGCGAGGACGCAATCCTCTTAAGGGCGGTAGATTGTAAACCCCCTGATTTTTCAGGATTTTGAAAAAAAAATTGTAATTTTTCTGGAAATTTTTGGTAATTTTTCACTAAAAAAATCTAGGTATTTTAGAATTAAATAAAATTAAATGTTTTTAAACAATATTAAAATATTATAAAAATAATATTTTTGCGTGTAAAATAAAATATTGGACATAGGATAATTTTTCTAGAATTTATTGGACACCAAAACAATTTTTAAAGACCTAAAAACCCTATTTTAATTTAAACCAAGTCAAACCGGGTTGAACCGGGTTCAAACCGGGTTGAACCGAGCTGAACCCGGTCCAACCAAACCGGACCGGCCTGAACCGCCCCTAGACCCTAACAGGTCGGGTCCTATCCAGCCCGACCCGACCCGGCCCGACCCGCTCACCCGTTCACCCGTTGCTCTCTCCCCCGCGTTTTCTGGCGCCCCGCGGCCACGACGGCCACGTCCCCCCTCGCCTCCGCCTCGCCCGGCCCACGACCCCCTCGGCTCCGCCTCGCCCGGCGCCCACTCCCTCTCCCCTTGCCCTATATAGCCCGACTCCACCAGCCATCCGCCACCACGGCCACCACTGTCTCCCCCGCCATTCCCTTCGCCCAGAGCCCCGCCGCCCGACCCGTAGCACCCCTAGCGCCGCCCTCGTCTCCTCCGCCTCCCGCCACCACCTCGCTGCTCTCCGCCACCCTCTCTACTCCGCCTCGAGACTCCCATCCCCGCTCCGTTGTCATCTCGGTCGAACCCCCAGCGCCACCGCCACAGTCGGCCACCCCAACCTCGGTCTCCCCTCCTCCACGATGACCTCGCCGCCGCAGCTCCGCCTGAGCTCCGCCGCCTCCGAACAACCACTCCCCGCAGCCGACCCGAGCAGCCTCCGCCTTCCTCCGGCCGCAGCAACTCCGGCGAACCGTCTGAACCCTAACCCTAGAACAGTGACTAGGTGTGTCGTGTCGCCTCGCGGACACGAGAAACCCAGTTCTGCGTAGCCCTGTTCAGGTACCCTTTTCTCTCTCCTCATTGTCCCATTTTCTATTCGGTCTGTTATGACACGAACCCTGCGTGACCCTCTCGATGCCCGTGTAACCCGCTCGGTGTGTCGCATCATGTGGCGATCGCCAACTGCGATCCAAAAACAGGAAAATAAATACCCCGTTTTCCCCCGGAACTGAGTGCGCCCCGCCAAACGGGACAATTTGGTCTCATGCGATCTTCAACGAAAGGTGCGCGTCGTTGATACGGACTTCGCAGAAGTTGATTTGGATGTGCGTGCACACCGGAATCAACGCGTATCCTCCGACAATGCCCCGTATCGACCTGTTCTGAAATACGTTGTAACTTCATGTACACACGTCAGATCGAAATGAAACTTGCGCCATCAGACTCGTAGCAATACGCTGGTCCTGTGACCCAAGTTTGGTTCAATTCTGAGAACGTTGACAAAATCGAGTATCGTGGGCCTGCGGCTCCACTTGACGGGTGATTTTGTGATTGGCTCATCGAAATCCAGTTCTGGAAGTTCCGTTGGGTTCGTATCATCGTTCTGAACTTGTTGACACTAAATTTGATGAATTTGGAGAATATTGTCTCTAACACGTTTATCGGTGCGAAGTGGCTCACATCTGGACCCCGCTTTGACCAGAAATTGTCACTTTTGCCCTTGTGTCCAAATTGGCCTCAAAGACAGGCAATTCTAGCTATTTAATGTCTTCTGAGCATGATGGTAATGTTTGTTTCAGTATCCAGAGACGTTCCTGGAGATTTCACGAATACCAGAGCAGCAGTTGGAAACCAAACAACAGGCAAGTGTACCTTGCCAACCTTGCAGTCCTTGTTAAATATTATTTCCTTGATTTATTTATATGTTGTACATGCTTAGCCTAGGATCATGTGACATTACTTAGTGTCCAATTAATATTCGAGTGCCAACGTTGTACACAGAGTTGTGTAATGTCACCTAGACATGGATATCGAGGCCCTCTACATTCTCGTGCTTGCATTATCAAGTACGTCATAACCCAGGACACCTGACACTATTCATGAGACAGAATCTTCTGAGCTATTCATGGTGATTCTGTATAGGCTACAGGACTTGAGACATAGATATTACATATGCTTAGATATCATTATGACTTGTTGCATCAGTTAGAGGTCAAGATCTTGCGTGTCATGGACATGAGACGTGTGATTACATTGGGTGGAGAGAAACACACAGGCTACAGGCTGATTATATATATAAAACCCTTATTAATGCGGTGCTCAAGACTCTAAACCTGAGCTTGGCCCATTACGTGATATCACTGCTACCGGCTCCCCGACACAGAGCTTGTAGTGGTTTCAGCCTGAGTTCTAGTGATGCTCTCAACTTGCATATCACTTAGCTGGTTACATAGTTTACCATATGGTTTCATTTATTATTGTACTGCATTTATTTTGGCTTGAGTTATTCTTGTACCTTGCTACGTCCCCTAAGGACCTAGATCCGGATTGTGTCCCCAGGTATAGCCGAAGAGATCTATCCCGAGGTATACGGGACAGGAGCATACATTAGAGCAGTACCATAACCCGAGGACGAGATCGTGCCAGAGGACTTCTCTTGAGTATTGTCTTTATATACTCAGTTATTCTGTTTTTAGTTACTTTATTTCCTGTCTATTGCATTGATGTATCAGACTTATTCTCGGGTTGTTTCTCGAGACACTTTTATTGAGACATGTTAGATTATATTTATTCTGATTTATTCTGGCATTTGATCTGTGATTATATTTTGTGGATGAGATTAGAATAGACTGTGACTTATACCATAGACATATTTATTGTTGTTACATCTTAAGTACACCCTAATGGGTCCATTAAATTGGGTTTGCCCATTGGTGTGTGCTGCTGGCCATTGCCACGTGTCCAGTCCCTCGGTATTTTGGGACTGAGGCATGACAACACGTACTGTAAAACACATATGAGCTTCTACCTAAAGTCACTTGATTTTGACCTTTAGGTTATAGTAGTAGAAGGATACAATAAGCCACATAGAATTGTCATAGATGGTAACCTTGTAAAGAAACCTCATGATAAGTATACAGACACCAAAAATAAATAAGCTAGTCTTGATGCTAAAGCTATTAACGCTCTATTTTGTATTGTAGACAAAATTAAATTTAACAGGGTCTCTACTTGTGAAACTTCGCACGAAGTATGAAAACTTCTTGAGGTCACTCATGAAGGAACCTCCCAAGTGAAAGAATAAAAAAAAGTCGTCTAACACAAGAGTATGAAGCATTCAAGATGAAGCAAGATGACACAATCACTCAAATGTTTACGAGATTCCTCGATATCGTCAACCCTCTATCATCTCTTGGCAAGAAGTATAGTAATCTTGAAAAGATTCGCAAAGTACTCAGGGGACTCACCAAGAAATGGAATCCCAAGGCACTGCAATCATAGAAGGGAATGATCTCACTACGATGACCCTCGAAACACTAATGAAAAGTTGATGACTCATGAGCTAGACCTCGAAGAATTTGAAGAGTCAACTCCCAAATAGAAGGCCATCGCATTAAAGGCACATTATAAAAGATCCTCTGACGATGCCTCTGAAGATGAAGAAATCGACGATGATTCAGACAATGAGGATCTGGCCCAAATTTCTAGAAACTTCGTCAAATAGTTCTTGAAGTTTGTAAAATCAAACCAAAATAAGAAAGATCTTGAAGAAGAACCAATTTTCTACAACTGCAAAAGGCCAGGCCACGTGATGAAAGATTGCTCCAAAGCAAAAAAAATTTTGATATGAACGATCAAACAAAGGAGAATCTTCGTCTCGCAAATATGCAAATACAAGCATCTGGTGTAAAAGTGAATCTAGCGATTCGGAAGAAAAAAGCCCTCGACATGCTGCAAACGTATGCTTAACGGCATTCACTAACGAGGTAAAAACTAATCCTTTACTTAAAGAATTTTCTTATGATAAATTATCTGATTCTTTCAATGATTTAATTGAAGATCACAAGAAGCTTATGGGTAAATATAAGCAAGCTAGAAAAGATATTAAATCTTATCAGCTTGAGAATGAAAAGCTTACTTATCTACTAAATGAAGCTACAGACTATTCCTCTTCAGATGATTATGTTTATATCTCCAAACTTAAGCTTAGCTTACAAGAAGCACTTGACTGCTTTGATGAAAGTAATCAAGAAAATGCTAAACATAAGGAGGACTTAAAACATGAAAAGGAGAAGTACTCTAATGTCTCACTTAGAGTTGATGTTCTTACTGCTAAATATGATGATTTACATGCTACCTCTAAAAAGTTAGAGATTAGATTGGAAAAGCAGGTCATATAACCTACTACTCAGTCTAACACAAGACACGTGGCTAAACAAAAGAGCACTCACAATAAGACACCAGCAATCAAACCAAATGGTCCACACTATCATGCATGTAGAACACAACATAATTTACATAATCATGCATTTTATTACAAATATCCACGCAAGACACGTCACACCACTTTACATACTCATCCTTCTATACCCAATACAAATGCCTATGTTGTATGTCATTATTGTGGTTTAAAAGGATGTATTACACATCAGTGTAAGGCTAGAAGATTGGTTGATATGAATATGTATAATTGGGTTCCCAAAGCTAACAAATATGGATCCAAATCTTGGATACCAAAGTCTCTGCCTAATGATGTAGGTAGAACGCTTTGTGTCAGAATTTAGCACCAAGGAGAATGTTGGTGATTGCAAAGCTACAAAGGTCATCTACCAAATAATTGTACCAACATAAATATGGCTACTCGAGCCACATTGGTAACATGCTAATTGATTTTTTCTTGAATTGCTATAATTTAAGAATCTATATATCTCTTATTAATATCTTTTAGTTGGTATTTATTTAAATTAATGAGGGATGTGATACTGGCATGCTTAGAATTTTCTTGTAATTATTTCTATTCAGCATGACTAGTTGATTAGCCTCAGTGATTAGTTCACACTATAGAGTTATTTACTTTTGATTAGTATGACACAATTGTCTATGCATGCTTTATATCTTTTTGTGAACTTTATTCGTCAAGAATTAGGTTTCTAGATTTTTAATGTTGTATGATGTTATAATTAGCATATATACCTATTAAATCTAAGTTCTTTAAAGTTAATATTACTTTTGGGTATAAGCCAAAAGGGCCCTTTCTGTCAAAAATATGTAAATAGCTTAAGCGATACGGTACTTAAGTGTCTTCGGACCACCGCTAGCTAGGATTCGACCCCTACAGCAAACCCAAGATGATCAACACTTTATTGAATAATAATTTGTTAAGGTCTATTTGTAATTGTTCCATAATACAACAGTGAATCTAAGTTCTACTTTTGACTTAAAGTTGACAACTTTTAGTATAGACTATAACACTATGACTTTTAGTAAGCACTACTTGGTTTATATAGTTGTTTCAAACCTATTCCACTTAGTTTAAAATTTAGACTTCTGACTAGTTACAATGATATGCATATTTTATTACATGATTGGATGATAGACTATGATTGGAATATTAGAGAGAAGTTATTTAATTGTCTCTTGCATAGACTAATATTCATTTATGCCTCTCTTGTATTATTGTTACCCAATATTTCTATATTAATGTACTGCATCTAGTTTCCTACAATTGGCATCTAGTTTCCAATTGGTAAGTATATGGTTATGATATGCATATCATTATTCTACATATGGTGATATTCTATCTACTTACTCCTAATTTACCATATGATCATATTATATGCTTTATGTTACTCACCTTGTCTTCATGATATATTCTTCGTTTGCAGGGGAGCCGTAAACTTTATATTTTGACTAAGGAGGAGAAATATGTCAAATGTGTGCATATTCGTCAACGTCGTACTACGGGAGAGCTTATGCACATGTAGAAGTTTCGGTAAGGATTTGTATCAATATCTCCTATTACGGTGGAGCTTCTTTTTTATCATGTCAATGGGAGAGAAGTAAGTTTAAGTATGTAAGTATATGTTTAAGTAGTATACGTATAGTGATTTATGCTTATTAATTTTGATATATGCATCGATTATATATTCTTAAACTTAACTGATTTGCCATAATAAAAAAAGGGGAGATTGTTGGCCCAATGTTTATGTTGATTTTTTGAATATGGCTAATCGATTAAGTTTAACATTATGGTAATCAATCAATTACTATAGTATCTTCTACTTAAACTCAGCATTGTCCAGATATGTAATATTTGCTTCTGTATATTTCTTTGTTCGTCTAACATGTACTTGTAAAAATCAATAAGCAAGATCAGCAATGGACATATGTTATATGACGATGAGCCAAAGACGGTATTATACCAGAAGATTTAGTCCAACTGCCTACGACTTATCTAGAGCCTCGCACCCAGGGGTTCCCAGATCTGGTTATCTTTGGACAACTGTCGTCAAGCGAAAAAGCGTTTTCAAGTCAGTAGATGTTTCAGAAGTTTGGCGTCATCAGTGCTCTTGGTATTCAAATGTAATCATTTATTTATTTGAGTCTAAGACTGATGTAAACTGAGTCGCACTGGCAAATCCTAAATACATATACCCAGATATCTAGTCTACTCAAATAAACCAAAGAACATATCCACTAAATTAGGCCACATTCATTTACAAAGTCTACCATACTAAGAGACCAAACTCGTGCCAAACTCGGACCGAACTCAGTCACCCTTTTGGTATGAAATCAACCAGTTCAATAGCTCCTGATTTCTTGGCCCAACGGTTGAAAATTTGAATTAAAACCCATCCAAATTCTGGCTAAATTTTGTTTTTCTATACCCTATAAATAGGATTGGAATTCTTCATTCTAACAATAACTCAATAATTCACAATCTTTCTATCCTATAGTGAGTAAACCCTCAGAGCCTAAACTTTTTTATCTCCAAGATCAACTCTTAGCCTTTCTAGTGCCAAGTGCGATCTCGGTCTAGAAGTCTACAGATTTATAAAGAGCTTGGTTCATCAAGTCCCTCTTCTGTGTGAAGTTGTGAGCCTTCGGATCAAAACTCGTTGTGTGTGAAGTTGCTAGACTTCAGATCAATCTCGTGGTTGTAAGAAGTTGGCAAGCCTTCAAATCAAAGCTTGTGATTCACTTATGGTAGATAAAACTCCGAGCAAGAGTTCTCAGGACTGGACTAGTCCTCTCAGAGTAAAATCAGTATACATCGCGGTGTTTGCGTTTGCTCTCTCTTACTCTTATTGTTTTACATTATTGTCTTACATATACACTGTTAGTTGGTAGCTACCTTTACTCTGCTTTATTTTTAATTGGGTAGATTATTCTGCTGCACTCTATTCACCCCCTTTAGAGTTTTCATACATGGTCCTACACTATGGTCATTCGTCTTCGCAGACAGCCAAAAGAAGACCCAGCCACGGTTGCAGCCTCTGAGCCTCTAGTGGTTAAATTGTACATGAAGCTACCAATGACTGTAACTGCGCTGAGGGTAGCCCATGAGGATGATAAACTAGAAGAATAAGTGGCCGCTCAGGCCAACGTCTCTTCCCTCGATGATTTAATTCCTCCAGAAAAGATACCTTATTTTATCAATATAGGATTATCTTTGAATTATTTTGAGCGTACACATTTCAACACATTGTACTCTATGGAGCACGGCCTAGGCTTACACCTACAAACACAGGTGACTACCACCTACGCAGTAAACCAGATCCTCCCTAGTCAAGATTTCTACTTTACGGTTCCAGCAAGAAGGAGGGGGGACAAATCTATCATCTTTGGCAGGGTTGAATGCCCTCGGTCCTTCACCCCGGAGGAACAAGAGTCATAATCCGACACCGAAAAAATACAACTCTACCGGTTTAGCGGTTAAGCCAAACATATCATCTAGAATATGAGTTATGACCTTAAAAATAACCAAGGTTTAAACTTCGGCAAGGGACGACGGCTGCCCCTGCTTCTACCTGCTCCTGTAGGCATGTTCGAGGACTACTACGATAAGACCAAGCATGGCTTAGAGTACATAACGTCTCCCACAACCCCCGAAGGTTCAGATGAAGAAGATAAGGTTCACTCCCACTCTTCTTAATATTTCGCTTGGGACTCCGACGTCAGTATCGGGGAGATACTCAAGCAAATATTGGCTGCCAACAAGGTGTCAGCTGACCCAGAGGAAGACGACGAAGATTCTTATGAACTCCTTGAAGTTGAACCATGGGCCTAATGCCTAGACGCACTATAGGAGATACGGTTTGAACAACAAGAACCTCCTTTCGTACAAGTCAATCTGGGCGACGAATTCTCACCCAAACCTATCTTCATCGGCAAAAGTCTGTCCAAAGAAGACCGGGAATCCCTGCTAAAGCTCGTCAGGGAATACATTGATGTCTTTTCTTGGAGCTACGAAGATATGCCAGGACTGGACCCCCAAATCACGGTCTACAAGCTTAATATCTTGCCGAACGCTAAACCGGTCAAGAAACAGTAATGACAGTTCCGGTCGGACATAATAAATTCTATCAAAGCTGAAGTCAACAAGATGATAGCTAATGGCTTCATCAGGGAGGAACAATATCCCGACTGGGTAGCCAACATAGTGCCTATCGTCAAGAAGAATATAAAGATTCAAATCTGTATCGACTTTCGTGATATAAATACGGCATGTCCTAAAGACGGATTCCCTCTCCCGATCACCGACATAATGATCGACAATACTTGTGGCTTCGAGCGGATGTCCTTCATGGACGGCTTCTCAGGCTACAACCAAATCAAGATATTTCCTGACGACGAGAAGCATACATCGTTCCCGACCCCAATAGGAGTATACTGTTACACGATCATGCCTTTCAGTCTAAAGAACACAAGTGCTATTTACCAGCGAGATATGAGCACCATTTTTCGTGAACATCTATGCAAGACGGTGGAATGCTACATCAACGACATAGCCGTCAAGAGTCGCTCTAAAGATGATCACCTCCAAGACTTGAGGATTTTGTTTGACTTAATGCGCGCATACCGCCTCAAGAAGAACCCTACCAAGTCCTTCTTGGGAGTCTCTAGCGATAAATTTCTAGATTTCGTCATCACTTTCCGGGGTATTCACATAGACCCCGACAAGACAAAGGCCATCCTGATGATGAGCCCGCCAAGTAACCTCCAAAAACTCTACGGCCTTCAAGGAAGGCTGACATACATCAAGAGGTCAATATCAAACCTCTCTGGACGTTGTCGTCCGTTCACCCAGCTCATGAAGAAAGGTGTCTCCTTTGTTTGGGATGAAAGATGCCAATGTGCGTTTGACAACATCAAGGAGTACCTATCAAACCTTCTTTGCTAGTGGCCCCAGTCATGGGAAAGCCCTTCCTGCTCTATGTAGGCGCGATAAATCACTCTCTCGATGCCCAGGTAGCCCAGAATAGTGATGTGGGCCACTAGCAGGCCAAATACTACCTTAGTCGGATGATGATCGGAGCGGAGCATAGGTACACCTTCGTTGAGAAGGAATTCCTTGCTCTAGTATTCGCTATTCACAAACTCGATATTACATGGCTGGACAGACCATTCATGTAATCTGGCGAGTCAACCCCCTCAGAGTCCTCATGACCAAACCAGGGGCACTCAGTTCCCGCTTGGCTACCTAGGCGATACTATTATCTCCATATGATATGGTGTTTATCCCACAAAAGACCGTCAAGGGTCAAGCACTGGCCGACTTTTTCGCAGCCCACCCGGGGTTAGAAACCTCGAAGCTTTATGAGTAGATTCCAGATGAGACGACGGACTCCAACGTTACTTCACATGAAGCTATGTGGTGAATGCTCTTTGACGACGCTTCAAGAGCAGGGCCCAAAGGTGGCGTCATCGCTGGGGTCGGGATAGTATTGATCTTCCCATATGGCCTCATCATCAATCGTGCCTACTCTCTCACGGAGCCGTGCTCCAACAATGTGTCAGAGTACAACATCTTAATCATCGGGCTCCAACTTGCTAAACAAGTTGGAGTAGAATACTTGGAGACTTATGGTGATTCTCAGCTAATAGTCAAACAAGTCCGGGGCGAGTATAAAGTCCGAAATGAAAACTTGATCTCCTACCACCAAGCATCGCTTAGTATTATCGCAACTTTTGAGATATTCTTCATAGAGAACGTCCCTTGGTTGTAAAATATTAAGGCTGACACCTTAGGCGGCCTCGCTGCCTCCTTGGCAGTCCCAAGCGACACTAATCATCTAATCACGGTGATCGGTCATGAGCTGGTCTACCCCAAAAATAATCGCTGCCTATGTCTGAGCTATGCGACGGAAGTACACACTGATGTCCAAGACTGGAGGCTTCTATTTATTGACTACGCGATCTATGAGATTCTCCCTGAGAATCCAATGGGAGCCACGTCCATCAGAAGATGTTTCCTCTTTTCTACTATGACACGGCTACCAAAATATTGTATCGTCGCTCATACAACGGTCTTCTGCTACGATGTCTATCGAATGCAGAGGTCAAACAAGCACTTCTGGAAGCCCATGATGGCATCTGCGGTGCCCACAAACTCGGTCCAAAGCTGCAGGACAGTCTCCGACGTTTGGGTTGCTATTGGCCCACAATGGTAGCGGATGCCGTCAACTATGCAAGAAAGTTCCAAGCTTGCCAAATCCATACGGACTTCATCCACCAACCCTCGGAGTTCCTACACCCGACGGTTGCTTCCTGGACATTCGAAGCCTGGGGTATGGACATCATTGGACCGATTAGTCTACCTTCATCTACGGGACATCGGTTCATCCTCGCCATCACCGACTACTTCTCCAAGTGGGCAGAAGTCGTACCATATACGAAAGTCAAGACGTCCAACGTGATCAGCTTCGTCAAGCATCACGTTATATACCATTTTGGCTTCCCACGAAGGATCATTCACGACAATGGTCTACAGGTGGCAAGCCATGTGTTCTACCTATTCTGTGATAAAAATTGGATTCATAATGTATCATTAACTGTCTACAACCCAGCAGCAAATGGTCTAGCAGAAGCCTTCAACAAGACCATCATAAAACTTCTTAAAAAGTTCATATCTTCCGATAAACGCAACTGGAACGAGAAGCTGGGTGAATATTTATGGACCTACCATACAACTATCTAGACAGCTACTGGTAATACGTCTTTCTCTCTGGTGTACGAAAGCGAAGTGGTCCTTTGGCTCGAGATCCAAATTCCTTCACTCTGAGTAGCTCTCGCCAACCAATTAAGCGTCGACGATAATCACCATCGACGGCTACAAGAGTTTGAAGCACTCGACGAGAAACACCTCTTAGCTCAACAGCCCATTGAGCTATACCAAGCACGTCTCTTTGGAGCCTTCAACAAACGGGTGAAGAAGAGGACCTACCAAGTGGGTGATCTCGTCCTGACCGTAAGGAGGACGATGGTTTTGACCCACAAGACAGTCAACAAATTACAGCCTAAATGGGAGGGCCCGTTCATCGTGGAGTCTGTATTCTCCAATGGCGCCTACCGACTAGTGAAACCCAACGGCGACTTGATCATGATACCTATCAACGGCAAGTTCCTGATAAAGCACTATGTTTAAACAAGACTTGTACTCTCCTTATCCCCAGCGGGATAACCCAGATGTACATCTTTACACTCTTGGTTTTTCATCCTCAGTAAGTGCCTATGTGCAACTTTTTTCCTTTTTTACAAATTCCTGTAAAAGCCACCACCGGTATCCAGGAGTCCCGGATACGCAACGGATGATGGGTCCTCAAAGTCTCCCTAGTGGAGTAGTCCTCAGGTCCACTTGCACACTCCCGCAGTGACCACTCAAAAAACCAATCTCGTTAGACGCTAGCCATGTTCGTATTACCTCTGAGCTATCGTTCCATCAATCTTCCCAGCGGAGCAATCCTCAGGTCTATCTTTATGTTCGGATAGACCACACTCAACAAATTACTCCTCAGTGAGTTTCTCGAACATCGGTTCACATTCATATTTCCTCTGAACTATCGTCCTAACATCTCTCCTCGGCTGAGTTTGCCATGTCCATATTACCTCTAAGCAAACTTTTCGGGTCTTGGCTATCAATCAGCACGTCTATATTACCTCTGATATTAATTTTCGTCCCTACTTATCACCCGTACTCACCAAGGTACATCAACGGTGTTAAGTCCACAAAAACTGCTACGTCCATATTATCTCTGGAAGGGCTTGTCTCAAACCTATTACTTGTACTAACGTGCAAAAGAAGTAATGGGTCCACAAAACCTATCGCGTTCATATTACCTCTGATAGGGATTATTTTTGAACTTATTATTTTGCACTCAATGTGCACTACAAGTAATAAGTCCACCAAAAGTCCCCAGCGAGATTTTCTCAATGGAAGTAAACAGCCACGTCTATACTACCTCTGGCGTGCTTCCTCCCTCTTCCACAAAAATATTGGGATCGAACCTAACCTCTCGATATGACTATCGATCAGCTCATATCTACGTCACCTCTAAGCTATCGTCCTCACATCCTGTCACTACCATATTTTCTAGGAAAGGATATTTTGGTAATTTTATAATTAATTAAATATTGTGCATGATGAATAATTATTTATTGTATTATTTAATTATTGTTAGATGTTATTTTATTGTTTTAGACTTGTGTTACTGGGCCTAACTAGTTAGATTAGATCCATGGACTAACATTTATATTTAGTTAGAATTGAGCCCAATTAGAAGCACATTCATTAGGAGGAGGATTAATTTAATTAAACCATTATACTAGAACCTTTTCTCCTTAATTATTTCTTCATAAGAGGCCCCAAGGGGTATAATTGCCATTATATAGTATCTTGAGAGAGGGGCTAAGAGGGTCGGCCGATATAAAAGAGGGGAAAAAGTTTCTCTCTCCTCTTTTCATTTCAAATCTAGATCTAGAATTTTTCTCAACCAAATTCCTTCATTTCCACATCATTTTCCTACCAAATTTTTTTCCAATTCCTTCCCAAATCACTATTGGAGACTAGTATAGCAAGGATCTAGAAGGAGGAAGCAAGGATCTACAAGTTGAAGGCCAATTTTATCAAATTTGGAGGTTGCATTAGGAATCCATCTCTCAATAGATATAATTCAGTTTTTTTCTTTAATTATGTTACAAATATATGATTTAACTATGAGAAACCACCCCATATGCATAGGCTACCCATAGGAATTGGAATTAGCTTCATAGGAGGCCTATTGAGAAAGTTATGGTACTTTTTGTGTCAATTTTGGGGAAATTACGAGATTGACACTTGTTGTGTTTGTCAATTGGCCATACAAACCAAATTGACATGTGTTTATTTATTTGTGGCTAGTATCGTGTCCACAATTGGATACGTGTAGGTCGTATCCCAACAATTTGGTGATACATGTTGATTTGGGAGTTTTTTCTCCGATACGGGATTTTGAGCATGTCATATTTTGACACGGACACGTAGATGTATAATTGACTCTTCGTATTGTTCATATATAGTATTTTAGACTTACTCGTATCCTTCGGGGTATGTTTAGTTGTGTGGTGGACTCGTATCGCAAGCGTATCATAGATCTAGTGTGATACGGGTGCGATGCACTCCACGTGTTTGTTGTATTGTATTTTTAGATTCAAGTTCCATTGTTCTTAGCTATTTGTAATATATGTATACATATGTATATAGATATAGTGTTATGTATATGTATATAGTATATGAGTATAGGTATCTATATGTATTTGGTTGATATATATGTATATGGCTGTGGGAATACTATATCTATATGTATATATGAGAGGGAGTGATATATCTACCTATGTGTATATATGTATCTATATGTGTAATGTAAGTGTGTATGTTGGATATGTATATATGTATGGGTAATATATCTACATATGTATGTTTGTATATATATATATATATATATATATATATATATGAGAGGAGTGTTATATATATATATAGATTGATACTTTAGAAGAGTGTGTGTGTGTGTATATATATATATATATATATATATATATATATATATATATATATATATATATATATATATATATATATATAAGGCTATGTGTGTGATAAGAGGGGGGGCTCGGACAGTGAACATTGAAGCAGCTAGGCAGCAGAGTGCGGGCAGCTGATGCATCAGCTGCAACTATATGTTGCACAACAGGTAGCAGCAGTCGGGGAACAGGCAGTGCATAGGCAGCCATAGCTGCAACAGCATCAGCTACGCAATACTGCAACAGCAGCAGCTACGCAATAGCAAAACAGCGAGCAGCCATAGCTGCAGCAGCAGCAGATACACCAGCAGCAACAGCAAGCCTTCACAGCAACTCGGCAGCAGTATCAACTTCAGATTTCAGCATCTTCAGTTAGGCGGAAGTTAGGTGTATCAGTTAGTTCAGTTGGGTTAGTTTGGTAGTAGTTAGTTAAATGCTTGATTATTTAATAGTTATATAGATAGGTATATTAGTTAGATTCTTGACTGTATGTATATATATATATATATATCGGTGGGTATTGTAGTTATTACAGTATAGTAGTTGTATTAGATAATGCATAATAGTTAATAGCTATATTAGATTGATGTACATATATGTATGAATATATGTTTTAGTTGTATTAGTAGTTGGTGATCAGTTAGTAAGAGGTATTCCTATATACATATGTTAGTCATTAGATTGGGTAGCTACTATATGCTAGAGTGACATTACCTTGAGATACCAAGGTAAGTGTCAAGGTATTGAGGGATACTCAAGGTATTTAAGTTGGGTATCGAGATGGATGTTTAGTGGTGCGATACCGAGTTGGTTCAAAGCCAAGGTATCCACTTAGCAATTGTAATTAGGATTAATATATTTAATATTGATTTTTATATGCATATATGATTATTTTATATTTCTTGTTTGTGTATCTTGCGATACGGTATCTTTGTATCCTAGTTTAGCTTGTATAGCCTAGATTCTTAGTGTATGAACCCAACATCCTAGAGATAAACTCATACAACCTAGAAATAGGTAGTTTGACCAAGTTTGACCGATTTGACTTAGAGTTGGCCTAGTTTGACTATTTTGACTTAGAAATTGCTTTATGACCTAGAAGTTGACTAGTTTAACTTATTTTTATTCTGAAATCTTGTATTGATATTATATTCCATATCTAGGTCTTCGAGGCACCGTACCAGACATCTGTAATACTATTTACCGGACTTCAGGCGAGTACATTCTTTGATAGTTTCTCATTTATGATATCCTCTATTTTTATTGTATCTAGTGTAGATATCATTGATTTTTTGACACGATGGTTACACGGATTGGTATATCCAAATTTCGTCATGAGATGTTATTCCTTAGTATATATGGTGTATCTTGTGCAAGCCTTGTTTCATTGTTCTTCTTGTACATGTACAGATAATGATTCTCGGGAAGACTTGCTACCTTCCTAGAGAATCTCGTGCCATAACGTACCATGGTTGGATCCACTATACCAGTCGGGGTTGGAGAGTATGTAGTGTAGATATGTGATCATACCATCCTTATATCAAGTCTTGTTCATTGAATAGTGTTAATCATACACCGCACGTATGATTAGCTAGACCATAAATCTTGTATCAAGTTCCCAAGTCGATCACATGTTAAAGATGGTACTCACTCACTCAGTTGTTAGTATTCTTGTTCATTGCCATATTGTTCATTCTTGTATTTAATTTCAGTAATTTTTTTATTGTATATCTCTTGTATCTATTGTTGCATCTTGTATATTCGCATCTATTTATTGTTATATAGTTTATATCATTGATTAGACTGATGTTAGAGATGTACTCTGCTCCTTTCTTGACTGGATATATTTTTCTCAGATGACACTGGGGAGTGGTACCCTACTCATTACGGGCCTCAAGATGTTGTGGGCTTAGAGCCAGAGATACTGACTCAGGAGGGACTCATCCCGACTGAGATAGATGACTCGGGACTCATAGCTTAGATGTTTATTTATTCTTTTTGTATTGGATTTGTCTCCAGCTTACTGTCTAGTATTTTCTCAGCCTCATTGATGTTATTCTTTTGACTCATGAGTTGTACTGTGACTATTCTATTCTTTTATCATATTCATGCTATTCTCCATCTTAGATCTATGATTGAGTATATTGATATTGTTGGTAGCTTATTATATTGCTAGATAGATTACCCAAACAACGTTCTACCGCCATTATGCGGCATAGGCTGTGCGTTGTTCCCGACTTGCATCCCTACACCGGGTGCAAGTCATGACACATTTTTAGTGGTGGCCCATGCAGGTCTTCGAGGTCGTAATTAGTGCGATTCGTAGTGGTGCTCTGAATTGAGTGCTATTACGAGCCTGTTTTAGGATATAGGATATAGGCTATAGGCTGAGAATACTCAATCACATCTAGGAAAAACTCTTTTGATTCAATTCAATTGATCTTCCTTGATATTGCTATTTGATCTTTAATTGTGCTTCCTTGAATGTCTTACCTCGTGTGCCATATTGATTATTTCTTTCGCTTTGTCTCAGGATATCGCCTAAGACTAGATCACAACAGGGGAGAGCAGCTACTGAGAGGTCTGCGACTTCCCGAGGGCCTGTACCAGTCACTTCTCCGGTGATTGGAGTGTCAGCTGCTTTCATAGGTCCACCTCCTACTCAGGAGACTGTGCCAGCTGTATCTGAGGGATTTCCACCTCCACCTTCCGTGCAAGCAGATACTGTCATACCCCAGTCCCAAAATACGTAGGACTATGACACGTAAGCATGCCAGCCGCATGGATATGGCAACTCCAATATATGGAAACCAAACTCATACGTACGCTGCAATATGAATATCAAATCCACAAGTGGTATAACATATGTCACAAGTCACAGGGTATAATCTAAATCTCATCCACAGAAAATTAAATATAAATAACCAGTATCTATATAACTAGATCTCAACATAAGTATCTAAGGATGATAGTTGGATGGAAACAAATCCACTATCAACTGGAATATAAGGATAAATACAATATAAGTACACCACAACAAACACGATATAAGAATACCAGCTATCAATCACGGCTCGAGGAGAAGACATCCACGAAACATCTGTAACTATCCGAATCTGCGCTCCTGCGAATACTCAAGAACAGATACACCTGGTAGGGGACCAGGTCCTCAGAGGGACATAACAAGATACTTAAACATATGCCAATAAAGTACTGAAATAAATATTCAATGGGTCGCCTAACCGTCTAAAGTGAATGCAGTTTAAGAACAACTTTCCCAACGCGTGGGCTATCTGGCTAAAATGGGATTGGCATAGTTCTCTTGGAGATACAGGGGCCTACAAAGGCACGGCACCTTTCGAACGCCGGAGGCCCGCCTGATAATATATATAGGGGTCATCATGACCGCGCATCTCCGGCGGAGCGTACGGGTTACACAAGGAAAGTACAACGGAGTCCACACGCCTTACTTGTTGTTCTTCCCACCCTATGCTCTAAGCATGTCACATCCATGACACGATAATACCTCTAATAACTGCCAAGTCTACTAGCATACAAAGTTTCTAACAGCAGTTATTCCTAACGCACGGCCCACACATACAGGAGGCCAATTTGCACGCAAGTCCGTGATCTACATGAGACTCACAACTCGTGTAACAACTGTGTCACGGTCAATGAACCTAATAATGCTACATGATAATGGGGTAGTCTCATAAACAAGGTCAATGCAAATACATAAATAAAAACATATCGCGACGACACCGTCGCGTGCATTTTATATAACAGTGAAAATATATGAACTAACGACAGAAAATAAAGATGCATGCAACATATGGAATATAAATAACAGTACAATGGCAAGGTATACTTGCCTGGCAAGGAAGCTGCAATGTACCAATAACCTGCTCCAGAAATCGCGCAGAACAAATCCAATATCCTATGTACACATAATATAATACAATAAAATCATTAGTCATTACACTAGCACATACACAACCATATTTACACTGGACTCAGGGGGTATACTAGGGGTAACACTAGTCATCTAACACGGTCAATTACGCGTTGAATTACGCGGGTGTCGCGTCTTCAAGTACTATACGAAATCAGTCAGTCAACTGACAGGTGTCTATGCCAGTACGTTAATGTACGCAAGGCAGACAAATTCACCAGTTCTTAGGGTCAACATGGTCAAGGTAAGTATGGGATAGTCAACGGTGTCCTAGGGTCGTATAGTCTGAATATTTAGTCATAATTATCAATTTGCATTTACTTACATAGATATTCATATTTATATAATAATATAACTATAAATTTATTTACATAATTATTGGAATACATATAGTAATTACGTACATAAATATATATACCAAACTGAATAATATTTGCGTACATGTAAATGTACGAACGCGCGTTGGGTTCTCCGACTCAGGATCTGATGTAAACTAACCGTGGTGGCTAAATACTAACGTCCTACTGGAACACTGTCAGAGAATGTACTCGCCTGGGGTCCTATTGCTGGTATGAATCAGAGTCCAAGTCACAGTCCAAATAGCCTATGTATTACAAATTTATCACGTCAAAAGATAATTTATTTTAATTTATTTAATTCTGGAATAATTACTCTAAAATTCTATTTTAATCTTATTATTCTGATTTTTATGTTAATTCCTAAATTTTGTCCAAAGAAACTGAATTTTATCAACTCGAGACTCATGGCACGCAAATCGAGGCGATCTGTTGACCAAAAAGTCAACCGACACAAACTCGACTTTCATGCATGATTTCCTGTAGATTTTAGCATCAAAAATATACTGGAATTTACGGCTCATCCGAATTCAAATTCGTTTGGGAATTATGGCACATACAAATTTTGTATTGTGCACCGATGGTTAAATTCTAACCTAGAAGTTCTACAGAATTAACAGTATATAAATACTTAGTATTAAATTCTGGGAAAAATATATATCGATGATCTCGATATTAGCTTTCCGAAACTTTAAACGGTTCATGATTCTGATTCCGGGTTCTCCCGGAATTGCGAAAACATCGAAACACGTCTATTTTCGGACATGCTGTGCTATACGAATTTTCCAGAATTTAATACTAATAATTTCGAAAAAAAATTTATATAATCAGAAATATAACCTCAATATCTTTCTAACGCAAGAAACTAGGCCTCGTTTGGAGTCCGGAGCTATGCGCAATGGCTTCTGGAAGATGAAGGAACCCTAGATGGCAATTCTCCAAAAATCGGCTCAAGAAAAACCCTAGAAAATAACTTAAACTATTATATATAGAGAGAGGAGAGAGAGTGCAGCCGCGACTCGGAAAGCGCTACGTGGCAGCCATCCACGCTGCCCCGCCCAAATCGGACGGTCCGAAACTGACGCGGCTCGGCTCAGCTGAGTCCGAGTCGAACTCTAACTCGGCTCGGCTCAAGGTCGGCTCGGCTTCACCCCGCGGTCACTGACAGGCGGGCCCGGCACTGTTAGCTACGGGAGGCTGACAGGTGGGCCCCCTGTTTGCTGACTGGGCAGAATTAATTACTTTTTGGGTTTTCTTTTTCAAAAATTAGTTTTTAATTCAGTTTTTCATAATTAACTCAAAATAAATGCTAAAAGTAATCAGAAAATTTCCAAAAAATTCTTGAAAATATAGTTTATTATTTATCACCTAAAATAAAAGTTTGGGATATTTTTAATTAAGTTTGAACATAAAATAAATTCTTCAAAGTCCTAGAAAATTAGTGTTACTAGTTTTTAATTAACTAAAAATTATGGAAAAATCCCAATAATCTAAAATAGCCTAAAAATAATTCTAAATAAATATTTATATAAGTAAATATACTAAAAAATTTATTTTCTAATTAACTAAGAGAATACTCTAAATAAATTCAACATCTATAATAAATATAATAATATAAAATATACACAAAATATCTATTTTGGGTGAGGGAGTTTACAGATACGACACAGATGTTTATGCTGTTTTGCAAGATGTTGGAGGCGCAGAGGACTCAGTCTGAGGCACACCAGAGACAGACCGACGTATTGCGACAGGGCATCGAGAGTGCTCATCAGCTTGCTCATGTCGTAGTAGAGAGAAGAGTTCCGATCCAGCAGCAGGTTGCTCCTCAGGTTACTCAGCTTCGGCCAGGCAACATTCAGGACTTCAAGAAGCTGAAGCCTAGGGTCTTCAAGGGGACGGATAATGGTTTAAATGAATCACATCCGGAGTCCTTTGTGATTTGCTAATCACAGGATATCTAGAAGTCGAAAAAGAATACTATAAGATGGCCGAAGAACTGGACAAATCTTATGTAGGCTGCTAAGGGCACAACATTAAGTGTAAGTGGGTGGTAGTCATTATTTTCTGCCATCCTTGCTAAATTTTTTGCAGTCATAAACTGTCAAAGATGTCAAAATTTTAGCAGTTCAGAATAATGTACAGATATGTCAAATTTTTGGCAATCATCACACACGAGTGTCACTATTGTCCAGACTGCAAAAATAATGACAGCCACTAACACTTACTAACACTTTGTGTATTGCTTTTAGCATTAGCCCTTACATATTGATAGATAATAAAAAGCGACATTCTAAATAAATTGAAATAAATTGAAAAATGAGAATACTAAGATGGGCAAATGAATGGTTGTACTCATGGGCAAGTAACGCTGGAAGAAAGTGGTTCGAATAAGCACAAACTAGGGGTTTGAATTTGTTGCTGCATTCTTTTGAGTTCAACGTCTCGGAAGCAACAGTGCAACTTCTGCAAGTTTTAACCTAGCTGTGCGTAACATAAGAATCCAATCCAGAAGACTTCTGTTTCAAATAATTGCATTCACTCGAGCAAATTTGTCATTTTAATGGTAACACTTCAGAATATAAATGTATGGGCGTAGCATTGTACGAAACAAGAAAGCAGATTAGTCAGATCTTGGTCCTGCTGGTATTCCATCAGAAAAGTAACAGCCAAGGAAACGTGATCAACTAGAAAGATCCATCTCTTAGGCTATCCTCGTTATTGGAGACATGTTTTTATGTATTACAAATCCAAACATAAACAAAACTATCCTCATTATTGAATTACACAAAAACGTATGAATGACATACTGTCATATTGCCAACTATTAAGCTAAATCCACCTGTCCTGACTTGAAAATTTGTACTGTATACATATCATTATATCATCAACATCATTAATACATATTTAATCTGTCGTAGTCGAGATCTATAATCATGAAGAACAAGAAAGCATGCATACGCCTGGCCTGTAAGCCCAAGCAGGAGGCAATCTGGCATATTTCTCCATGCCTGGTTGTTCGTCGTAGGGATGCTCCATGACTTTGAGAAGCCTGCGGACCTCTCCATAATCACCTTGTTCAGCTAAATCTATAGCACTTTGACATAAATAATTGCGAAGAACGTATTTTGGGTTAACTGAGTTCATTGCAGCCTTCCTTTCTTCATCAACAATGCCACCAGAGACCAGCTTTACAATTGTTTTCAAATAAAAGAAAAGAAAAAAAAAAAACAAGTCAGTCTAGCAAGACAACAATTCCAGAAAGAGGATTACTAGATTCCACAGAAGATTACTCATGAACACATAAAAAACTACAAAAACATATTTTTAACAAAAACAAATGGCTGAAATTGAATATACAGTAATGGATAAACTAGGAATGAAAGTCAATTCTCTGCAAAAAAAATTTAGGAAAACTTCCATCCAAGCCTTGGAACTCATGATCTCTCTATTAAAGATCAAAATTATAAAAGAGTAATCTTTCAGTCTCTAACTGAATCTAAGTTAATATAAGGTTTACTTCTCATACAATCTCAATGGGCTCCCCATAAACCATCCCTACTAATGCAACTCACTAGCCTCCCCACAAAGCTTTGCTGATAACAAGAACAAGAGCAGTTGTTAAGAAAAATAGAAAGGAAGACCTAGTAGAATCCTTCCAAAGCGGTGAGCTTCACTCAAGCTTTTTCCTGAGAGAAGGTGGTGAAGAAGCCAAGCCAGACATGAACCTGGCATGTCAAACTTTGCAAGGTGTCTCAGGACTATAGTTAGAAGTCTGCAATCTCCTAGAGGATCAATGGAACTTGCTGCCACCATATTTGGAACTTACATGCAAGAGATCAGAAAGGGGACGGTTAAATTACAAAAAGTAGGGATATGAGAATACTATGGAGTCTTCCTTGGAGGTGTTCATGGGACTTGCTTCTAATAAGAAGAGAAAACAAAGGTAGGAAAAAGGGAAGCAGAAAGAAAGAACAACCCCAAAGGGGAGGAACAAGGACCAAGGTCAGGGCAATAAAGTACCTATGAAGCAAGAAGAGGCATCTGAGGTAAAACCATAAAGTTTGTCAAAGGTAAAGAAAAGAAAAGTGTAAGTTGTTGTTGTTGGGGGGTGGGGTGGGGTGGGGGTAATCCATCTCTAGCAACAGGGACTACATTCCACCACTACGGAACATTAGTTTAATCCTCGTCTAATGCAACGCCCAAGTTTGATTTCTGCGTGTGGAAGAGTCTGCAATGATGCTCTCACCGTTTTTAAAAAACCGTGAAGGAATGAAATATAAGAGAAAGGAAAGAGGGGCTGGAGTTTGACGCCATACAGTATTAATATTGTACAAAAAGTGGAATTTTGAAGTACATAAACTAATTGGAAGTTAGTAAAAGAGCTAGGGTAACTAGTTAAAGCATGTATTTTATATATCCTACCTCCTGGATATAGCTCTGTACCCAATTAATCCAAGCTTCCTTCCTCTCCGGGCCAATGTCCAATAGTGAAGCCTTGAGAGGAATAAGTAGCTCATCCTCCGGAATGTTAGGGTCGGCTTTAACATTACAAAGCAACCTGAAGAAATTTGTGTAGTCAACTTTGTCAACAGCCAAGTTGTTGAGAAGCTTGCTGATCAACTGTTTATTGTACTTGGGCAGACCAAGTTTTCTGGTCATTATGGATTGATACTCATCCATGAACTTGGTTCCATATCTGTGAAAAGTACACAAATAAAAACATCAATACCCACATCCCACAGTTGACAAGCATTCTCAATTGTTATCAAGCAGAGATAGCACTACCTTTCCATAGCATAGTTTGCCTCCTCTTTGCTGATCAAGTGAGCAGATGATAAAGTCGCAGTAAATTGTGCAATATTCCACAAGCCAATGTCTGGCTGATTTGCAAAGCAATACCTTCTCCCTGGAAGATCCGTGGTATTTGGAGTGTAACTTGGGTCAAAAGCATCCAGAAAGCCAAAAGGACCATAATCGATAGTTAAGCCCAATATGCTCATGTTGTCTGTGTTCAAAACACCATGGGTAAAGCCAACCCCCTGCCAGCTGGCAACCAAGGAAGCAGTTCGTTCAGCAACCTCAACTGACCAAGCTGAAATGATTTCAGAGCAGTTTAGCTATCAAAATATTTCCAAGAAATATAGTCGGTTCACAATACAAGTTGGCAACTGATGACAACAGTATATGTGAAGAAAACATTACCTGCATACTTGTTTGATGTCAAATCAACTGTAGAAGAACCCTCCTCACCAGCCTCAAAAGATAAGTCCTCACTCTTGTTCATCTTCTCAAGATGAGGAAAATGATGGTGTATTGCGTAGTCTGCTAAAAGACGAACAATTTCAAGGTCTTCTTTGCCCCTAGAAGCATGAATCTGGAAAGAACCAAATCGAAGAAAGGATTGAGCAACCCGGCAAACAATTGCACCTGGCTCATCCTTTGCGTTGCCACTGCACAAAAATCAAAAGCCATAGAAGCATAAGTTTTTCTTCCAAGTTAAAGGTACAGTGTATGCTCATCAGAAAAAATACATTAAATGTTGATATACATAAATACATAATACCAACGCACACACAGACACAGACACACACACACATATGCAGAGAGAGAGAGAGAGAGAGTTAACATATGGTGCTCTGGTAGTATTAGAGCTCAAAACAAAATTATAAACCAAACAACATGATTTATAGTACATCGGTTAATTCATCAAGTGGCTGAAAGTTGGAGGGTTTACAGTAACAAATCATGTAGACCTACAGTAAAATGTCCCAAAATCCAGTAAAAAGTTAGTGTGAATGGGTTTTTCAACATTTATTTCTTGACCCCCATTATTTCATCATTGGCTTCTTAGGTGTTGATCATCATCATCATCATCATCATCATCCAAGCCTTCTACCATCGGGATGTGGTCGGCTGAGCATAAAAAGCTCCATAAAAATTGGCAAAGTTCTTACAACCAGCTATTGACCTAACATCAACCCTCTATATTGGTGACATATCCTAGCCAAGGTAGCTATGAGTATGAGAGGCCATGTCGTAAAACTCAGAAGGCCAAATGGCGGGTAGGTAGACCTACCATGATCCTCTAAAGACATTTCTTTCACGTAAACTACCACTATCTTTGGAACATTTTAAAATGAAAACATAAATATGGGACTATGATGCACAAACATGAAACAGCAATATGACGGTACAGGTAAATTAAAGCAGATACACATACGAATGCACAAAAACATAGTTTCGATTAATCTAATTTAGAGACAATAAACACCAAAACCAAAGGTCTTAAAATGTACAAATGTCATACATTACGAAATTTATAAGATCTTCCTATGTAGAACAGTAGATCAATGTTATTTAACCATTAAAAACTCAATTTAATAATAAAGGCAACATGTGAAATGCACGCATAAATGTATAATTTAAAGAAGATGCACGAAATTCATAAATGATATTTTGAATGTATGCTATTCAAATATTTGAAAACTAAAGATTGGATAATATGACTTATGCAACAGAATCATGCATAGTATTGTAGATAAATCAAGTTAAACTGAAACTCGTAGAATAGCCTGTCGGTGTTCTCCTCTTTCTGCATTTGTCATATTGTCTCTAGTTTAGTCCCAAATTGGATAGCCATAAAAGTCTCATCCTCTCCTCTAAATATCTACTCGCTCCGTAAAATGAAATTAATCCCACTGAATTGAGCATCTTGTTAAGAACATAGTAACAACAAAGAAGAAGAAGAAGAAGAAGAGGAAGAAGAATCACAAGGAGACAAGATTTAAGTGGTTCAAAGATGTTCTCCTACGTCCACGTCCGCACACAATATTTTATTATTTCGAGTTACAATTACAAGAGATGAAGCCTAGAGACTAGGACGACCATCAACTTCAGTAGATTTACTGAACTACCCCTACTAATATATTTACCAAAATACTCTTGTAGGGACACATAAAAAAATTTCTTGAAAGCATGGTTCATCTTGGACCTAGCGCTCTACATTGTTAAAGACTGTCCCTACAGCTACAACAACATGCACCCGAAGGTCGAAAACCCATTTTTATGGGTTTAGAATTGGATTCATGTATCATTATAACTTTTTTAGTAAAAAATTCTTAAAATGTGCACCCGAGAGAGAGAACCTAGCTTGCTCTGGTACCATGCTAAAGTCTCTCACTACACCAAAACTGTACAGTGTTGGTGAGGGTTAGAGTTAATATTGATATTATTCAACATAACTAGACTAGTGGTCACTGAACTAACTACGTAAAACTGCCTAAAATCCAAACCACACCCCCCCCCCCCCCCCACCCCACGCGTGCGCAAAAAAAAAAAAAAAAAAAAAAAAAAAAAAAATCACACACCCAACATAATTAAAAAAATTATAAACCATCACTAATGTATGTGACAGACAGAGTAACAGATAAAAGTCAGAAAAATAAATATTAAATGAGATGGCTCACAGCCAGTAAATCCTCTCCAAGGTTAATGTCACATACTCATAAAACATGTCTCGAGTAACATATTTGCCGGTTGTGACAAGACAAAGGGCTCGAGTTGTAGGGATCCCTAGTCCATTCATTGCCTCACTGCATAAAAATTCTCGAATGCTACTCCGCAGGACCGCAAGGCCATCAGCAAATCTACTGTAAGGAGTCTTCCCAGCACCCTTCAGCTGCAACTCCCATCGCTCACCACGGGAGTTCAGAAGTTCCCCTAGAGTTATAGCTCTTCCGTCCCCCAACTGACCAGCCCATACACCAAACTGATGTCCGCCATAGCACTGAGCATAGGGCAACCTGCAATTTACCACTTAATGGTTAACTCTACAAAAAGATAGCAGTATAGAGAATTAGAGACTCAAGCCTGACAACTTACCCTCCAACCAAAGGAAATGCACCAGAGAACATGAGTGGGAAATCCGGTCTCTCAAATCTGAAAACCAAGTTACGTATCAACATACACAAATTCATGTTTTGCTATCTCTAGAATATCTGAACTGTGTGCATATCCATGACAGAAGTAGATTTAGTAATAAAATCATTGACAAATTAACAAAAAACAGATTTTGTATTGCCTAATTGGTCACCTCTCAAACAACATTCACAAAATCAAGTTACGTATCAACATACCCAAATTCTTGTTTTGCCGTCTCTAGAATATCTGAAAGGTGTGCAACCATGACAAAAGTAGACTTGATAATAAATCATTGGAAATTTAACAAAAAACAGATTTCGTATTGACTAATTGATCTAATAGCTCACCTCTCAAACAAAATACATAAATTCTAGATACATATCAACATATACATAAATTCACGTTTTACTCTGTAGAATATCTGAAAGGTGTGCATAACCTTGACAGAGGTATATTTGGTAATAAAATCATTGAAAATTTAACAAAAGAAGATTTCTTATTGACTAATTGATCTAATTGGTCCACTCTCAAACGACCAAACAAAATGCATATACCGGGAATGTGAAACAAGATATTGGACCCCTTAATAACTTTAAAAAGCTAGCTTTTTTAGCTTTTTCAGTCCTGTTTACTATAAATAACTTTAAGGACAGATTTTCGTAAAGAGAGATCTGCAAAGGCAAGTATAGATAACAGGAGAAAACCGTATGCCAGGTCAAAAACATAGAGAACTCCGCAAGTGAGAGCATTTTAGGCTCCAAATTACCTGCCAATTGATGGTGTCCAGAATAAAATGAATAAACAGAAAAAATCTTAATTGAACTTAAAATTAGAGCACTCCCAGTGTTTTGCATCAAACAGCACTATATTTTAAAAAGGACAGCCAAGCATGATGACAGACTAATGAGAAAAACATCCAATGGCTACTTTACTTCAGCCTTCGGTAATATAGGAACTATTGCGTTGAAGAGAATATCGTCCATAGAGCATTCCTACCATTCTATACAACATGTTGACACTGGTTAAGTAGAGTTTCATCAGCTGTTCTACTGAGTGACTAATCTGCCACAGCTGCTTCCAATATGTACTGCATGTTGGCACTGGTTAAGTAGAGTTTCACCCACTGTTCTGCTGAGTGACTGATCTGCCACAGCTGCCTCCAAGGACCTATGTAGCTTGACATGGATATTGATATGGATACAAAATCATCATCATCATGATCATCACCCAAGCCTTCCGCCCATATAATTAGTGTCAGTAACGGAGCATAAAAAGCTCCATAAAGAATTTGACAAAAGTTGTTATGACCGGTTTTGTCGACCTGACATCAACCATCTACGTTGTTACCAAATTTCTAGTCAATGTATCTATTGGCATGAAAGGTTGTCGTAAAACCTAGATAGCCAGTTGGCTAGTAGGGAGACCTATCTTATGCATATGCAGTCTAAACTCATGCAACCAAGAAGCAGCCTCCAAATCCCCTCGAGTCCTAGACTATAAAGAGTCTAAACGAAGAGGTAAGAGGATACAATTTGTTATAGGTAATTCATCACCTCTATAACACATTAGCTAAAGAGTGAAAAGGATGCTAATCCCGATACTACGGAATAAAAAAAATTAACAAACTTAGGCAGTGTGTGTACACAAAGAGACGCCTTTATCCCATTTTTGGAGGGTTTGTTTCGAACCATTTTCTTCCATTCAGCTATGTTAAGGGTCATGTCCTTTGTAACACTAATGCGTGTATGCGTGTGTTGAAACAGGATAAGTGGAAAATCCAAACCCCCAAATTCCTAAAAACCCTAATATTAGTACATAGCCCTAATTCCAAATCCCAACACCCCAACAATTGCACTGCAGAACGAGAAAAAGAAATCAAGATAGATGAACACCTGCACTGCAAATAGGATAGACAAGGAAAATAAGGAGGAAAATAAAAACCAAAAGTACTCAATGAGCGCATAGGCGATGAGGTCGGCGTCGGTGTGTCAGACAGTTGTGAGGACATCATCTAGACAGTCGTCAGCCCCCACCACACGCCAACCCGATTTACTTTTCTGAAGGCATAAGCAAAGTGGTCAGGTTTGACTCATTAGTCATGCACGACGCAACAACTGCTTATAACTTAAACCAAGCATTGTTCCAAATACGGCCTGAATTTGGCAGAGGTTTTCGGCCAGAGAATTGCATCGTTGTCCAAATCTACGAAATATGTCTGAATACACATGAATCTGTACGAATTTGTTTGGGACATGATCACGGCCCCCTCCAAGGCCTTTTCTGTGCGACAACCAATAAATTTACTAAAAGATGCTTAACATTTTCTACTACCCTGAACGAAGATAAATATGCAAATTACACGTGCAGAAAATCTAGGACTTCGGGGTGCGGGTATATGTTTAAAAATTGGTCAAACCACTTACTCTTGAGGATCTAAATCAAGTAACTTGGCAACTGAATCTGACCATGCAACAAGCTGTGGATTCTCCACTTCAGCAGAAGGAGATACTTTGGTGTAACAAGCATGTAGCACCTGCAAATGACATGTGAGAAATTGTCAGCTAAAACAACCATAGAATCAGCTCAAAAGAACAGATAGCATTACATTTGACAAGACTGGGTTTGGTACAACTCATCTGGGCTGCTTCTAACTATTTCTTGAAAAGCAACAACAAAAGTTGTATCGTCACACTAGCTTCTGCTTGTTTTTTTCTTTTATAAGCCATTTCATTTTTTGGACAACTTTTGAAAGCTGGGGGAAGGTGCTATCAAATGCGGCTTCTGTTTTTCTAAAGCAGCAGCAATACCAAACCCATATAACTGACCCAATGCAGATTAAACAGAGAAAAAAACATATGCAATGGACATCTCTCCTTTCTTTTACAACAACAAGAACAACGTTATGACTTTATCAGCAACATCAAGTCTATCCGCGTCCATTGTCTAGCTGAATAGACTCTTAATCCCTGATTAGTGACTTAAATCTTCTGCCTACAATCAGTAACTCAAACTGCAACCCATCTTAATTATCCTTATTTCACAATATTGAAGAACAAGTCTATCCACTTGTGTCCTCGAATCAAATAGTCTTCGATCGTGATTAGTGACTAAGTATTCTACCTACACTCAGTATAACTCAAACTACAATGGATCTTAATAATCTTATTGCACAGTTCACTGATAGTAACTTGACCTAATTCCTGTGATATAAAAACTATGTTTCATAGAACCCAACACGTGCACGATAAGAACAGGGAACCTCTGACATGGCGCCTATTCTGGCTTGTTTTCTAGTGTCTCTATCGCGTCCGAGATGTGTCTGACACGATGCAACAGGAGAAACCGACACAGCACCAAAAATATATATATCGTCAATAGAAAAATAGTGTTCTACTCTTTCATCGAAACGATAATCAAATTAAAAAACAAGAGATCGATACCTCTCTCGGAATCGTGTCGGATCTCGGATCCCCCGGCAGCTCCCTGACGAACGAGTGATCCCAGTTCAGCTCCTCCAGCTTCGTCCAGCGCCGATCCTCGCCTCCGTATCCGCTACCGTTTCCCGCCACCGCCGGCGAACTCGCCGCCGCTGCCTCCGCCGGAGACTCCATCGGCTTCACTCCCACTGATCCTTCGCCGGTGAAGGAAGCGAACCTCCGTATCCTCCCCGGAGAAAAGTAGGGCTTCCTATAAGAAAAATTAGGGTTAGGTTTAGGGTTTGAGAGGAGCGGGAGAAGAGCCTTCTTGGTGGGGGAGGAGGAGAAGCGGAGAGAGGAGAGAGATGGAAAATGGAGCATTTTTGATGTTTTTTTAATTAAATATACTGAATTTCTTTTTTCCTTCGTTCTCTGTGTAAATAACACGTTCCGGTGGGGTCAAGAAATTTGGTGGGGAGCTGAATGTAGCGGTTTCGAGTGTCTCGGACCGTCCGTTCTAGTGCGTCCGTGCCGGTTTGGAACTTTGGACGGCTGTGATTCAAGGATGCTTGGTGCTACGTGGTGCATATTGAAAACTTGTACGATGTTGACGTGGAGTAACTGGGTCCGCTGGCTTGATTTCCTTGGTCAATTATTTATTATTATTACTGATATATTATTATTTTATTAGAATATATCTAGAAGAAGGAAGAAGAAAATAAGAGATGATTTCTTATTAGTGTAATCACATAGTGGGAGACAAATGTCTTATTTATATAACCCAATGAAGGTATAATACTAATCTCTAACCAATGTGGGACTAAAAACAAAGTGGGAATCCAACTATTTGGTAACCCACCTTATAACATTTTCCTTTGGATGACCACCATCTCTAAGCCTATTGTCTTGTTAAAACTTTGTCAGAAAAAACCATTAGGACATAACATGTGCGAAAGAAAAGAGTACAATTTTTAAGATGACTTAGATAGGTGTTGGACATGCTTAATGTTGCCTCATTAAAACCTTGTCAGGAAAAATTTAATGGAAAAAAATTAATGACTAAGAAAAAAGAGTACAACGCGTTATAGTCCATACAAAATGATGTTGATCACTGAAACACAATCACTCTCCCTGATGATGTTGGTTCTAAACAGTCAGCTGAACAGTTACTCTCCCACGTTACCCCCTGAAAAAATGATGTTGATCACTGAAAAACGTGTTATAGTCCATATTAAAAATTGATGTTGATCACTGAAAACAATCACTCTCCCATGTTTATCTCCCCTTGAAAATAATCACTCTCCCTGATGATGTTGATCATGAACAGTCAGCTAATGAAGACGTCGCACTCCAATTCCATGAACTAGTTTCTAAAAATTTAACTTTGGCAACAATTTGGTGAACAAGTCTGCAAAATTATCACTTGAACGAACTTGTTGGATGTCAATATCAAAGTTCTTTTGAAGCTCATGAGTATAGAAAAACTTCGGTGAGATGTGCTTGGTCATGTCTTCTTTAATGAATCCACCTTGAATTTGTGCAATACATACTGCATTATACTCATGAATAACAGTTGGAGTATCTGTGGTAAGAGAAACGTGACAGGAGCTACGAATGTGTTGAATCAACGATCTCAGCCAAATACATTCTCTACTTGCTTCATGGAGAGCCAATATTTCTGAGTGATTTGAGGAAGTAGCAACCAGTATCTGTTTTGTTGAACGCCAAAAAATAGCAGTATTGTTATTAGGAAACACATATCCAGTTTGTGAATGACCTTTATGGGGATCAGATAAATAACCTGAATTTGCAAAGCCAACTAGATTCGCGATGTCAGATAAACCACAAGTATAAAATAATCCCATATTGGTTAGTTCCACGAAGATATATCATCACATGTTTAATGTCATTCTAACGTCTGCGAGTTGGTGCCGAGCTATATCTAGCTAACCGATTGATAGAAAATGATATGTCTGGCCTTGTACATTGTGATAGATACATTAATACCCCAATGGCACTAAGGTACGATACTTCGGGTCCTAACATCATTTCATTGTCGTCCTTAGGACGATATGGATCTTTATTGATATCTAAAGATCGAACAACCATTGGAGTGCTAAGGGGATGAGATTTATCCATATTGAACTGTTTTATATTTTTTCTGTATATTTGGATTGATGTACTAAAATTTCATTAGTGCAATGCTCAATTTGTAATCCGAGACAATATTTCGTGTCTCCGAAATCTTTCATCTCGAACTCATTTTTCAGATAGTTTGCAGTCTCATTGATTTTATGTCTTGTCTTAATCAAGTTTATGTCATCGACATATACTGCAATTATAGTAAAATCCTCCTTAGATTTCTTTATGAAGACACATGGGCATATAGGATTATTCTCATATCCCTCCATTTTTATATATTCACTAAGACGGTTGTACCACATCCTTCCAGATTATTTCAAATCGTACAATAAACGTCTTAGCTTTATGGAATGCATGTTCTTAGCTTTTCAGCTGGGTAGGTTAAATCCATCTGAAATTTTTATATAGATATCTGTATTTAAGTCACTATATAGATAGGTTGTTACAACGTCCATAAGTCTCATGTCCAACTTTTTCTCAACTGTCAGACTTATCAATTAATGGAACTTTGTTGCATCCATTACCCGAGAATAGTATCTTTATAATCAATCCCAGATCTCTGAGAAAATCCTTGTGCCACTAATCGTACCTTAAATCGAGCAATTTTATTCTTTTTATTCACTTTCTTACAAACACCCACTTGTAACCTACCGGTCTGACGTCTTTTGGTGTTTATACTATAGGTCCGAACACTCCACGTTTATTAAGGGAATCCAATTCTGCTTGAATAGCATCCTTCCATTTTGGCTAATCTTTTCTTTATCGACATTCATCGATGCTACGTGGTTTAGTGTTATCAATGCCCATAGATATTTCAGTAGCTACTGAGAATGAGAATATCTTATTTATTGTTATATCTTTGCGATCCCATACCTCTCTTGTATATGTATAAAACATAGAGATCTCTTTGCTTTCAAGTACCTGAGCCTCCTCTTGGGCTTTGTCTTTTCTAAGACAATAACATCTTTTGGGTTTTCAGAGAGTATGGATCTGTTATTCATAACCTCTTCTTGAGCGTTATGTGTAACCTCCTTAAGAGCGTTACTTGGGCATTTTATCTTTCTAGGGACTAAGTCCTTCGAACCTATAGGTCTACTAAGCTTCTGGCGTGCAGTAGATTCATTAGCCTCTTTGTTATTTTTTTCTACAGGAATATCAATTCGAGCTGGCGCATTTGCAGCGGGCACATGTGTTTTAATCACTTTAGCTGCATAAGTAAATGTATATGGCATTTGATTTGCAATCTCATGTAGATGAAATATCCTTCGTACATCAGTTTCACATTGATTAGTACGAGGATCTAGATGAGACAGAGTGGGATTATCCTACGATAATTCATGTCATTTATTTGTGGTGAATGGTTCTGTAAGAACATTCTTTTCTTTCTTATCTCCCCCTAACGACGGGAATTTAGTCTCATCAAAATGGTAATCTGCGAATCTAGAAGTATAAATATCACAAGTTAAATGTTTCAAATATCTAATGATTGAGGGCGAATCAAAACCAATATAAATTCCTAAACGGCACTGAGTTCCCATTTTAGAGCGCTGGGGAGGGGGAATAAGAACATTAACAGCACAACCAAATTTACGCAAATGAGAGATGTTAAGTTGATGGCCTGTCATAAGTTGTGATGGTAAAAATTTATTATATGCAGTTGGCCTAACAATGATCAATTTAGCAGTATGTAATATGGCATATCTCCAAGTTAAAATGGGTAAATTTGATTGCATGAGTAAAGTCATTGCTATGTGATAAAAATGCTTAATCAATGACTCTGCTAAACCATTTTGGGTATGAACATGAGGGACAGAATGTTCAACTTCTATTCCTATGGAAGCACAATAATCATCAAAATTACGAAAAGTGAACTTAGCTACATTATCAAGTCGAATCATTCTAACTTGTTGGTCAGGAAAATGACTCTTAAGCTTAATCAACTGAGAACGTAGCTTAGAGAAGGCAAAATATTTAGATGAGATTTAGGAAGCATTTGACCATCGACTAAAAGTATCTATTAGAACCATAAAAATACCTGAAAGGTCTGCTAGCAGGATCAATTAGTCCGTAAATATCATATTATATTCTCTGAAGGAATTATGGTGATTCAGAAGCTATTTTGAGAAGTGAAGGTCTTGTAATGAGTTTACCCTGTGAACAAGCTACACACAAATATTCAGTAGGAAAGGAAAGACTTTGATATGATAAATTATGCCCATTGGTAATGTTGATGACCTTTCTCAATATAGTCGATCCTGGATGACCCAATTTGTCATGCCAAAGGATTAGATTTCTTGGATCATTTAGCCTTTTCCTAGTGATGGGGTAAGATTCTACTACCTTCAGAGTTTGATATAGCCCCGAGGAGATTAACTTACACTTTTCTAATATGAGCTTATTGCTTCCAACATTAGAAGTGATACAAAAATACTCTTTGCTATCATTATTCATGGTTTCAACATGAAACTAGTTCATTCGAATATCGTTAAAGCTGAGTAGATTTTTATTAGATCTACTGGAGAATAATGTATTTCGAATGACTATGTGTGTTTCATTTTGCAACACAACATCGGCCTTACCATAATCTTCTATAATCTGCACGGGTCCAGCAATGGTGGTCACATTGGCAGTGTCAGAGGCATATGTTGTGAAAAACTTTCTAGTTTTTAATATAGTGTGAGTTGTTGTAAAACTCCTCACCCAAAAATAGGTATTTTTGCGTGTATTCCATATTTATTGTGTTTATTTAGAATATTTTAAAATTAATTTAAATTTAATTGTTGTATTAGGATACTTTACCGTAGTTTGAACATTAATGACATAGGACGACCCCAAAATCTACATCGCCCTTTGTAGGAAGTAGCCTAATTTGGAGACTATCCGTAGGATCTTCATGTGACACAAAATTCGACCATTTAGCATTAGTATGGCACTAGCATAACAGCCATAGTTTATTGTGTTTAAAATTTAGATATTTTTTTATATAAATAATTTATTTGTGATTATTTTCTAATCCAACCTTTTTCAAATAGCAACACATAATTCCTCCATGCCAATTTAGGCCACTTTCCTCTTTTGTAAAATTTATTTATTTATTATTATTTTAATCTCATGGAATCAAATCTAATCAAATTAAATCATTGTCATATTAATTAATTGATTAGTTGTTGACTTTAAAATAACTAACAACCTAATTAGGAAACATCCTAACAAACTAACTATCCACATAATCCTAATCCTACCCAAAACCCACAGTCCCCTCCCCATATCAGAGTGATCCCCCCTCCCTTGGCCGAATCTCTCCCCCTTTCTCTCTCTCTCTCTCTCTCTCTCTCTCTCTCTCTCTATATATATATATATATATATATATATATATATATATATATATATATATATACCACTTCTATCTTATAAAAAATCAAACTTAAATTCTCCTCTACAAAACCCTAATTTTCTTCTTCACCCCCTCCCTCCAAGCCGCCACCACCATCACCAAGCCCCCCCCTCCTCACGTAGTTACACTACATCTTTCATCCAAGAACCCTAGTTCTTCATCCTTCTCTCTCTAGTAAGTCTCATTCTTCCTCAAACCCTCTCTATTGTGTATGAATGCATGAATAATTATTGTATATATATAAATAAATAATTTTATATGTGTTTGTAATCCATTGCCATGTTTTTCATTATAGGATTTATTTTAGGGTTTACATGTAAAAAATTGAACCCATGAATGCATGTATGCACCCAGAGGTAGAAATCTTGATTAAACCTTGTTATTAATATAGAAATATAATGTTTAAATTATTTTTATCTATATTTTTACTGTTTATTCTAGATTATTAAATTATTATTATTTTTGGAATAAATTGCATGTACAATGGAAAGTTGACATAGTTTTATATTTTTCTCCAAAACTCCACATCGAACTCTTCTAAAACTTTGTAGATAATTAATATATGATGTTATTATCCTATATTAAATTCAGTTTTTAATATATTTTTTGGAAATATTATTTTTGATTTAAATAATTTTTATGCATAAAAAGTCACATAGTTGACATAGTTTTGATGTATGCATGTTGGAGACCCTTGGACTTTGTTAGGACTTAATAGTAGATGGAAAATCTAATTTTTCTAGATGGATTACTATTTTTTTCAGAATATATATATTCTAAAATTTATTAAATAAATATAAAATTTATGTCTACGATGTCACAACAATCATGTACCACCCCTTTGCATGCATACTAGCAAGTTTGGTTGCCAACCCTAATAGGATCAACTTGTAGATGGTAAAACTCTAATTATTTTTTTGTATGGATAAAATAAATAGTATTTATTGTAATTATTACTGATTTTATCATATTTATTCAGACTTTTATTTCTATTTAGAAAATTAGAATTCTAGGTATTTTATGTAACAAGTTGATCTAGTTCTGACAAAACTTGACCCCGACAATTTTAGACTAAAATTTTGACCAAAAATCTATGTTTTCTACATATAAAATTATATTATATTATTTTAATTCTAATTTTTAAGTATTTATTTCAGAATTATCCATTTATTAAAAAATTGATTTTATTGACTTGTCGGTAACATGTTATGACCTAGTTTTGGTTTTTATTTGGATTTTTGACTCATAGAAATTATAGGAGATGACCCTATCACTAAAAATCCTATATCCTAATAAAATTCCAGAATTATTTATTTTTATTAATTAATGTCTTTAAAAGGGTTTTTGATAATGTTTAACGACTAGTAATATTTTGAGGGCTAGTTACTTGCATGTGCAATCAACGTTGAATTAAGAACTAGTTAATAACCTAATTATAACTTGATAGTAAGAGTCTAATTAGTGGAATAATTAATTGATAAGTGTTCGACGTCCCTGTGGAGAGCTCTAGACCAGAATTATTGTGCTCGCATCTTGGCTTGGAAGGCAAGTACATCTTGATTATTTGTATTGTGTAGTTTACATATGCCTAGCTCTTTTTATTTTGTTAGCTATGTGCATGCGTCTTAGAGTAGGAGACGTACCCGTTATGTTATGAAGATACGTGGTATCTTATGACCTGACACTATTTCAAACACGTTCACTGAGTGTCACGCCCCGGTTCCATAGATAAGGAATCGAGTCACGTGGCAATGGCCAGCAGTGCACTTCGGCGGGCATCCCAATCTAATGGGCCCGTCGGAGTGCACCTAAGTTGTAAAGTACAATGAATAACCCAACACATAACAAAAAAGTAGTCAATCTAAATCTCATCCACAGGCAACAAATATAAGAGCACATAGAGGTAATCACAAAAACTAATGTGCAGAAAGGAAAAGTCCCGAGATAAAGTATCAAGTACAAATACTAAAGTAGTCACACGGGGACAAACCCGCTAGTACAAAATACTGGAATAAAAGTAAGCAATAAGATAACTTGGAACGGCATCAGGTAACTAGATAGTAATATCGTCCCGAGGAAAGAGTCACTACCAGTGATCAGGCGAAGTCCTCTGGAATGACCTCGTCCTTGGCAGTGGGTCCTGCTGCTGGATACGTACCTGGACCATACTCCTCTAGGTACTCCTCGTCGCCTAAACCTGGAAGAGAACCAGGTCCTCAGAGGGACGTAACAAGGTACAAAAATACAGCATACCAAGTAAACAGAAAGCATAAGTGCATCGACACGGTACTCTATCATAACCAAACAAGTGTGACACAGTTTAAAGACAATATTCGACGCATGGGCTATCCAAAATAAAATAGTAGCTCCGGACACAAAAACACACGGAACGTACTGCAGCTCCGGGCAAAGAGTCACACAGGTGATACCACTACACTAGATACATGATCACTACATAAATACTACATATACATATATAAGTACGTGCAGAGGAGCCCAAACGTCTAGTAACTGTATTCCCCTTCCCAAGCGGTCAACGATGGTGCGCTGAACCTTAACCTCTATCTAACAGTCTCGACACACAGAAATAACTCAAGCAAAACTCATATTTGCTGAGCTTGGTGTATAGCCTCTCCTGTCTCAGCGTCTCCAATACGATCCTGAGATGTCTCTCATGCTCCTCCTGGCTCTTGGAATATACCAAGATGTCGTCGATAAATACCACCACGAACTTATCTAAGTACTGGTGGAAGACATTGTTCATCAAACTCATAAATACTGCTGGCGCGTTGGTTAAACCAAACGGCATGACTAAAAAGTCATAGTGGCCATACTTCGTCCGAAAGGCCGTCTTCGGGATGTCCTCTCTCCGTACCTTGATCTGATGATAACCGAATCTGAGATCGATCTTCGAGAATACACATGCACCACTAAGCTGATCAAACAAATCATCGATGCACGGCAGTAGATACTTGTCCTTTATCGTTACAGCATTTAGCGCCCTGTAATTGATATACAAGCGTACCATCCCGTCCTTCTTCGATACAAATAGAATGGGTGCTCCCCATGGAGATACACTAGCCCGTATGAAACCCTTATCTAAGAGATCATCTACTTGGACTTTTAACTCAACCAACTCCTTCGGTGCTAGTCTGTAAACGGGGGAAGTAACTGGCTCAGCTCCGGGAGTCAACTCTATAGTGAACTCAATCTCTCTGTCAGGTGGCAGTCCTGGGAGATCCTCTGGAAACACATCCTCAAACTCTAATATAAAGTGAGGGTACATCGGTTCACCTTCTGTAATGTGTGTCGCTAGGGTAGGTTGGACACCATGCTCTCGGGCTCCCCGAAGAAACTCAAACTATGGGTGATCTGGGGGTCTAAAGATGACACAACCACGACGGCAATCTAGCGTTGCATGGTATTGGCTCAACCAATCCATGCCTAGGACAATGTCATAGTCCGGCATGGAGAAGACCAAAAATCGAGCACGCATCTCTCGCCCGCAGACAACTACTGAACATGATCTACAAGTATCGCTAACATGTACTATTTCACCTCCCGTAAGAATCCTCTTGATCTTCGGAAGGGGTGCGGTGGCTATTCTATGGGTAGCCATGAAACTAGCAGCTATAAAAGAGTGTGTGGCACCAGAATCAAATAAAAATAATGCTGGTAATGAAGCTACTAAGATAGTACTTGCGATCACTTCTCCGGATGTCTCTGCCTCATCTATAGTCATCACATAGGCCTGACCATGTCTCGATGCCGGTGTCCTTGGCTGCTGCTGTCGAGCCTGCTGGAAGTGCTCTGCCTGTGGGGCTAAGGGTGGACTCCTCTGATTTCTCCCTGGTGTTGGTGGTCGCTGTGCTCCAGCTCCTGCGTAAGGCGGCCTCGGTCCAGGAGGCTGCTGATAAGGACTCGGTGCTGGCAAGGCTGGCCGATGAACCATCTATACTAGAGCCCTCTGGTCTGGGCAATCTCGGACTGCATGCTGGTCCGACCCACATCGCAAACAAGTGCCCAGTCTCTGTCGGCAGTCCCTCAATAAAGGGCATTTGGGGTGGGAATGGTGGTAGCTGCTGCTCCTCCTGACTTGGGATCCTCTGATCCTCAGGTCCTGCCTGATGCGGAGTCTGATGCCCGTTCGAAGGCACCTCGGGCTGCCCCGATGACTGTTCCATGGGAGCTGGGGTCAACAGCAGGTGTCACGTCCCAGTCCCAAAATACGTAGGACTAGGAACACGTAAGCATGCCAGCCGTATGGATATGACAAATCCAATATATGGAAACCATATCCCATACGTACCCTGTAATATGAATATCAATCCAAAAGTGGTATAAAATGTATCACAAGTCACAGGGTACAATCTAAATCTCATCCACAGAAAATCAATATAAATGAATAACCAGCATCTATATAACTAGATCTCAACATAAGTATCTAAGGAGGATAGTTGGATGGAAACAAATCCACTACCAACTCGAATAAAAAAGTATAACACAATAAACACAATGTAAGAATACCAGCTAATAATCATGGGGCTCAGAGAGAAGACATCCACGAACCATCCAAAATGCGCTTCTGCAAATACTCATAAACAGATACACCTGGCAGAGGACCAGGTCCTCAGAGGGACGTAACAAGATACAGAAAAGTGAGCCAATTTGAATACAGTAAACCTGCATATAATTTGAAAATAAATAAGTACGCTGTACAAGACAATCTATATGAATACAAATGAGGATAACTTTTTGACGTATGGGCAAGGGTAGGCTACTCGATCTAAGCCTCACAACTCACACACCCGTCAATGGACATCAGAAATTGACATACCTCTGGGGTAGCGACCAACGCGACTCTACAGAAATCGACATACCTCTGGGGTAGCGACCAGCGCGACACACGCCCGTAGTACAAAATATATACTACGGTTTACCAGAGTGGTTAAAAGCCCATACGCCTAATGATTGTCCTCTCATGATACTAAGTGTCAAGTGTGTGTCAACATATCTAATATATAGTAATGACTGAAAGAAACTACACATGTAATAAATAAAAGAGATACAATAAATATACATAAATATACTAAGTATGCAAAATATTGTAAGCAACTTGGCAAGGTATCTTGCCTGGTCTAAAAAGGATGAAGTCCCAACTCAAGGCGTCGTCTGATCTACCCGTCACATAAATTAAACAAGTTAGGTTACAAAAGTGGGTGAATAGTTTTCGCTATTTAATCTATTTTAACTCTGAATAAAATAACCTAAATTAGTATTTTAATCTTATTATAATCTGATTTTATTGTTAAGCTCTAATTTTGGTCCAAAGAAAGTCAACTTTAAGGATTTATGATCCGTGGCACGTAAATCGAGGCAATCCGTTGACCAAAAAGTCAACCGACTCAAATTCTAGATTTGTGTGTGGAATCCTATATATTTCAATGCTACATGAATACTGGAATCGACAATTTCATAAAAATTATAAGTCGGTAAAGAGTTATGGCCACAAGGGCGCACAGATGATAGTTTTTAGTGGTTTTCTATTTACGTCTACGTTGCACAAATTTTACAGTAAAATAAAATTATATTTTAAAATATTTAAAAATACTTTTCTATAAGTTCATCATGTCAGCTTTTCGAAACTTCAAACGGTTCGTAATTCCGGGTTCAGGATCTCCCAAAATCTCGAAAATACGAAAACGCATCTGATTTTGGATAGCTGGCACTTTCGGAATATTCTGGAAAATAGGTTCATAAATTATTAAAATAAATTATATAATAAAAAAATTAACCTTGATATAGTTCTAACAAAAAAAATTGGAGCGCGTTTGGAGTCCGAAGCTAGGAGATATCGTCTTTTTAATTCGTCATAACTAGTAGAAAATGAGGCTGAACTTATGACAAATTTTGACCATTTTTGGACAAAAAAGAGGAGAATTTGGGGAAGCAAAATATGAAGGATGAGGTATTTATAATGTTGGACACTATTTAATTAAATACGACTAGGATTGGGTAATTTGGATATGAATAGGGATATGAATAGGATCAGTTTAAATAAGGATATGATATGCATGAAGTTGCTTTCCTAGTAGGCTCAGGATTTGAATTAATTTAAAATAGAGTTTGAATTTATCTCAATAATTTATAATCTTAAATATAATTAAAGATAATACAAATAATTTATAAAATATTTTTAATATCTATTAACACTAAATTAGCATCTATCTAATATTAAGACTATATATATCCAAATAAATCCTAAATAATTTTAAAAATCTAAATAAATTTCTTAAAATTCTAAATAAATTATAGAAAAATATAATTTAATATTTTAAACTAAAATAAATATTTGGTAGGAACAACATGTAAGTATGGTCGTATAGTAAATCATAGAAGTCCTAGAAATTTATGTTTCCTAAGTTTTTAATTACCTAAATATTCTAGAAAAATCTCCAAAAAATCTAAAATAGCCTAAAAATGATTCTAAATAAATATTTACATAAGTAAATATACTAAGAAATTTATTTTCTAATTAACTACTAGAATATTCTAAAGTAATTCAATATTTAAAATAATCTATAATAAATATAATAATATAAAATACACACAAAATACCTATTTTGGGTGAGGGGGTTTACAATCTACCCAACTTACAAAAATTTTGTCCTCGAAATTGATACTAACTTATATTCATAATAATCACTATATCTATTACACTTTATTGCTATCTAGCAGTGCTTTCTAAAAGTCATGGTTTGTCATTCTAACACTTCCTCATTTATTGTCTATACACTATTCTATTTCTAACTCATCTACACTACCCAACTTACAAGAATTCTACTAGTAGTCACAGTCTCTTGAGGCTATTTTCTAGGTTGTAAGACAAATATATTTATTGGGTCAAGAATCTTGGAGTACTTGTCTTGAATCTCACAACCATGATTTTTTTTTTACCCGTCAAGTATCGTAGTCTAATACTGCCATGCCACCTGACCAATATGTCTGCAAATACTTTGACTACTTTACTACAACGGTCTAGCTGCAGTTGTCGCTACTTTGCCAATGATTTGTCATAGTTGTCAGTTCGTAACAAGTGCCTTCAATTCTTTCTTAGGCATAGTCTAAGTTTTTGGGCAACAATTAAAGTCTTGACTAACTTATAAAACTATTAAAAGTATAAACTAGTTCAAACAGTCTAACAAATTTCTATTAGCCTAAGGGATGCTATACATGGTTTTTAAAATAATAAGAGGATACATATATTGCTATAGGTCATATACATAAGGGTTATTATTAAGAACTCATCCTTTAGTTATTAATCATCTACTAAACCATTTACGTTTTAACTTACAAAACTAAGGATGGGGTCGAAGTAGACCAATAATTCATGTTGGCACGAAAAAAGACGTAACTACGATAGGGAGAATTAAGCACGAGATAATGAATGGATAGAGAAGAGAAGATGAGCCACCCAAGGGGGCGAGATGGTGATAGAAAAAGAATACTACTACTGCTACTCGCGTCATCTATTAGCATCGCGTGTATGCTATCTGGGTAAAATATCAGTATATCCTCATAACTGCTAAACTAACACCTATACAATTCTACGTCTACTATGCACCTAAGATCTCGTGTCATAAAGGGGGTCATGAGTATGCAATGACACATATAACTAAGGTCGTACCTGTATCTACGGCTTTCTATGGCCGCACTCTCTTGTTTGTCATCATGAGTGCTTGGCCTATGGGGTATATCTAGTACTATTTGTGTATCAAACTTATACTAAGCACGAACGTTCGTCTTTCCGAAATAGGGAAAGACGGAAAACAACAATAAAGAGTTCAAGGAGGAGGTGATATAATACAAGTACGGAATTCGAAGGGATTAAAGAATTTTGAAAGGGAGTTGCCAAGGCAGTTATGGATTGAAATCTTATTTTGATAAATTCCTATATGCATGGTCATATCAGAACAATTATGTACCTGACATGATATGCTCTGACCAGTCTAGAGGGCAAGTATATTCGTCTAACAAGTTGAGTCAACTATATCTCAATCCACATAAAGTAGTGATACAAAGAGCGAACCAAGTGCACCACGGTTGATAAGACCATAATACACCGATTCTGATTTAGACAATGTATTAGTGTGGGCCCCCAATAATACATATGTCATGAACAAGCTCAATAAAAGAATAAGCTTGCAAAACTAGACTATAATAGCAGCATAAGTCGAGGTAGTAAAAATATAAGTATGCTTGATTATGATGTAGGAAGGTAAAGAATAATCTAAGTTCACTAAGAAGATCGGTGTTGTGCCTCTACAGTTGCCATACTAATTTCTTGTCTAAGTCTAAAGTCAACCAAATTGGTGTATGTGCCTCTAAGTTCTACAGTCTAGATAAACACTAAAGTTCTATAGTCTAGATAAACACTATCTTCTTATGCAAGGCTATAGTTGGCGTCATTTAATTACACTTTATTAATGGGGCAATAGGACTATGTGTTACTAGGTTATGAGACATACTATCCAACTTACAATAATTTAACTAATAGTGTTATTGAATACTAGAGGGAATATCCCTAGTACAAGTCATCTTCCTAATCCCTATCAAGCATGAGAGAAGATTGACGTTGAGAAGGGATCAAGCAAGATGCAACGCAAGCAATCAAATGAGAATGCGAAACGAAATCAAGGAAGGTGATAATTAAGTGGATAAGATCTTATATTCTAATCCTATGCGCAGGCTTGCTCGGTACAGTAACGTAACCGAGACAATATGCTCTCGACCTGCATGGGCCACCACAAAAATATGTCACGTCCCAGTCCTAAAATATATAGGACTAGGAACACGTAAGCATGCCAGCCGTATGGATATGGCAACTCCAATATATGGAAACCATATCCCATACGTACACTGTAATATGAATATCAATCCACAAGTGGTATAAAATGTATCACAAGTCACAGGATACAATCTAAATTTTATCCACAGAAAATCAATATAAATGAATAACCAGCATCTATATAACTAGATCTTAACATAAGTATCTAAGGAGGATAGTTGGATGGAAACAAATCCACTACCAACTCGAATAGAAAAGTACAACACAATAAACACAATGTAAGAATACCAACTAACAATCATGGGGCTCGAAGAGAAGACATCCACGAACCATCCAAATCTGCGCTCTTGCAAATACTCAGAAATAGATACACCTGGCAGAGGACCAGGTCCTCAGAGGGACGTAACAAGATACAGAAAAGCGAGCCAATTTGAATACAGTAAACATGCATATAATTTAAAAATAAATAAGTATGTTGTACAAGACAATCTATATGAATGCAAATGAGGATAACTTTTCGACGTATGGGCAAGGGTAGGCTACTCGATCTAAGCCTCACAACTCACAACCCGTCAATGGACATCAGAAATCGACATACCTCTGGGGTAGCGACCAGCGCGACTCTACAGAAATCGACATACCTCTGGGGTAGCGACCAGCGCGACACACGCCCGTAGTGCGAACTATATACTACGGTTTACCAGAGTGGTTAAAAGTCCATACGCCTAATAATTGTCCTCTCATGATACTAAGTGTCAAGTGTGTGTCAACATATCTAATATATAGTAATGACTGAAAGGAACTACACATGCAATAAATAACAGAGATGCAATAAATATATAGAAATATACTAAGCAAGCAAAATACTATAAGCAACTTGGCAAGGTATCTTGCCTGGTCTGAAAAGGATGAAGTCCCAACTCAAGGCGTCGTCCGATCTACCCATCACATAAATTAAACAAGTTAAGTTACAAAAGTGAGTGAATAGTTTTTGCTATTTAATCTATTTTAATTCTGAATAAAATAACCTAAATTAGTATTTTAATCTTATTATAATCTGATTTTATTGTTAAGCTCTAATTTTGGTCCAAAGAAAGTCAACTTTAAGGATTTATGATCCGTGGCACGCAAATCGAGGCAATCCGTTGACCAAAAAGTCAACTGACTCAAATCCTAGATTTGTGTGTGGAATCCTATATATTTCAATGCTACATGAATACTGGAATCGACAATTTCATAAAAATCACAAGTCAGTAAAGAGTTATGGCCACAAGGGCGCACAGTTGACAGTTTTTAGTGGTTTCCTATTTACGTCTACGTTGCACAAATTTTACAGTAGAATAAAATTATATTTTAAATTCTGTAAAAATACTTTTCTGTAAGTTCATCATGTCAGCTTTCCGAAACTTCAAACGGTTCATAATTCCGAGTTTGGGATCTCCCAAAATCTCAAAAATACGAAAATGCATCTGATTTCGGACAGCTGGCACTTTCGGAATATTCTGAAAAAATAGGTTTATAAATTATTAAAAAAAATTATATAATCAGAAAACTAACCTTGATATAGTTCTAACAAAAAAAATTGGATCACGTTTGGAGTCCGGAGCTAGGAGATATCGTCTTTTTAATTCGTCATAACTAGTAGAAAACGAGGCTGGATTTATGACGAATTTTGACTATTTTGGACGAAAAAGAGGGGAATTTTGGGAAGAAAAATATGAAGGATGAGGTATTTATAATGGTGGACACTACTTAATTAAATACGACTAGGATTGGGTAATTTGGATATGAATAGGGATATGAATATGATCAGTTTAAATAAGGATATGATATGCATGAAGTTGCTTTCCTAGTAGGCTCAGGATTTGAATTAATTTAAAATAGAGTTTGAATTTATCTCAATAATTTATAATCTTAAATATAATTAAAGATAATACAAATAATTTATAAAATCTTATTAATATCTATTAACACTAAATTAGCATCTATATAATATTAAGACTATATATATCCAAATAAATCCTAAATAATTTTAAAAATCTAAATAAATTTCTTAAATTTCTAAATAAATTATAAAAAAATATAATTTAATATTTTAAACTAAAATAAATATTTGGTAGGAACAACATGCAAGTATGGTCGTATAGTAAATCATAGAAGTCCTAGAAATATATGTTTCCTAAGTTTTTAATTACCTAAATATTCTAGAAAAATCTCCAAAAATCTAAAATAGCCTAAAAATGATTCTAAATAAATATTTACATAAGTAAATATACTAAGAAATTTATTTTCTAATTAACTACTAGAATATTCTAAAGTAATTCAATATTTAAAATAATTTATAATAAATATAATAATATAAAATATACATAAAATACCTATTTTGGGTGAGGGGGTTTACAGAAGGACCTGCTCCAGTTCTGGTTCCCCGGATGATCCCGCGTCACGGGAAATATCGCCCAGCTGCGCGACACGTCCGATGCGGAGATTAATAACTCTGAAAAGAAGTCATGACTGCGATCAGCGTAGAGGAAATAAACAAGATGTAATTCGGTAAAAGATATCGAGATAGAGGTGTCATGTGAAGGTTTCAAACTTGTAGATGAGATTCCTAATATCTATTCCTAATTTGCAGGTTCGCTTGGCACAGTCAGGTGACCAAGACGATTTAATTTGGACCTGCATGGGCCACCACAAAAACCTTGTCATGCCCCAGTTTCATAGATAAGGAACCGAGTCACGTGGCAATGGCCAGCAACACTCTTCGGCGGGCATCCCAATCTAATAGGCCCATCAGAGTGCACCTAAGCTGTAAAGTATAATGAATAACCCAACACATAACACAAAAGTAGTCAATCTAAATCTCAACAACATGCAACAAATATAAGAGCACATAGAGGTAATCACAACAACTAATGTGCGGAAATGAAAAGTCCTGAGATCAAGTATCAAGTACAAATACTAAAGTAGTCACACGGGGACAAATCCGCTAGTACAAAATACTAGAATGAAAGTAAGCAATAAGATAACTCGGAACGGCATCAGGTAACTAGATAGTAATATCGTCCCAAGGAAAGAGTCACTACCAGTGATCAGGCAAAGTCCTCTGGAATGACCTCATCCTCGGCAGTGGGTCCTGCTGCTGGATATGTACCCGGACCGTACTCCTCTGGGTACTCCTCGTCGCCTAAATCTGGAAGAGAACCAGGTCCTCAAAGGGAAGTAACAAGGTACAAAAATACAGCATACCAAGTAAACAAAAAGCATAAGTGCATCGACACGGTACTCTATCATAACCAAACAAGTGTGACACAGTTTAAAGACAATGTTCGACGTGTGGGCTGTCCAAAATAAAACTGTAGCTCCAGACACGGAAATACACGGAACGTACCACAGCTCCGGGCAAAGAGTCACACGGGTGATACCACTACACTAGATACAGGATCACTACATAAATACTATATATACATATATAAGCACGTGCAGAGGAGCCCAAACGTCTAGTAACTGTCTTCACCTTCCCAAGCGGTCAACGATGGTGCGCTGAACCTGAACCTCTATCTAACAGTCTCGACAAATAGAAATAACTCAAGCAAAACTCACATTTGCTGAGCTTGGCGTTGTTTAGGATAATAAACGAGAAAAGATTTAATGTATACGGGAAACGAGGTCTTGTGCGAAGACCCGCCCTTCTTTTGTGTTTACAAACAAGATTGTACAAATTTGATCCTTCACGAGGATGTCTAAGTAGAATTTATTTAATCTGGGTGAATATTGCTTTAGGTGTCTGATCTGCAGTCGATCAGTTTAGCCCTTGGACCACACGATATTGAAGAAGTGCCGTAGAAGACAGGTAGCAGCTTCGAAGGTTGCTAAAGAGGGTGGATGCCCAATGCCAAAGTCATCGATCCCTTCTCTTTGCCTGAGCTCTGGATTCTCCTCTCCCTCTCTCTCTCGACCGTTGGATCTGGTACTGGATCTCTTGATCAGTTTTCAGACCTAACTTCTTCGACCCTCCAATTTGTCGACCTTGTTCCTCATTGATAGAGGTTTCTATTTATAGAGTTTTAGTGACAGTGACCACACAGTCGACGTAGAAACCGAGTAGTGGAAAGTACAGCACCTTTTTACACGACGGTTTAAAATAACCAATGCCTGCGTATAAATGACCTTTTGAGTGAGCATGTGACGCACGTCCAACTAAGGGACATAACGCGTATATCTGCTACGAAGATCACGACGTAGAAGCCACGTAGGTAGTTATTCCTTGTGTAGAAGAGGTCGGCGTATAAGCCAAATGATTGTCACCATGGCATAGAAGCCAAGTAGGCATAGAAGCCAGGTGGTCATAGAAGCCGAGCAGGCGTAGAAGCCGAGTGGGCATAGAAGCCGAGTGGGCATAGAAGCCGAGCGGTCATAGAGGCCGAGGAGGCGTAGAAGCCGAGCGGGCATAGAAGCCGAGTGGCCATAGAAGTCGAGCAGGCGTAGAAGCCGAGACGATGTGGACGTTTTAGCCGGAATTACGGCTCTTGGAGATATAATCAAATCTCTTGCATTAAATGCAGAGATCTGCCCCCATCCTGCGCATTAAATACAGAGACTTGTCTTTAAGATTTGCCATCATTCTGCTCATTAAATGCAGATACGCGCCTCGAATCCTGTACGAAGAGTGACTGCTGATGTGGCAGTGTGTTTGCCTTTTGCGAAGCATAAAAAGCTCACGTTTGCCTGTGTAAAACTGGACAGTATATTCCCTTATATGCGTAAGAGTAGTTTACGCAAAGGGGATGCCACTAAACGACGGTTCAGTGACATTTAATCAAATCTCCTGCATTAAATACGGAGATCCGCCATTATCCTGCTCATTAAATGAGGAGGCGTGGTTTGAAGGTCTGCCACCCTTCTGTGCCTCAAGTGCAGAGACGTGCCTCAGGCATCTGTCAGTATTTGGCGCTTCAAATGCAGAGACGTGCCTCGAAAAACTGTCACCGCTCTGCACATTAAATGTAGAGACGTGCCTCGAGCCCTGTACGAAGTACAGCTTTTGATGTGGCAGGCTGTTTGTCTTCTGCGGAGCGTAAACAGCTCACATCTGCCTGTGTAAAACAAGGCGGCGTATTCCTTCGTATGTGAAAAAGTGGTTTACGTAAAGGAAATGGCAGTAAATGACAGCCTGGTTGCAGTGCCGCGCCATCATGATACCCGTCGCTTGGGTAGTCGTGCAGTACTCTTTGTCAGGAGTGTAGACATCAGGTTCATTATATGCTCTGACAGGTTCATTTCGAAGAATACGAAGCGTTCCTCGTACACTTCAATGCTGTATTGAAAGCGGATGGGTTTTACGCTATGAAGGCGATGTAGCACCTCTTTTACGCTGAAGCAGCCTGGACATATTGCACTACGCGGATGGTCCTTGAGCCTATATTTTACGCTGTGCTCAGCGGAAAAGCTCTGTTGCATGTCTTGATGGCTCTGAGGTCCTCCGTTTACGCTGCCCTACACGAACGTGCTGCGTATAGCTATCAGCATATTTTTCATGCTTCTACAAGACCCCCTTCAAAGCTTTTAAATTCTTCGTAATTTAAAATGCTTTGAATGAAGCATGAACCGTTCCTCGTAACTCGAAACGCTCTGAGTGGAGCCTAAAATGGTCAAGCCTGACATGTTCTTTTATGGCTGAATTTATGGCGGAGTTATTGGGGGTCGGTGCTCTCTCTCGCCTATAAAAAGGCTGAGGAGTTCTCATGTTCTTCCCACACTTCCTTTATCATACAGAGATGATGGCCGAAGTTCGTCGGGTTGACTTGAGAAAGAAGGAGATCATGCTCTTCCAACATGTAAGGAGCCGAAAAAGATGGCATCTTCGAGCAAATGTCCTCTGCAACAATGGATCATGGAAGGATATCATAGCCTCCTTTGCTCGGGATAATCAACAACTTTGTATGGTAGTTCTTCGGGAGAGAAGAAGGGTCGTGTTTGACCAGGCAGCTTACAAGTGGTGCCTTCTCCCGTTACCTGTGGATGAGGGCAGGCTGACTGGCTGCTGTCCAGGATTGGGTTGGGTGAAAATACCTCAACTCGATCCGTCACGGCGCTATCTATAGGAAAACAGAGTTACCCTGCTTTTCTTCTGTTGGAGGATGGGTCTATGCCCATTTTTGTATCCTCCCGCCGTTGATCATCTTTTTGTTCATCGACTGTGGATGTCGATGAACTGCCATGGAAGAAGAGAAAGATCTTCACTAATGCGAGAACCTGGCAGAACAGATTCTGGGTGTGATCTTCAGACGACGGTGAGGAAGCCCTTTGTAGATGGGATTTCCCTCATATGTAGTCATGAAAAATAAAGAAAACCCTTGTAGACTGGATTTCCCTCATGTAATCATGCTTTTAATTTTAATAAGATCGTCTTTCTTCTTTGCATATGATCATGTTGCCATACTTTGCTGTGAAGTCTGAATATGTGTAGCTTCGACACGTCTGATTCTTTACGCTGACTCTGTGTAGAAAGAGCGCTAGGTCCTGTCCTGTCTTTTGTGCACAACTAAGGATGCGCAGAAAGCCACTTAGCAGTCGAGTGTTTGAACTGTCCTGCTGTTAGGAACCGCATAGAATTCTAAACTGTTGTTTACTTCTGATAAACAGAATTTTTGTTTAGACCGTCGTCTTCAAGAGTGATTTCTCGAAAATCCCTTGGAACAGGACGAGAAATGGCTGTCAAGAACTGAGCTGCCATCTTGAATTTGCAGACGAAATATTCAGACTTGATTCTGGATAAACTTCGAATCGACCCATGAAGAAGAGTAATTTTTAATGTTGAACTCTGTATGCTTTGGGTACTTGGGGTATCTTGAGGTCAAGAAGGAGTATCTTCTGTGTGAACTCCTGTAATTGACCGCTTTGAGAATCGTTCAGATGTACTGTACTGGCCTGCGCATCTTTCAGATGTGCAAAAAGTCGTGGAGCGTGAAATCATAAGTTCGTTGGCTCTGAGCATAAAAAGCCACCGAGCGTGAAATCATAGACTTGTAGTTCCTGAGCGTGAAGTTGTAAGTTTGTAGCCTCTCGAGCATAAAAGCTACCTAGCACAAAGGCATCCGGGCGTAAAACCATAGACTTGTAGCCATTGGAACGTAAAATCGTAGATTTGTAGCTGTCGAGCGTAGAAAACTCCTTGGTGCAGAACTGTAGATTTATAGCTTCTGAAAAGAAAATCTTCCGAGCGTGAAGTTATGGATCTGTTGCCTCTGAGCGTAAAAAGCCACCGAGCATGAGATCATATATTTGTAGCTGCTGAGAGTGAAGTCGTAGGTTTGTAGCCTCTCAAGCGTAAAAGTTACCGAGTACAAAGGCATCCGGGCGTAAAACCATAGACTTGTAGTCTGTGAGCGTAAAACCGTAGATCTGTAGCTGTCGAGCGTAGAAAGCCCCTTAGCGTAAAAACCACGTATCTTCCTCGAGCAAAAACTTTTCGAATTCGCTGACTGTGTCATGACCCGCACCCAGTGTAGGGCACGAGTGCGTGGGTACGTGTCACGCCCCAAACTCCCGCAAGCCCAATAGTCCCCGCTGAACGTGAAATCACCACGTTACAGCTCTCCCGCGGGACAATCGTTCTATTCGGGACGTGATGCCGTACGAGCCTGGAGTTGCGCTCGTACAAGGCGATGTTATTAAACACGAAAGTTATCATCGAAACAACCAAGTTACAGCGGAAGCCAATTGTGTACCAAGCACACATCAGAGTATACGCAGCGAAGCTCACGATAGGGTCCAAATGAGATGCCCCGAGTCAATGCCACAAAGGCGATGCCACGGAGACGATGAAATAACTCTTGCTCTTTCTCTAGCCCACAAAGGCACTTACAGTTCATACATCTTGTCCCGTATATCCAAGCAGCGCCACTACGCCTGTGTACCTAAAATATTGCCCACAACGTGGGTCAGTACACAACCGTACTGGTGAGCGGGGTAACCCACTCGTCTAAGCCGACACTAAGTAAAGTAGTGAATGCACACAGTTATATGGTGATCTTTCTAGTTGAATCCTAGATTCTTTTCATGGCATATGGATGACATGTTAAGGAAAGCAGTAAAGCAGTTTAAGCATGCAAGCATTCATTCTCAAACCAAACGACAAGCAGTTTATATATAGCCGACCCGTCTAACTCAATGCCATCGTTTGCACGATAACATAACGAACCATCAGTCTCGCCTCAATATCCATCCTCAACCGAAGTTATATATTCCCATCTCGAATGCACACTCTTGCCGAGGCAAGGTGGCCGCGCCTACACGATGCACAAACCAACGAAAGAAAAGCAAGCCAACTCTTATCTATATGAAGTCACTGGCCAAGCCATAAAGGACATATTCCAAGCATTACGGCGCGCCCTATCAGCCCGGGTAGCAAGCCCCGCTGGAGGTCCCGCAATGCACCGCGCCAAAGCACGAATCAATATTTCCCTCCGGATTGAAACGGCTCCAGTGCCCCGGATAAAAACTGTTTCAAGGAAATCAACACCCTGTGCACCCAGGTTGTCCGTGACATGCAAAAGGTAGGTGAGGCGAGAGGATCGAACATTCTCGCCCCACCAAGCGATCCTAAACTCGTTCCACCGAATAACCAACCAAAGCATCCATAACCATTCTTCCAACATATCCTCCCAAAGGAGTCCAAATCTCGACCTCAGGATTTAATCCCAAGGCACCAAAATCCACAGTGTTTCACATTGCCGCTTCCCAACACAGTGTTTCACATTGGGTGCAACACCCCACACTCCGAATAATCCCATGGCACAATGCCCCAACAGTGGCACAATACCCTCGCCGATGCAGTTGTTCGGTTTCGAACCACAACTGCTCGCTTTGCAAGACAAGGCGACCCAGTGATACTCGTGCACGGATGCACGTTCGCTCGTCCGGATTCCCGATATTCTCGATATTCCCATTGCCTCAAGGGTCATTCCATCTCGTATATTTCCAACCGTTCCAGCCAAATCCCAAGTATCCAACCGATCGCCTCAAATGTATAATCCGACTATCGCATCCAACTATCCAAGCATAATCCCAAGTAATCCAACCGACTGCCTCAAATGAATAATCCAGCTATCGTATCCAACTATCCAACGCGTAAACCATTCAAGCCACAATCCTACCAAGCCAACGACGCACACTCCATGCACGCCTCAGTGTAGTGCTTCTCGATGTTTCAGCCCAAGTGTACAAGCCATTACGTGTTTTCCATATTATTAGGCATGAAGGAGTAGAGGAGAAGGGAAAGAGCCCACTCACATTGTTTGAATCCGTTAGGCATCCTGTCCTGCCGATACGGCCAATCCCTTGAACCCGTGGTCCGATGCAAGCGCGATCTACTCAACTGGTATGACCGTGCGAGCAGGCCGTGCCCTCCAAATCATCCGACCGATCGGACTAAGGAAGACGGCATTATCGTTTCCATCCAGCTATTCAGTAGTGTTCGGAACGAACACCTGATTTCCATCGAACCCGCTAGCCATCTGCACATTGAAACCAACTCGATTAATCCTTCTTCCCGAAATTCGACATTTCAAATATAACCAGCATTTGATTCATTAAATCCGACTTCGACTCAGCGTAACGCTCCGAGCGGTTGTGGGGCGTTACATAATATACCACTTAGAATCAGGTTCGTCCACGAACCGTGCTGGTACTCATTCCTTACTAGCATGCCATAATCCAATTCCATAGATCTGCTCTAAGCAACTCACATATTCACGATTCTGACTCCGCATCTCGTTCTGCTGAACGCTCGAATAAATTTCACGAATTCCCACCTCCTCCTTGCAGCTCAACCCGAATTTCTCGTATCGCTTAGTTTTGGATCGTACATATATTTAAGGCGTCCCTAAAATATATGTATTTCAGCCGAGCTTTGCGATAGCAAATTTGAACAAGTTACAAGGGTATCTTTATGTTCGAGGCGTCCATTTGCTTTGCTCCCAATTGAACCAAATCACAATTCCCATTCCAACACATTCACTTGAGAACTATTCTCAATTATGCAGATTTTCTACCGACACAATAAGTTCGCATTCCAACACAATCCATCCCACTATTTCTGAAATCAGTACTAGCAACACCTCCAAATTTTATCTCGTGCACCGAACGATAATCTCAACTGATCTACCCCAGCTATGCGACTTACCCAAATATCAACTTGCTTAGATCAGCTCAGCCCAACACATTTCCTGCCATCTCAATATCTCACAGGGTGAACATCTATATTGAGGTTCGTGTGATCCACGAAGATCTCGCCGCCACGCCAAAGAGATTTGTGTCGCCACGATTTCAACGTGGACACACTCGCCACAATTCTTAGGTTGCGCATGAAATAGTTCTTCGCGCTGCTTCCACTGCCTCGAAGCATAGAATATCACCTTCGCCTTCCGAATGAGCACGTTTTCCAGACTAAGTTCCGAGACATCTTGTAAATCTGAGGCAAATCTGTCCCTTCCAGTATTCGCAAGGATTTGATCTGAACGAGCCGCTGCTTTAACTTCACGAGCTAGTTTCACAGTCGTCAATTCATATGAATGCTATTTCCTTCCAGGGCACGATGAGTCAGAGGCGATGCCATCGATAAAAATCTGCGACTCTGAATCTCATCAGTTGACAAGGCTACTTCCACCATCGCTTCGATCTTCCGGCTGTATCTTCAGCTGAAGGCTATTCCAAGGATCTCTCAAATCCAACACTCAGTTAATAAGCCAAATCACATTATCGCACATCTGCCCTCGACGCATTCCCAAATACGCCGCCTCAAGGGTCGTTCTATGGGTCTACCATATTCATATCCGATTCAGCGGGCAAGGTCGCTTAGGGTCAGCTGTCCCGAAGCTACGCTCGATAATTGTAATCATCACGATGGACAGTTACTATAAACCATGCTATATCTCATCTGAAAATCTGACTCAAATTCCAACTATTCATCCGAGCGAAGTTTCCGAATCCGGGAACCGCGCTCGTTGAAACCTTATTCCATCAATCCGCCGTTCTGTCCTGAATCCATCAAATTTCTGAATTGCATATTCGATTCTCGCACTACAAATTGCAATGATTCTCAAAATCCAAGACTTGCTCCAATTCTTATCCATTTGCTGCGTCCCACAATGCACTTCCAACTTACTCGAGCAGCGCAGTGATTTGTTCCGACGTTGCTATCACATTTAGCTATCTTCAAAAGTCTGTCAGCCACAAATTCTTGCCTTTAGTTGTTGCCTCAATCCGTCCATGTCTTCCGGATAATCCGTCTTACTGTCGTTGCACCATCTTGTCCAAAATTCCATTTCCGCTAAACCTGAGTCAACTCCACGAGCAGCAACATCCAAAATCCTTCAAGTTTGTGTGAATCAATCACATTGCCCTCCAAGCCAATATCGTGTTTCTTTGCTCAACCAACAGCTCAAATGTGTTGCCCAAAATCGTAGTTCGTGCTCGCTATCCTTCCGATAATCCCATCGCTTTGCTCAAGCATAACCCAAATGTTCGTTCCGGTTTCGCCCATCTTTTAAGCCCAATGATACTTCCATTTCCACGAGTCCGTTCTTGAGTTCTCAAGTTTAATGTATCGAAGGATACCCGAATCAAATTCCATTGCACCATATACCACTTGGAAATATAGTTGCCCTCGTGCAAAATCTGCGTCAACCAGCGTCTATCCCAAACCGACTATTCCGAGGTGATTCTGCCGAATCATAACTCAATATTCGCTTGCTCCATTTTTACTCTTTCCAACTCAATCGATTTGCACCAACCGACTTGTATTCGTTATCCGAGTCCGTTCAGGCAATTCCAATAGATGTCCAACCAAAATATTTCCAATGCCTTGCTTAACACATTTGATCCCATATACCACTTCGAATCAATTCGCTACTCACATTACGTTTCCTTACACGAATCCAAAAATCCGTTCGAGCCATCCCTTAGGTGTGATCATGCCATTCCCCATCTTAAGTCTGACACAAAAACTTAGCCAATTCTTTAACCATCAATCTCGTTAGGCAACTCGTGCTATGTTCCATTCTCACTGCTCCCAGCTATTCTCAAACTGCCTGATACTTTCGCAACACAAGCAATCGTGCAACGATTGTATTCCAAGTAGTCCAACCCAATACCCAACGGTTCCACACGTTTATTGTACGAGCAACTCATGCCAACTTATATGATATTTCTCAAGCCAACTCAAATCTGCCCAACCGATGCGCCACAGCCAAAATTCCAACTTATATCCAACACAATCGCTTGACGAGCAACTCGTGCAAGGATCCATTCCCATCGAATGTTTCTACTCAAAATATGCCGCATAACCAAATCTCGTCAGCCAACCAACTGATCCATTGAGGCAATCAGAAACTCCAGAACGATAAGCCAAGCCAACCCAACGAAAGCCCACACTTGTTGCACAAATGCAACAACGCCAACCAACTTGCTGCACGAATGCAACAACGCCTAACGAGGCTAAGCGATCCTACGAAAACCAACCAAGGCAACCCAACACAGAATAACATGCAGCTAAAACCAGCAATAAATAGACTTATTGCATGAAACATCCGATGCGACACCGAGTAGAGTCAAGAGTTAAACGACACGCGGAAGCTATTTAGAGTTTGTGATGAAGCGAAGGACCAAGTCCGAAGAAATGAACCGGGCGCTCTGATACCAATCTGTCATGCCCCAAACTCCCGCAAGCCCAATAGTCCCCGCTGAACGTGAAATCACCACGTTACAGCTCTCCCGCGGGACAATCGTTCTATTCGGGACGTGATGCCGTACGAGCCTGGAGTTGCGCTCGTACAAGGCGATGTTATTAAACACGAAAATTATTATCGAAACAACCAAGTTACAGCGGAAGCCAATTGTGTACCAAGCACACATCAGAGTATACGCAGCGAAGCTCACGATAGGGTCCAAATGAGATGCCCCGAGTCAATGCCACAAAGGCGATGCCACGGAGACGATGAAATAACTCTTGCTCTTTCTCTAGCCCACAAAGGCACTTACAGTTCATACATCTTGTCCCGTATATCCAAGCAGCGCCACTACGCCTGTGTACCTGAAATATTGCCCACAACGTGGGTCAGTACACAACCGTACTGGTGAGCGGGGTAACCCACTCGTCTAAGCCGACACTAAGTAAAGTAGTGAATGCACACAGTTATATGGTGATCTTTCTAGTTGAATCCTAGATTCTTTTCATGGCATATGGATGACATGTTAAGGAAAGCAGTAAAGCAGTTTAAGCATGCAAGCATTCATTCTCAAACCAAACGACAAGCAGTTTATATATAGCCGACCCGTCTAACTCAATGCCATCGTTTGCACGATAACATAACGATCCATCAGTCTCGCCTCAATATCCATCCTCAACCGAAGTTATATATTCCCATCTCGAATGCACACTCTTGCCGAGGCAAGGTGGCCGCGCCTACACGATGCACAAACCAACGAAAGAAAAGCAAGCCAACTCTTATCTATATGAAGTCACTGGCCAAGCCATAAAGGACATATTCCAAGCATTACGGCGCGCCCTATCAGCCCGGGTAGCAAGCCCCGCTGGAGGTCCCGCAATGCACCGCGCCAAAGCACGAATCAATATTTCCCTCCGGATTGAAATGGCTCCAGTGCCCCGGATAAAAACCGTTTCAAGGAAATCAACACCCTGTGCACCCAGGTTGTCCGTGACATGCAAAAGGTAGGTGAGGCGAGAGGATCGAACATTCTCGCCCCACCAAGCGATCCTAAACTCGTTCCACCGAATAACCAACCAAAGCATCCATAACCATTCTTCCAACATATCCTCCCAAAGGAGTCCAAATCTCGACCTCAGGATTTAATCCCAAGGCACCAAAATCCACAGTGTTTCATATTGCCGCTTCCCAACACAGTGTTTCACATTGGGTGCAACACCCCACACTCCGAATAATCCCATGGCACAATGCCCCAACAGTGGCACAATACCCTCGCCGATGCAGTTGTTCGGTTTCGAACCACAACTGCTCGCTTTGCAAGACAAGGCGACCCAGTGATACTCGTGCACGGATGCACGTTCGCTCGTCCGGATTCCCGATATTCTCGATATTCCCATTGCCTCAAGGGTCATTCCATCTCGTATATTTCCAACCGTTCCAGCCAAATCCCAAGTATCCAACCGATCGCCTCAAATGTATAATCCGACTATCGCATCCAACTATCCAAGCATAATCCCAAGTAATCCAACCGACTGCCTCAAATGAATAATCCAGCTATCGTATCCAACTATCCAACGCGTAAACCATTCAAGCCACAATCCTACCAAGCCAACGACGCACACTCCATGCACGCCTCAGTGTAGTGCTTCTCGATGTTTCAGCCCAAGTGTACAAGCCATTACGTGTTTTCCATATTATTAGGCATGAAGGAGTAGAGGAGAAGGGAAAGAGCCCACTCACATTGTTTGAATCCGTTAGGCATCCTGTCCTGCCGATACGGCCAATCCCTTGAACCCGTGGTCCGATGCAAGCGCGATCTACTCAACTGGTATGACCGTGCGAGCAGGCCGTGCCCTCCAAATCATCCGACCGATCGGACTAAGGAAGACGGCATTATCGTTTCCATCCAGCTATTCAGTAGTGTTCGGAACGAACACCTGATTTCCATTGAACCCGCTAGCCATCTGTACATTGAAACCAACTCGATTAATCCTTCTTCCCGAAATCCGACATTTCAAATGTAACCAGTATTTGATTCATTAAATCCGACTCCGACTCAGCGTAACGCTCCGAGCGGTTGCGGGGCGTTACAGTACGTCCAGCCTACGCCGCAGCATCGGCGGTAGAACGCTGTCTAGGTCATGTAACTGTCTAATCAAACTCACGTGAATATCCAACTCCATAAGGAGACGTAGATATCATAAAATAATGCTAGAATACTCAATCACATAAACTAAAGCACGATGAGATATCAAGGCAAGCAAGAAATACAAGACAAGTCTAACGATAAAATAATCATACCTGCAATCATTAACTTCCAATCCCCAAGTGTGTCAGGAACCAGTCTACTAAGGTCACTGTCTGAAAAAATATTTTCCAGTCAGGAAGGAGCAAAGTACATCTCTAAATAGCAGTTCTATATTAATGATATAAACTATGTAGCAGTTCTAGATGGAAATATACGAGAAGCATGTATAGGTGCGAGAAATAAAAGAATTACTGGAAATACTGTAAGTAAATACAGGAGGAGAAACAATATGTCAATGAGCAAGAACCCTATGACTAAGTGTGTGAGTACTAGCTTAAATATATGATCGGTTTGGGAACTTGATCAGGCTGGTTACATGTGATTGGCTATGATTCATGTAAGGTCAGGCTAACCGTTGGTTAGCTATGATGCATGTAGAGGTCAGGCTAATCACACGTAACAGCTATGAAGCATGTAAATGGTCAGGCCGCACCCGACGTGAGATATGGGGTGAGCTATGATGCATGTAAAGTTGGATATGATCACATATCTATACTAAAATACTCCCCAACCCCCGACTAGTATAGTAGATCCAATCATGGTACGCTATGGCATGGGATTCCCTAGGGAGGTAGCAAGTCTCCCCGGGAATCAATGTCTGTACATGCACAAGATAACAAGGAAACAAGTCTTGTACAAGCTACACCATGAATAAGGAATAATATCTCATGACGAGATCCGTGTATACCAATCCGTGTAACCAGCGTGTCAAGAGCATGTATATCTACACTAGATACAGTGAACATAGGGAATATCATAAATAAGAAACTACTCAGAGAATGTACTCGCCTGTGGTCCTGAGCAAAAGGTATAACTCGGTGTCCGAGCTGGTGTCACACATACCTATATATGAAATATCAGGTCACTTGGGTGTAATAAAATGATAATATGCTAAAATGAATTAAAACATATTTTTTTTTGGTCTTATCTAGGTTATTTTAGTCAAACTAGGTCAAACTAGGCCATTACGTTGATTTTAGGTTCATACCTAGCTTCTAGGTTGATTACTAGGTGACACTAGGTCATACCTAGATTTTTAGGTTAATACTAATTAATACCTTATTGTTAGCTATACTAGTTATATAGATACTAAGTATCAACTAGATATACTATATAGACTTATAGGTAGTAATGTTTATACCTTACCTTAAGCTTGTAATACCTTAACATATCATATCTTCTCAACTGTTACCCTTAAACTAATAATAATACTCAATCTGAATATCTTATATCTAACATATTACTCACACTCATTACCTTGGTCAAATTCTCCTCAAAACTTAGTATATCAAGTATCTTACTTAAGCCCTTACACCCATATACCCTTCATCACACCTCAAAACTCATATTCAACCATTAGTATTATTGACATTGTAACTATACTCATGTATTCTCTTACTGGTACACGTAGCTTCACTATACATGGCTTCCCAATCCACCTTACTAATGAACCTACTAAGTATAATTCCTTACTGCTAACTGGGCATCCCCAAACTCAGGTATCCCTCTACTAATACTAGCTGGCCATCAGTCTTTTGCCTATATATGTACACACACACTTGCTTACCCCTCATCAGTACTTCATTCCCTAACCTGCTGAACCAACCTACATCAACACAATTTGCCACATTGCCTGTGGGTGACTCGAGCTCTTTAATGTGCATTTTTCTTTCCTCTCTTGGCAGCTGTTGTTGCTCTTGAAACCGCATTCAAGTGCACACTGCAAACACTCACTTCCAAGTGCTGCTGCTACTGAAGCTTAGGCTTCCTTGCTACTGCTACTACATCATTACACCCCCCCTTACTTAGTACTGCTTTCGCCGTTATATACTTAATGTTGCACCTTGACTAAACCAGGCACCAATACCCTACCACAGTCTAACTAACATTCACCCAAAAATCGAGCTCCCTGAGTAATCTGCACACTGAGAATACACAGGTATTCACATGCCTCACACCCTGCACTCACTGGTTCCTGAGATAAATACACAGGTAAAACCTATCTAGCTGATACCTAATACACTCTGCACAGCACAGGATACATACAAACTGACATAGCACATTGACACATACATAGACAGGTATCTACTGATACTATACACCCACATACCCAATACCTAGACACTGATGTATTGAACTGAAACTCCTGATACTCACTGAACACAGGTAAGGCTATACACACAATGCTGAAAACATAACCCTAACTCTACACAGAATTTCACATAGGTACTCTCACCTAGACACTATACTCACAGTCCCCTTATATGATACACAGGACCTAACACTGCACATTGATACCTGGACACAAGTTCACACACTCTCACACACTGAGCTACACACAGTTTCACACAGAAACTATACTGAAATTGGAAACTAAACCTGGGGAAATTATCACTCACACACACTCAGTTCACTGCTCACTCACCCATAAGTTACAGACACATTAGGTTCTTACCTAACTGATACACAGGGAACCCAAAACAGAACAACTCACTCACACACAGTCAGGTACTACACATAGAATTAAACACTGAACCCACTTACCCCAACTCCACACTGATACACTAGGTTCTGAGATGAAACACACACTGCTCTAACATGTTTACTAATACATTCTCAAGAGAACCCAATACACAAACATAACCCAAGGGTATCACCTACACACACTGGTTACTCGTAACTTGGGCCCACTGATACCTTAATGCTACAGTTCAAAAACTATACTGAAACTAGTGTTTCCCCCACTCACTGCTGATACATACAGTGAACTCATCACCTCACACTGGAATCCCCTACCTTCAATGCACACCCTACCTTCAACTAACTTACTGAATAAACCCAGCTGCTACCCAATTGCCAAAAATTCCTGCACTGAAATCTGGGATACTCACTCTCTGCAATCCAATACCTACACACAGGAACTCAACAAAACTCCACCCGACTGCACTGTAACCCAAGCACAGTGCACTGCACAAAAAATCCCCACTGTGCACCGAACTATCCCCAAAAACCCGACTGCTCAGATTGATCAAAACAATAACACATCTACAACTATGCTTATATACGTATATACATCAAAACAATGCAAGATTAGAATACTTAGATAGGTGAACCCCTAAGAGGCATTCCATTGAACACAAAAAGTGCAGAAAACGAATTTACCTAAGAACACATGAATCCTCAATCAAAGCCCTAAGAATCGAATCTAAACTTACACGTTGGAGGTGAAATCAGTCTACAAACAAACCCCTAGGGTTAGGGTTCCTGAAATTGGGGCAAAATCAAATGTAGGTCACCAAAACCCAAATCAAAACCCTAAATCAAAATCTAAACAATAGGGGGGTTTCCTAATGGCAATAATCAACAGGAAAACAGAATTAAAAGAAATTAAAATTCAGATTTTACCTATAGGGAGACGTTTTCCCTATGAAGGTTCTTCTTCCCCAAGGTTTCTTGACCCCAGATCCTTGTTTCCCTTTGCTTTGGAGGAGAAAGATGGAATCCTAGGGTTTGATTCCGAATTTGGGGTGGGGGAAATGGCTTTTCTTTAATGGAGGCTAGGGTTTCTTTCTTCATGAAGGAGAAAAGGGTTGAGGGTGGCTCCCTTTTATAGTAAAAACTAGGTTTAGGGTTTCAAATGCATAGGATTAGGTTAATCTCCCATGTTAGGTCATGAAGAACCTAATTAGCTAAGGGTTAGTCATTCTAGGGTTTGAGGTTCAACCTAAAATTGGAATTCTAGGGTTTCTCTAGAATTTGGTTTTCAAATTAGGGTTTAGTCATTAGGGTTATAGTCCTAATGAGTTCTAGGGTTTGACCTAAACCAAACACAACTAACAACATATAAACAGTTTTAAAACTCAGCAGAATAATTAAATACATAATTATTCAAAATAGTGAAATTACACAAATGCCCTAATCTGGAAATGTGGTAGTGACAAGTCTACCCTCCTTAAAAGAATTTTGTCCTCGAAATTTAAAGTCCTCATAGTAGTGTTTACTCATACACATTATTATTTTCCATAAATAGTGAAATTTAACAACCCACATAACCCTGAAATAATCCACCTTGTCGTTTTGCCATTTTCAAAAATTTCCGAAATTACTATATTCCTGAAATATCCTCAAAAATAAAAATCAGTTCCCATTTCCTCACAATACTCACCAGTGCGACACTTAGAGATCCTCCTAATGCAACGTCCAAAAATTTCATAACTTGCGGTCAAATAAATACAATGATAATCTTCTTAATTTTCTCAAATGTTAGTGACATTCAATCATACCACAATCTTCATAAAATTTATGATTTTAACAAATCGTCAATTCTGTCATTTTAAATTCTCAACTCTCTTCATTTAAATAAATATTTATCCTCAAAATTTAAAATACATTGTCTCTCTTTGTCAATTCATAACATCTTCATTAATTCTTCACCACGGTCAAACCCCAACAATTAAGGTCTAAAAAAATCCTACCTACCGTCATACAATATACAATCTAGAGAAACATACATAGTTATGGTCACTTTTGTCATGGTATTGCAGTATCTGTCGGGGTGTACTACCAGCTACATTCTAGCAAGAGAATTATTGATACAAACTACGATACTAAGAAATCAATTAATCAATCAAACAGACGAAAATGAACAGAAGGAAAGAACATAACATAGCCTTCTAACCCATTACTTGGACATCTACAACCTCTATCATACACTTAACTCTGGCATATTTATTCACAAATTCCTGTCCCTATATACTGTTACCCATATCAACTAATCTCTAGTCCACAAGATATCCATGGATACATCCACATTACACACATCTGTCTATTGATACCAAAATATGATACCAAGGACCTCTAACACAACCATCGGTCAAATGACGCATCTAAAGTTTGATACCTGTATCCCTTTAGGTACCACTGTTTCTACTACAAGCATACTCACTGCTAGCTCTCTTACCTACTATAATTGTTTATACTAGTTGTTCTTATCACTCAAGTGCACACCAAGTGCAACACACCATACTAAGTACTACTCATTCTAATACAACTCTAGATGGACACCCAAGTCTGTCTGCAGTGCCATCTCAATCATACTCAGCCAATGGATCCTTATATATGCACTTTATTCACTCATATACTAGTATATATTTCTTATCCACCATAAAATTTTATCCTCAAAATAAAATCATCAAAATTTAACTTCTTGAACAATTTAAAATAAAATGCATATACTTTCCTCAAAAGTCAAATATTCAACATTGAAATAAATTTTTTAATCACTTCTAAAATCCTTATAGCTTTGACCATGTTTATTGAATTGAATTTTAATCCTCAAAATTTTAATAACATAAAATCTTAACTCCTCAAAAATTCTTAAAATAAAATTTTATTTCCACCTTTTAATTTATAACTCCACAAATGTACATATCAGTGCTCACGGTCTCTGATACTCAAGGTGCACTCAATGCATCTAGTGTCTATAATTGTGTACTAAAATCGTACTGCCTGAATCACTTGCACCATTATCTCCAATGATCAAGTTATCATCACCTGTAATTTCTTTCATGATTTTCAATTTATGTCAACTGGTATATCATCTAATTATCATCATACAGGGTGCTTACTGTTATTACCGTTATTCTCGACTAATCCTCGATATAGAATCATTAGCACTCTTGGTATTATATCACTAGTTTCATTAATGCATCATCTCATCAAGCTCATTATAACTCATGATTACATGTATCTACTATAACACTCATGTTTCTTTACTCTTCTGGGTATGTGTATGGTTCCTCATCTCGATTGTTGTATATGTATTTCCCTGTAATCTTTTACAGCCTGTTAAACTAATCTGTGATACGCTTCGCCACTTTCATTACCAATTCTGATATTTCTCTACTCATGACACCTCATTAACTCTTTATTGCATATATCCTTCTTTACTTTTAACACGCCCGATATCAATCATCAGATTGAACATCATGCTCCATTAATCTTTAACACAATTCTTTGATACTTAATTGTTTATATAGATCATCCAATTACATAAATTCATGACTATCCAGGATGGGTATGCTGACTCTGATACTAACTCTTGGAACCATCACTGATACTCTTACTCCTCTTTCTATAATACCAATACTAATTAAAATAACACCTATCATGGAACTATTGCTGCAAGGCACTACGCTATGGGTTAACTCTATATTAATGCCTACTGCTCCCATGTCCAACTAAGAAATACTTACAACTCACAGTCACACTCAGTCAAACTAATACAAGGCACAACCAAAATTGCAAGTCACTAATTATCACACTAACAAGGATCCTTAAAGAAATAAGGCTCAAAAGAACTGGGTTAAGGACTGAAGGTATCTTTACTGCTAGTAAAGAAAAGAAGCGATGGAACAAAGTCCTGGAATAACAGAAACAGATAAGTCTTGAGATGATACTTTAAGAACCAATTTAAGATACAACCTGATAATCATATACGTCTGTCTGAAATCATGACACTCAGAATCCTCGTCACGCCAGTAAGCATAGATGCGATAAACGATAGGTTCCGTACTAAGGTATGCAACTCTATAATCATGTCATCTAGAATCTTCGCCACGCCAACCGGTATGGCTGCGTGAGACTCTAAGTTTCATAACTATAGTATGTACATCCAAGTCAGGTTCCTACGTTCTCGTCACGACAGCTAATATGGCTGCGATAAACTCTAGGGTCCATAACCAAAGTAGACGTTTTACCTTTCTCACTGTCCTCATCAACCTATGTCATCAGATGATACCGTAAATTTTAGCTCGTAAAATTTATCTCGATATGAAATTAACTCAACAACGATACCAAGAATTAAATTTAACAACTGGTCAACAAGAATCAAACTCAACAATGATACCAAGATTTTAATTTAATAACTGATCAATAAGGATCAAGTTTAATATCAATGAGTGAGGACGGACGGAAACAAGGCGAAGGATTTAAAATTAGAAATTACAATGAGATTCTCAAAGAGTCGTCCCAGGAATCTCTCAAGAATTTGTGATTGAGTATCCTCTCTCATCCTAGTATCCTATGTCCTATATTCTATAGCAGGTACGTAGTAGTACAACTATGACGTCGCACTACTACGACATCGCACAACTAGCGAAGTCTGACCTGCATGGGCCACCACTAAAATGTGTCATGACCCGCACCCAGTGTAGGGCACGAGTGCGTGGGTACGTCCAGCCTACGCCGTAGCATCGGCGGTAGAACGCTGTCTAGGTCATGTAACTGTCTAATCAAACTCACGTGAATACCCAACTCCATAAGGAGACGTAGATATCATAAAATAATGCTAGAAATACTCAATCACATAAACTAAAGCACGATGAGATATCAAGACAAGCAAAAAATACAAGACAAGTCTAACGACAAAATAATCATACCTGCAATCATTAACTTCCAATCCCCAAGTGTGTCAGGAACCAGTCTACTAAGGTCACTGTCTGGAAAAATATTTTCCAGTCAGGAAGGAGCAAAGTATATCTCTAAATAGCAGTTCTATATTAATGATATAAACTATGTAGCAGTTCTAGATGGAAATATACGAGAAGCATGTATAGGTGCGAGAAATAAAAGAATTACTGGAAATACTGTAAGTAAATACAGGAGGAGAAACAATATGTCAATGAGCAAGAACCCTATGACTAAGTGTGTGAGTACTAGCTTAAATATGTGATCGATTTGGGAACTTGATCAGGCTGGTTACATGTGATTGGCTATGATTCATGTAAGGTCAGGCTAACCGTTGGTTAGCTATGATGCATGTAGAGGTCAGGCTAATCACACGTAACAGCTATGAAGCATGTAAATGGTCAGGCCGTACCCGACGTGAGATGTGGGGTGAGCTATGATGCATGTAAAGTTGGGTATGATCACATATCTACACTAAAATACTCCCCAACCCCCGACTGGTATAGTAGATCCAATCATGGTACGCTATGGCACGGGATTTCCTAGGGAGGTAGCAAGTCTCCCCGGGAATCAATGTCTGTACATGCACAAGATAACAAGAAAATAAGTCTTGTACAAGCTACACCATGAATAAGGAATAACATCTCATGACGAGATTCGTGTATACCAATCCGTGTAACCAGCGTGTCAAGAGCATGTATATCTACACTAGATACAGTGAACATAGGGGATATCATAAATAAGAAACTACTCAGAGAATGTACTCGTCTGTGGTCCTGAGCAAAAGGTATAACTCGGTGTCCGAGCTGGTGTCACACATACCTATATATGAAATATCAGGTCACTTGGGTGTAATAAAATGATAATATGCTAAAATGAATTAAAACATATATTTTTTTTTGGTCTTATCTAGGTTATTTTAGTCAAACTAGGTCAAACTAGGCCATTACGTTAATTTTAGGTTCATACCTAGCTTCTAGGTTGATTACTAGGTGACACTAGGTCATACCTAGATTTTTAGGTTAATACTAATTAATACCTTATTGTTAGCTATACTAGTTATATAGATACTAAGTATCAACTAGATATACTATATAGACTTATAGGTAGTAATGTTTATACCTTACCTTAAGCTTGTAATACCTTAACATATCATATCTTCTCAACTGTTACCCTTAAACTAATAATAATACTCAATCTGAATATCTTATATCTAACATATTACTCACACTCATTACCTTGGTCAAATTCTCCTCAAAACTTAGTATATCAAGTATCTTACTTAAGCCCTTACACCCATATACCCTTCATCACACCTCAAAACTCATATTCAACCATTAGTATTATTGACATTGTAACTATACTCATGTATTCTCTTACTGGTACACGTAGCTTCACTATACATGGCTTCCCAATCCACCTTACTAATGAACCTACTAAGTATAATTCCTTACTGCTAACTGGGCATCCCCAAACTCAGGTATCCCTCTACTAATACTAGCTGGCCATCAGTCTTTTGCCTATATATGTACACACACACTTACTTACCCTTCATCAGTACTTTATTCCCTAACCTGCTGAACCAACCTACATCAACACAATTTGCCACATTGCCTGTGGGTGACTCGAGCTCTTTAATGTGCATTTTTTTTCCTCTCTTGGCAGCTGTTGTTGCTCTTGAAACCGCATTCAAGTGCACACTACAAACACTCACTTCCAAGTGCTGCTGCTACTGAAGCTAAGGCTTCCTTGCTACTGCTACTACATCATAACACCCCCTTACTTAGTACTGCTACCGCCGCTATATACTTAATGTTGCACCTTGACTAAACCAGGCACCAATACCCTACCACAGTCTAACTAACATTCACCCAAAAATCGAGCTCCCTGAGTAATCTGCACACTGAGAATACACAGGTATTCACATGCCTCACACCCTGCACTCACTGGTTCCTGAGATAAACACACAGGTAAAACCTATCTAGCTGATACCTAATACACTCTGCACAGCACAGGATACACACAAACTGACACAGCACATTGACACATACATAGACAGGTATCTACTGATACTATACACCCACATACCCAATACCTAGACACTGATGTATTGAACTGAAACTCCTGATACTCACTGAACACAGGTAAGGCTATACACACAATGCTGAAAACATAACCCTAACTCTACACAGAATTTCACATAGGTACTCTCACCTAGACACTATACTCACAGTCCCCTTATCTGATACACAGGACCTAACACTGCACACTGATACTTGGACACAAGTTCACACACTCTCACACACTGAGTTACACACAGTTTCACACAGAAACTATACTGAAATTGGAAACTAAACCTGGGGAAATTATCACTCACACACACTCAGTTCACGGCTCACTCACCCACAAGTCACAGACACATTAGGTTCTTACCTAACTGATACATAGGGAACCCAAAACAGAACAACTCACTCACACACAGTCAGGTACTACACATAGAATTAAACACTGAACCCACTTACCCCAACTCCACACTGATACACTAGGTTCTGAGATGAAACACACACTGCTCTAACATGTTTACTAATACATTCTCAAGAGAACCCAATACACAAACATAACCCAAGGGTATCACCTACACACACTGGTTACTCGTAACTCGGGCCCACTGATACCTTAATGCTACAGTTCAAAAACTATACTGAAACTAGTGTTTCCCCCACTCACTGCTGATACATACAGTGAACTCATTACCTCACACTGGAATCCCCTACCTTCAATGCACACCCTATCTTCAACTAACTTACTGAATAAACCCAGCTGCTACCCAATTGCCAAAAATTCCTGCACTGAAATCTGGGATACTCACTCTCTGCAATCCAATACCTACACACAGGAACTCAACAAAACTCCACCCGACTGCACTGTAACCCAAGCACAGTGCACTGCACAAAAAATCCCCACTGTGCACCGAACTATCCCCAAAAACCCGACTGCTCAGATTGATCAAAACAACAACACATCTACAACTATGCTTATATACGTATATACATCAAAACAATGCAAGATTAGAATACTTAGATATGTGAACCCCTAAGAGGCATTCCATCGAACACAAAAAGTGCAAAAAATGAATTTACCTAAGAATACATGAATCCTCAATCAAAGCCCTAAGAATTGAATCTAAACTTACACGTTGGAGGTGAAATCAGTCTACAAACAAACCCCTAGGGTTAGGGTTCCTGAAATTGGGGCAAAATCAAATGTAGGTCACCAAAACCCAAATCAGAACCCTAAATCAAAATCTAAACAATAGGGGGGTTTCCTAATGGCAATAATCAACAGGAAAACAGAATTAAAATAAATTAAAATTTGGATTTTACCTATAGGGAGACATTTTCCCTATGAAGGTTCTTCTTCCCCAAGGTTTCTTGACCCCAGATCCTTGTTTCCCTTTGCTTTGGAGGAGGAAGATGGAATCCTAGGGTTTGATTCCGAATTTGGGGTGGGAGAAATGGCTTTTCTTTAATGGAGGCTAGGGTTTCTTTCTTTATGAAGGAGAAAAGGGTTGAGGGTGGCTCCCTTTTATAGTAAAAACTAGGTTTAGGGTTTCAAATGCATAGGATTAGGTTAATCCCCCATGTTAGGTCATGAAGAACCTAATTAGCTAAGGGTTAGTCATTCTAGGGTTTGAGGTTCAACCTAAAATTGGAATTCTAGGGTTTCTCTAGAATTTGGTTTTCAAATTAGGGTTTAGTCATTAGGATTATAGTCCTAATGAGTTCTAGGGTTTGACCTAAACCAAACACAACTAACAACATATAAACAGTTTTAAAACTCAGCAGAATAATTAAATACATAATTATTCAAAATAGTGAAATTACACAAATGCCCTAATCTGGAAATGTGGTAGTGACAGACTGTCCGCCTTCTCTGAGTGATAGGCTGACGTAGTACCCAATCATAACTGGATTATTAATTAGAAGATTTGGTTCGGGATTTAAGGAGTCCATCTGAACTCTATATATACCCCAAGTTTCTGAGAGAAAAACTTTTCATTCGTCTTCTGCGAAAGAAAGCCTTCGTCTGTTCGAGTTCTTTTTTTGTTTCTTCTCCGAGATTTCGAAGTTTCCAGTAATGGCCTCGAAACAATCTTCCTCCACTAAGGGAAAGAAGGTTGATTCTTCTTCTCGTTCTTCTGCTCAAGTGAGAGCGTCTTCGGTCGGGCAAGGCGAACTTCCTTCTAAGCGAAGTATCCCGCCGACGAGCAGTGCACCCGACCTAAAGGTAGAACATTTGGGATGAAGAAGAACGACCGAAAATCCTTTGCACACGTTGTACGTGACCGTACTAGGTCGTCTCCTTTGCTGATAGTCTCTTTGAGGAAGATGAGGCACGGAGACGTTTCATATTTTATTCCCACATTTCTAATGTGTCAGCGCAAAAACTCTATATTTTCGCAGTCCGGCGTAAAAGCTTCGACTGTCGAAAGTTGGCGTATAAAATTTGAGTGTTACGCTTCTGGATGAAGATTCTGGCATAATACCTCAATTTTATCAGTCTGGCGTAAAGCACAGACTATTGTTTTTTGGCGTAGGCTGCAAGATCTGTAATGTCTAGTTATAGGAACTAACGTATTTTTCTTGCACTCTTGCATTTAACTTGCATGTGTCTCCGCTAGCCGATGTGATAGGTTCTGCCGCCGGGATGCTGCACTCCAATTATCTGGAGGATCTGTTACACGTGACATTTCCTATCTCCGGGCCGCAGTATCCTGAAGGAAGGAAGATTCTGATATCGGCTCAGGGCGAGCGAATGCTGCTGAGCATGATCAATGGGGAGCCCCTGACGTACATAGACGGGGACCAATACATAAAGCCGGCCTTCCTCTTCGAGGACATGATTGATAAGCAGTCCCAGACGAAGCCCAAGAGAGAACTCTGTGTTTTTCCTACCGGGAGCTTGGTTTTGTATCTGTCCAAGATGCCGAGAGACTATCCCATCTCGGCTTTCTTTCATGCCACACATCCCAGGAAGATGTCGTGGACGCTGACTCCCGATCTTCACGGCAGGCCAGGAAAGATTTTTCATCTGAAAGGAGCTGACCAGGGGTCATTTGTTAGCCGTCCTTTCGGCAATGTGACGGTGTTCAGGGGACTGTACCCGGGCATTATCCCGAGTGAAGACAACTTGGTGATCCAGTCGGTCCAATTACCGACTTTCTGCAATGAGTTTATGGGGCACGGGGGGTATACCCTAAGGTGAACCCTCAGTGCGGTAGGTGGATCACCCCTTCAAACCTTCGATGGGCTCGCTTAGTTGATTGGGCCCTGAAGTATTTTTAGACCGAGTTGGAGAACATTGGTCTGTTTGCAGCTGTGAGTGCTACCAGTGTTGGGTTACCTCCTAACCCCAACCTGTTCCTGACACTGATGGAGCGATATATTTCGCTCACCGGGACTTTTGCCACTCCACTGGGGGAGTTGGGATTGGCCCTCCATGAGATGGCAGAGATCTCGAGACTGCCGATGGGGGATACTCCGTATGAAGAGTATGTTCCTACGAACCGGGAGCTGGGGGATTCGGACTCTCGGGTAGTGGAGGTCTATCAGGAGCTGATGTGCCACTACCTTGCCTGTACCGCTTTTTATGATGAGCCCTCAGATTTGGCTCACATCAGCAAATGGATGTCCTACCTCTTCTTTCACCGTTCCAGGACTGCTAAGCGGGAGAAGGTGTTGGAGGACAAGGATCAGCCTGTGAATCCTCTGAGCGTGCTTAATGCTTAGGTAGTCGACGATCTCATAGTGGACGCTGGGGCTTCGGACTTGATCCTTGACGAAGGGATCGGACAGTATCCTGTAGGCACTAAGGCCTATAGTTATTTGAGGTGCTACCGCAGGCCTCTGTCCAGGGAAGCTCAACTGGCTGGCTTCCTCTCCATATGGCTGCGCCGAGTGGTGGTACCTGACGTCGTATCTGCGGACCGCATTCACCGCAACACGCTATGACCTGCAGTACGTCTGGTATTTGGGGCAAGACTGGGCTTGCTCCCTGCCATGGTATGCCGTATTCAAGCTAGCCTGAGGGCCATGACTGACGGGCTGCTCGTCGATGATGCTCGACGTGATAGCTTTCCCCGGGTAGAATTACCATACCTGTATCTGATGGGATGGTTAATTCTTCATAACCCTCGGGTTATGTCTTCCGGCTCCGGCAGAAGTTCGGGGACTAGTTTTTTATTGAACTACCAGAAGTCTTCCTGGAATGTGACCACGGTTCTAGACTGTCGGCGGGCGCTGGGCTTCAATCACAGCTGGAAGCTTTTCTGCACTGTCCCCTCCGTACATCGCAATCAATCGGGGATTAGGCTTGAAGATTCCGGTAGAGTGAAGACCAATCTTTCTCCTGAAGCTTTTAATTGGTTGGTCTGTATTAGACCTTCCCATCTACTGTACATGAGTGAAGACCATTGCTTCTTGGAGCCCTACCTGCCTAGTCGGTTTGCCCGGCAGTTTGGGTATTATCAGTTGCATGTGGGCAACGCCGTCACCAGCTTCCGGTCCAGGGGTGGACTCATTGATGGAGCTAGAGGATGGCAATATTTCCTCATGGGCTGCACTGGAGCAATTTTTACTGTGCCGGTCATCACACTCTCTACGGAGCTGCGTATCCTGCACTCGTATGCCCAGTTCTATGTGGCAACGAACATCTTCCATCGCGATTTTGACATGCATGGAAGTTTTAGGGTACCCTCCTCCAAGTCTGGGGGAAGAGTCGAAGTCCCCTCGGTTTCTTCTGACGAGGGTGAGGAGTTCGTCAATCCAGATGAGCCTCTGGTGGCGGTATCGAGGGATGAAGTTCCTCTGCCTGTAGGCCCTTTGGTGATTTCTGGAAAGCGAAGGGCCCCTACTCCAAAGGAGACTTCCCCTCGTAAGAGGAAGAAGAAGATGGTTAATTGTCCTCTCCGGATCCTTGGTGTTGAGGCTCCTGGAAGTGAGCTTGCATCTCCCTATGTTGGGGATAATTCTTTGATTGGGGGTTCCTATCCTTTTAGAGAGGGACCCTCTAATGTTCCGGCTGGTGGTGCCGGAGAATCTTTGCTGGAGGCTGCCGTCGCTGCTACTGCTTCAGGTAGTGGAACGAGGTCGCCTTCGGGGCTGAGAATACCTTTATACGGCTCGGCATCGGGAGAGACCCCTGCCGTGCCTGTCAGCGCACCTGGCGAGATTCCAACTGATGAGCCTCGGTTGGAATTTGACGAGGACCTGGAAGACTATTTGCCAGCGTCAGTTAGCAGACCCCTTTCTCCAGGTATGACAGCTTGCTTAGCATCGTTAAGAAATGATTTAGCTGTACAGGCTGCAGATGCGACATATATGCCGTCGGCCATAGGTAAATGTCGTCTTCACGCCTTTTCTTTTAGGAAAGTTAATATTATGCTGATATTAACTTCCTTTCATCCTCTTTTCAGGGGAAGACCTCTTCGGGGAGGGCAGTGTAGATGCGCCCTTTAGCTCTGGCGGTGACACGGAGGTGGCTGATCTTGAAGAGGAGATATCTTTGGGTGCCGGCTAGCCTGTCGACGAGGTTCCGATATCTCAAGAGGAGGACGAGCCTGTCATTGCAACTACGCCTCCTTTGAGTATGCCAGTCACTTCATCCGGTGTTGGCGCTTCTTCTTTTGTCGCACCACCTGTTGAGGCGACGGCCGTGGCAATATCGTCTGCGGTTGTCCTTGGAGGGGGATTCGCCAATGTCGAGGCCATCCCCAGCGTCCAGCCGGATCTAGCTGTGCTGATCGGGCAGTACACTTATCTTCTACACCACTTTAAAAATATTAATATCAAGGGTGTTGGCGAAGAATCTGAGCTTTGCGTCGCTGAAGAGGTCCTTCCAATCGGCGATAATGCCGATCCGAGAATTCGACGATACTGGGCTAGCTGAAACGCTGGAGGAGATAGTTAATGGTTTGGAGCAACCCATTAACGAATACTTGCAGCTAGCTCAGGACAATGTTAAAGATCTGGTCCAGGCTAGATACGACTCCATGACTGCGCGGCTTGCTAAACAGATGGCAGACATAAATAAATTCATCCAGACACATCAGCAGGAAATAGATGAAGGAAAAGTCGTCCTGGAGGAGGCCATTGCTCTTCGAACGAAATGCCAGGCCGAGCACGAAGGAATGTAGCAAGGGTCCTCAAGCTAGAAACAAAACTCGCTCAGGCGAAAGAGTGGGCTTCTCAGTCGTCGGAAGCTCTAGCTGTGGTGGATAGCCGATTGGGCATAGCACAACAGAACTTGGCGCGTACAGATGTCGCTCGTGCTGGTTTTTTCAGGCTAGAGCCGAACTGTCCCTCATGAGCAATGATGAGGCACGATTGGAGCGGGCTTGCCATGATGTCTTGGATTCCAGGACTGAGAGGATGGCCGCACTGGCGCAGCAGCTTCGCGACCTGACCGCTCCCCCTAAATAATGTACTTTTGCTTTTGCTTTTCAATGTACTTCTGCTCCTTTTTGGGAATAATAAAGAGGCTTTCATCTGACTTTGTGGACCCATCATTTCGGAATGTAAATGACAGGTTTGGGGTGAAAGTGATATCAGAGGTAATATGGACGTGATATACTCTCGGTAAGTTTTAGCAGGATATATCTATTCAGAGGTTGTATGAACATGATAGAATATGATCCAACTAGTTTCGTTTTGGAAGTAGTTTTGTCAGAATGAGATTTTTGCCATATTCCACTTGAGCGGAGGAGGTTAAGCATAGTACCTGTTTAGGAATTTGCCATTGATAGGAGCCATTAGCAGGTCTCCATTAGGCCGGGCTAACCTGTAAGCGCCGTTTGAGAACGTCGTCTCGATCACATAAGGGCCTTCCCATTTGGGCTGAAATTTGACCTTACTTCTATGAGTAAGGATCATCGGCCTTCTCACAGCTAAAACTAGCTCGCCGACTTTGAACACCCTTTCCTTCACTTTTTGATTAAAAGTCCTGAAAATGCGTGCTTGGTAGAGCGCGATGCGCTGTTGAGCTTGGAGGCATTTCTCGTCTAATCCTTCTAGCTCTTGAAGCCTTAACAGGTCATTCTTTTCTTGAGTTAACTCATTAGCCACGGCTATCCTGAGTGACAGAATTTGGATCTCGATGGGGAGAACCGCTTCACTTCTGTAGACTAATGAGAATGGGGTACAACTTGTCGGTGCCCGTACCGTTGTGCGGTATGCCCAAAGATATTCTCCCAGCTTCTCATTCCAATCCCTTTTGTTCGAAGAGAGGAACTTCTTCAAGAGCTTGATAATGGTTATGTTGAAAGCTTCCGCCAAACCATTAGCAGCAGGATTATATGCCGTAGAGGCGATATTCTGTATCCGATTTTTATCGCAAAATCGATGAAACGCTTAGCTGATGAACTGCGGTCCATTATCATGGATTATCCTACGGGGTATCCCGAAGCGATAAATGACATGATGCTTGATGAAGCTGATCATATTAGATGCCTTTACCTCAGCAAGAGAGATCGCTTTCGTACATTTGGAGAAATAATCCGTGATGGCCAGTATGAACTGGTGACCTCTGGAAGAAGACGGGTGAATAGGACCAATGATATCCATACCCCATGCTTCGAAAGGCCAGGACGCAACCGTAGGATATAGATATTCGGGAGATTGATGGATAAAGTCTGCATGGACCTGACAGGCTCTGCATTGTCTTGCATACTTTATTGCGTCTGTGATCATAGTAGGCCAGTAATAGCCCATTCTCCTGATGCGATCCTGTAGCTTAGGACCGGGTTGATGCGCTCCGCATACGCCGTCGTGGGCTTCACGGATAATTCGTTGTGCTTCATCACCAGAGAGACATCGTAATAATAGTCCGTCATATGACCGACGATATAGATATTGTGACGATGCGTCGAAATAGAAGCGTAATGATCGTCTTTTAATGGATACCGCTTCTTTAGGATCCTCTGGCAAGATACCGTATGCTACGAAGTCTATAAAAGGACTTCTCCAGTCTCTCCTGGGAGGATCTGTGTCCATCGTGTAGCTGCATTCGATGTGAAAGTTATTTTTTACACAGAATAAGTCTCTGTTAAGAAGGATTATCGAATTCTGCCTTCTTATAGGGGTAGCTAAATCTGCAGCTAGACTGGCTAGGGCATCAGCTTCCAGATTCTGAGATCGAGGTACATGCTCTAGGAAGAAATCTTTGAACGTCATGGCTATCTCGACCGTTGCTCGGTGATAGGGGATGAGGACTGGATTCCGGACTTCATATATTCCTCTGACTTGATTGACGATCAACGGAGAATCATCGAAAGCTTCTAGAGATTCGACGCCCAATTCTTTAGCGATTTGGAGGCCGATTAGTAGAGCGTTGTACTCTGCCACATTGTTGGAACAGGGCTCGCTAAGAGAATATGCTCGGTAGATGACGAGCTTATCAGGAGTAACCAGAAAAATTCCTACTCCCGAGACTACATTTCCCCTGGGACCAGTTCTGGAGGCACCATCGAAGAATAGTTGCCATGCATCACTCTCCATTACGGAATTACATTCTGCAACTTCGTCAGGAATGTCCTCGTACAGCTTAGAGGCCTCCAGGATTAGATGAGCAGCTAGGAAGTCAGCCAGTGCTTGGTCCTTGACGGACTTCTGGGGGACGTACACCATGTTATACGGTGTTAATAACATCGCCCAAGTCGCGAGTCAGGAATTAAGAATACTTGGTTTGTTCATCAGTACTCGAAGAGGATTGATCCTGGAGATGATGTGAATGGTTTGGCCTGTGACATAGTGTCGCGTCTTCTGGATAGCGAACATCAAAGCCAAACATTCTTTCTCCACTGGATTGTACCGGTGTTCGGCTCCGACCATCATCCTGCTGAGGTAGTAGATAGCATGCTCGTGACCCATCTCGTTCTTTTGTGCGAGAAGATCTCCCAGAGAATGATCCATCCCTCGAACATACAGCACGAATGATCTTCCCATGATAGGAGGCACCAGAACTGGCGGACTGGTGAGGTAGCGCTTGATATCACCGAACGCTTGCTGACAGGCTTTGTCCCATACGAAGGATACCTTTCTTCATGAGACAAGAAAATGGCTGATATCTCTCCAAGAGGTTGGATATGAATCTCCGGATATAAGCCAGACGACCTTGAAATCCCCTGAGTTCCCTCAGATTGTGGGGCGGTCGCATTTCTAAGATGGCCTTGACTTTATCAGGGTCCACTTGAATGCCTTTGGCGGTAATGATAAATCCCAGAAATTTGCCACTAGATACACCCAGAAAGGACTTTGTAGGATTCATTTTGAGTTGATGTTGGCGCATCAATTCAAATACTGTCTTCAAGTCTTGGATGTGATAATCCTTGAGGCGGCTTTTGACAGCTACGTCGTCTACGTAACACTCCACTGTCTTGCATAAATGCTCATGGAATATGTTACTCATAGCCCGTTGGTACGTAGCCCCGGCATTCTTTAATTCGAAGGGCATGACCGTATAGCAATATACTTCCAGTGGTGTTCGGAAGGCAGTGTGCTTCTCGTCTTCAGGATGCATCTTGATCTGATTATATCCTGAAAATTCGTCCATGAAAGACATACGTTCAAAACCGCTAGTATTGTCAATCATGACGTCTGTGATGGGAAAAGGAAACTCATCCTTGGGGCAGGCTGCGTTCAGATCTCGAAAATTGATGCAGACTCGTATTTTTCCATTTTTCTTCATGACTAGGACAACATTGGCGACCCAGTCAGGATGTTGTTCTTCTCGGATGAAGCCGCAGGCTATTAACTTCTTGACTTCAGCTTCAATGGCGTCCATCATATCCGGGCGGAACCGGCATTGGTGTTGCTTCACAGGCTTCGAATCGGGCAATATGTTAAGCCTATGAGTAGCTACCTTTGGATCAAGGCCTGGCATGTCCTCATAATTCTACGCAAAGACGTCGATATATTCTTTTATCAGCTGGATAACTTCTTCCCTTTCTGCTTCGGAAAGATTGTTACTGATAAATATCGGCTTTGGCGAAAGTTCATCCCCAACGTCAATCTGGATAACTTTATCTTCAGTGGGAGGTTCTCTCTGCTAGAAGCGAAACTCCCATTGTGTATCCATTTGCTGAGCCCAAACGTCATTCTCAAACGGTTCGGATTCTTGTTCATCTTATTCGAAGGAATCTGTCACTACCATATTTGCTGATAATGTTCGCTCGAGAGCATCAGATGAGTCAGAGGGCGCCGAGCCATTTTGAGAGGAGAAAAAGATATCCTCGCTTGACTCAGGAGCTGCGAGGGAGGTGGTATACCCTAACCCGAAACGAGTTCATTGATAGTAGGGATTGCCGTGCAGCGGCATTCGTCTGGCTTTCCCAGAGTTGAGACCCGGTTCCAGCTTCAAGTTATAGCCCATATTTTACATGATCTTCAGAGCTTGCGGGCTGTATCTGTGAACCTATATTTTACCGGTATCGTCGTCGGAAGAATCCTCTTGCACCGTCGGTTCATTGCGCATGCGGCCAAAGACTATCGAATGCTGACTGCTGTAAGTAGGCAGGACAATGAAGATAGAATCCTCATGCGGTCCGTATGTCATTGTGACATTGGATGATGATGCCACTTTCCATATATACGGATGATAGAAATCTATAGCTTCCAAGAATTTTTGTGCTATAGGTTCTATATCGTCGTAGGGGGAGGATTCCTGATTCGAAATTTGGGCATCAATATACTGGAAAAGAGGATGTTTATTATCATCTGAAACTCCGTTCCCGGTTGCATTTACATCACTCGGCTGTTTGCTGCATCGGAGGTTGATGACCAAGGATGGAGGCTTCTGGTTCAAAGTGATCACTAGAGGATCACCCCCTTTTCCTGATCTGGTCTTGTTCAGGTGGATCGTCGTAGGCTCTATGGCTTTTGGACGAGTAGTCCGTCCTTTCACCTTAATTGACAGAGGTTGCTTGGCAAAGGGTTGCTCTGGCTCCCGGTGGGATTCCTTCTCTGCTTCGGCTGATACCTCTTTTGTGCAGTCTTGAGAGTACAACACGGCATCAGAGTAGTAGGATTATACTCCTTTGAACGGGTTCAGGTCAGCAATCTCCGTTTGCACTGTTCCTCGGGCGTCTACATATTTGAAGCATTGGTATAGAGTTGAAGGAACGATGCTGTGGTCGTGGATCCAAGGTCTACCCAGCAAAATATTGTAGGACACCTCTGAATCGATGACGTAACATGTAGCCACAGATCTGAGGTTGCCAATCTGGATCCTCAGGCGAATCTTCCCCAACGGCTTACTTCTTCCGGCGTTGAACCCCATGATCGTAGTGGTGGTGTAAGCCAATTAGCTAGTAGGAATCCTTAGTGGTCTGAGCAGACTATGAGGAATGATGCTGATCGACGATCCCGGATCTATGTATATTCGGTCGACCTCCATGGAACTGATGTACCCGGTGTAATAGAGGGGTCTGTCATGCCTGTTATGTTTCAACAATATGTCGTCTTGAGTGAAAGTGATGTTTGGGATCACCTCCATCATACTGTGGCATTGAGGACACGCCATGGGTTCTTCGTCAGACCTATTATTCGTTGCGCACGAGAGTGCAAATAATAGGTTCGGGACAAGCCCTGCCAGAGGTAATATGGACATGGCAGTCTTTGTGGACCTAACACCACTGACGTACTTAGAGTTAAGTATGGGCGCTAAGTTGAGATAACAACCGATGTGATAATCGATAGCCAAAAACTCGGAGAGTTTGTTCAGAGGTAATATGAACATGACAAACTTCTGGGATGCAATTCCTTCGGAGATGGAAGTGCATATCTGCTCAGAGGTAATATGGACATGGCAGTCTTTGTGGACCTAACACCACTGGCGTACTTAGAGTTAAGTACGGGCGCTAAGTTGAGATGACAACCGATGTGATTATCGATAGCCAAAAACTCGAAGAGTTTGTTCAGAGGTAATATGAACATGACAAACTTCTGGGATGCAATTCCATCGGGGATGGAAGTGCATATCTGCTCAGAGGTAATATGGACATGGCAGTCTTTGTGGACCTAACACCACTGGCGTACTTAGAGTTAAGTACAGGCGCTAAGTTGAGATAACAACCGATGTGATAATCGATAGCCAAAAACTTGGAGAGTTTGTTCAGAGATAATATGAACATGACAAACTTCTGGGATGCAATTCCATCAGGGATGGAAGTGCATATCTGCTCAGAGGTAATATGGACATGGCAGTCTTTGTGGACCTAACACCACTAGCGTACTTAGAGTTAAGTACGGGCGCTAAGTTGAGATGACATCCGATGTGATAATCGATAGCCAAAACCAAGAAGGTTTGTTCAGAGGTAATATGAACATGACAAACTTCTGGTTTAAGAAATAAAATGCTTGGATGATGAACATAAGCTTATGTCTGGACAACTCACTGTGGAGTGTTTTTCTTGAGTGAGGATAGTCCTGAAGAATCCACTGGAGAGACTTTTTAGGGACTCTTTCCCAGGTACATTTTTGAAGAGAGCAAATTGTTACGTAAAAAAGAATAAAAATCCAATTGGTAAGGACCGTCCCCTTGTTTACAGATTCAAAGTGATGACCTTGGCCTCGATCAACCCCTGAATTTTCTTTTTTAGCACATAGCACGCCCTTGTGGGGTGATGGGTATACCGATGAAAGAGACAATAATCTGGGTCATCCACTTCGCCAGCCCTCTCAGGATGTCTGATGTTAGGTAGCTGAAGCTTGCGTTCTTTCATCAACATATCGAAGATTTCAATGATGTCATCTTCATTGAAGGAGAAAGTCCCTTTTGGTCTTCGGGCTCCTGATGCCTGAATTTTATGGTCTTGCGGGAAGATCGTCGTCGTTGCATCATCTTCGGATCTTGAGGGAATTCTACCCACAGCTTGGGACGCCGCCCTGTTTTGCCGAGGTAGGCTACCCCCAGACATGCCGTGGCATCTGTCCATAGAAGCTGATTTAGAAGGAGCTGCCTCTGGTTGTATAGGACTAGACCTTGAAGATTTAGGTTTCGCAAGAGATGCAGTATACCCCAACCCAAAACGAGCTTGTTGACGGTAAGAATTACCATGCAGCGGTGTTCGTCTGCCCTTTCCATTGTTGAGGCCTGGTTTCAGCTTCAAATTATAACCCATGTTTTGTATAATTTTTAACGCTTGTGGGCTATATCTGTGGATTTGTATTCTGCCAGTTTTAGACTTGCGAAATTCTTCCTGCATGATCGAGCTGCTTCGCATGCGACCGAAGACTATTGGATATTGGTCGTCGCGAGTTAGAGGAATAATAAAGATGGAATCTTCACGTGGTCCACCTGTCATGACGACATTAGATGTTGAAGCATCCTCCCATAAGATCTCCCCGTATTTGATCGTTAGGGGAACTGAAGCCTTTTTATGACCCTCGTCTTTGTGTTTCTGGATCAGATAATTACGCAGGTCAGGAGGAGTTGCGGAAGAAGAAGGCTTGTTCCTTCTGTTCTCATTAGTGGGCATACGGATGTTGGGAACCACAGTTTTCCCTGTGCCACCTGTATACAACAGGTCGACCATCTGGGTGGCGGATAATCCCCGAGGAGGGTGTCTTTCCGTAAATTGAGCCTTCTTTACGCTGAGTGGCTTCTCATGGCATAATTTGGGGCTCTGCTCTGGTTGGCGTAAAGCTGAGGATGTCCTCAGTCGGCCATCAGCATCTCGCATAATCCGGAGGGCAGGCATACTGTTTCCTTGCTGGCATAAAGGTCGTAAAGTTGACTAGTCCGCCGCTTGCTTTCCCTTGCGTAGATTCCAGGGATCATCTGCTTTTCCCTAGAAGACAGATGCATTTTTATGCGCGGAGCGCATTTGTGATTCCTGATTTGGCGCTGAGGCATCATCAGAAATTTTGTCTATTCCTCCAGGGACAGGAGACTGAAATTTATGCGCAGAGCGCGGATTTGTCGGTCCTGCCAGAGACAGGCGACTGAATTTTATGCGCAAGGCGCGGATTATACTTCTGGGTTAGCGCTGAGGCTTTGCCAGAAGTTTTGTCGGTCCTGCCAGAGATAGGCGACTGAATTTTATGCGCAAGGTGCGGATTATACTTCTGGGTTAGCGCTGAGGCTTTGCCAGAAGTTTTGTCGGTCCTGCCAGAGACAGGCGACTGAATTTTACGCGCAAGGCACGGAGGGAGCAAAGCTACAACCTCATTGGTCGGAGAGATCGGAGAGATCGGAGAGTCCACAGGAATGGCAGAGGATGTCTTGGGCATCCAGACCTTGTGCAGCTTCCTGTTGCTTTGGACGGAGAGGGAGTGAGAGCTACCCCCTGCTCAAAGTATATCTTCGTAGGCAGACTGGTCGAACTGGACGACCAGTGTCTTCTTCACGGATCCCACGGATACCGCGTCGTGTTGAGCAATAGCTTCCTCATCAGAAGAGAAAGATGTCCCCAGCAGAGTCGCCATCTTGTTTAGGATAATAAACGAGAAAAGATTTGATGAATGCGGGAAACGAGGTCTTGTGCGAAGACCCGCCCTTCTTTTATATTTACAAACAAGATTGTATAAATTTGATCCTTCACGAGGATGTCTAAGTACAATTTATTTAATCTGGGTGAATATTGCTATAGGTGTCTGATCTGTAGTCGATCACTTTAGCCCTTGGACCACACGATGTTGAAGAAGTGCTGTGGAAGACAGGTAGCAGCTTCGAAGGTTGCTAAAGAGGGTAGATGCCCGATGCCAAAGTCGTCGATCCCTTCTCTTTGTCTGAGCTCTGGATTCTCCTCTCTCTCTCTCTCCCTCTCTCGACCGTTGGATCTGGTACTGGATATCTTGATCAGTTTTCAGACCTAACTTCTTCGACCCTCTAATTTGTCGACCTTGTTCCTCATTGATAGAGGTCTCTATTTATAGAGTTTTAGTGACAGTGACCACACAGTCGGCGTAGAAACCGAGTAGTGGAAAGTACAGCACCCTTTTACATGACGGTTTAAAATAACCAATGCCTGCGTATAAATAACCTTTTGAGTGAGCATGTGACGCGCGTCCAACTAAGGGACAGAACGCGTATATCTGCTACGAAGATCATGGCGTAGAAGCCACGTAGGTAGTTATCCCTTGTGTAGAAGAGGTTGGCGTATAAGCCAAATGACTGTCACCATGGCATAAAAGCCAAGTAGGCATAGAAGCCGAGTGGACATAGAAGCCGAGTGGTCATAGAAGCCGAGCAGGCGTAGAAGCCGAGTGGGCATAGAAGCCGAGTGGGCATAGAAGCCAAGCGGTCATAGAGGCCGAGGAGGCGTAGAAGCCGAGCGGGCATAGAAGCCGAGTGGGCATAGAAGCCGAGCAGGCGTAGAAGCCGAGTGGGCATAGAAGCCGAGCAGGCGTAGAAGCCGAGTGGGCATAGAAGCCGAGCAGGCGTAGAAGCCGAGACGATATGGACGTTTTAGCCGCAATTACGGCTCTTAGAGATATAATCAAATCTTTTGCATTAAATGCAGAGATCTGCCCCCATCCTGCGTATTAAATGCAGAGACTTGTCTTTAAAATTTGCCATCATTATGCTCATTAAATACAGATACGCGCCTCGAATCCTGTACGAAGAGTGACTGCTGATATGGCGGTGTATTTGCCTTCTGCGGAGCGTAAGAAGCTCACGTCTGCCTGTGTAAAACTGGACAGCGTATTCCCTTATATGCATAAGAGTAGTTTACGCAAAGGGGATGCCACTAAACGACGGTTCAGTGACATTTAATTAAATCTCCTGCATTAAATACGGAGATCCGCCATTATCCTACTCATTAAATAAGGAGACGTGGTTTGAAAGTCTGCCACCCTTCTATATCTCAAGTGCAGAGACGTTCCTCAGGCATCTGTCAGTATTCGGCGCTTCAAATGCAGAGACGTGCCTCGAGAAACTGTCACCGCTCTGCGCATTAAATGTAGAGACGTGCCTCGAGCCCTGTACGAAGTGCAGCTTTTGACGTGGCAGGCTGTTTGTCTTCCGCGGAGCATAAATAGCTCACATCTGTCTGTGTATAATAAGACGGCATATTCCTTCGTATGTGAAAAAGTGGTTTACGCAAAGGAAATGGCAGTAAATGACAGCCTGGGTTGCAGGGCCGCGCCATCATGATACCCGTCGCTTGGGTAGTCGTGCAGTACTCTTTGTTAGGAGTGCAGACGTCAGGTTCAATGTATGCTCTGACGGGTTCATTTCGAAGAATACGAAGCGTTCCTCGTACACTTCAATGCTGTATTGAAAGCGGATGGGTTTTACGCCATGAAGGCGATGTAGCACCTCTTTTACGCTGAAGCAGCCTGGACATATTGCACTACGCGGATGGTCCTTGAGCCTATATTTTATGCTGTACTCAGCGAAAAAGCTCTATTGCATGTCTTGATGGCTCTGAGGTCCTCCGTTTATGCTGCCCTGCACGAACGTGCTGTGTATAGCTATCAGCGTATTTTTTATGCTTCTACAGGCGTATAGCCTCTCCTGTCTCAGCGTCTCCAACACGATCCTGAGATGTCTCTCATGCTCCTCCTGGCTCTTGGAATATACCAAGATGTCGTCGATAAATACCACTATGAACTTATCTAAGTACTGGTAGAAGACATTGTTTATCAAACTCATAAATACTGCTGGCGCATTGGTTAAACCAAACGGCATGACTAAAAAGTCATAGTGGCAATACTTCATCCGAAAGGCCATCTTCGGGATGTCCTCTCTCCGTACCTTGATCTGATGATAACCGGATCTGAGATCGATCTTCGAGAATACACATGCACCACTAAGCTGATCAAACAAATCATCGATGCGCGGCAGTAGATACTTGTTCTTTATCGTTACAACATTTAGCTCCCTGTAATTGATACATAAGCGTACCGTCCTGTCCTTCTTCGGTACAAATAGAATGGGTGCTCCCCATGGAGATACACTAGCCCGTATGAAACCCTTATCTAAGAGATCATCTACTTGGACTTTTAACTCAACCAACTCCTTCGGTGCTAGTCTGTAAACGGGGAAAGTAACTGGCTCGGCTCCGGGAGTCAACTCTATAGTGAAATCAATCTCTCTGTCAGGTGGCAGTCCTGGGAGACCCTCTGGAAACACATCCTCAAACTCTGATATAAAGTGAGGGTACATCGGTTCACCTTCTGCAATGTGTGTCGCTAGGGTAGGTTGGACAAGATGCTCTCGGGCTCCCCGAAGAAACCCAAACTCTGGGTGATCTGGGGGTCTAAAGATGACACAACCACGACGATAATCTAGCGTTGCATGGTATTGGCTCAACCAATCCATGCCTAGGACAATGTCATAGTCCGGCATGGAAAAGACCAGAAATCGGGCACGCATCTCTCGCCCGCAGACAACTACTGAACATGATCTACAAGTGTCGCTAACAGGTACTATTCCACCTCCCGTAAGAATCCTCTTGATCTTCGAAAGGGGTGCGGTGGCTATTCTATGGGTAGCCACGAAACTAGCAGCTATAAAAGAGTGTGTGGCACCAGAATCAAATAGGACTAATGCTGGTAATGAAGCTACTAAGATAGTACCTGCGATCACTTCTCCGGCTGTCTCTGCCTCCTCTATAGTCAACGTATAGGCCTGACCATGTCTCGGTGCCGGTGCCCTCAGCTGCTGCTGTCGAGCCTGCTGGAAGTGCTCTGCCTGTGGGGCCAAGGGTGGCCTCCTCTGATTTCCTCTTGGTGCTGGTGGTCGCTGTGCTCCAGCTCCTGCGTAAGGCGGCCTCGTTCTAGGAGGCTGCTGATAAGGACTCGATGCTGGCAAGACTGGCCGATGAACCATCTGTACTAGAGCCCTTTGGTCTGGGCAATCTCGGACTGCACGCTGGTCCGACCCACATCGCAAACAAGCGCCCAGTCTCCGTCGGCAGTCCCTCAATAAATGTCCCTTCTTGCCGCATTAATGGCATGTGGGAATGACAGCTCCCTGCTGGGGTGCTGCCCTCTGCTGCTGCTGATGTACTAGAGGACGCTTCGCAGGTCCTCCCTTGCGGGGCTCGAACTGCTGATGACGACGCACATGAGCGCTTCAGGGTGGCCTCCATCTTGTTGATGCGGTCCTGGCGTCGTGCTGCTAGTAATACCTCAGAGTAAGAGGTGGGGGCTATAGACCCGATAAACCTCTGGGTCTCAAAACTCAGGCCTTCATAAAACTTCTCGGCCTTCGCTTCCTTAGTAGGGATCAGATACGGTGCCAACCTGCTTAGGTAGAGGAACTCAGCATTATATTCTTCTACAGTCATACTCCCCTGCCTGAGGTTCTAAAATCTATCCTGAAGCTCTGCTCAGGCAGTAGAGGGTATGTACATCTCCTGGAAGAGCCAAGAGAACTATTCCCACATGGCACGGTCTGGTCCTAAATGCTGCTCCTCTGAAAGCCACCAGTGATGCGCGTTGCCAGTGAGCTGCATCCTGACGGCCGTTATCCATCGGTGTCGGGGGAGGTCAGTAGCCTCCAGCTGGTGCTGAATGCTGGTGAGCCAAGCGTGGACCTTTGTCGGCTCCTCTATGCCAGCAAAAGGTTGTGGCATCATACGACAGAAGTCTATGACAGACCCCATCGTCGACTGGTGTGCTGGCAGTGACGCCTGCCCCAAGGCCGTCACGATACTCTCTCTTAGGGTCTCAGCTTGGCCCTGCTGAGCCTGTTGCTGAGCCTGCTGCTGGACTTGCTGTTGGGCCTACATTATCGCATATACCATCTAGAACATCTGTGTTCCATCCATCGGTTGCCCTGCGGGAAATGGCATATAGGGCATCTGGGGTGGAAATGGTGGAGGTGGTGGTAGCTGCTGCTCCTCCTAACTCGGGATCCTCTGATCCTCAGGTCCTGCCTGATGCGGAGTCTGATGCCCGTCTGAAGGCACCTCGGGCTGCCCCGATGACTGTCCCATGGGAGCTGGAGTCAACAAAAGGACCTGCTCCAGTTCTGGTTCCTCGGATGATCCTGCGTCACGGGAAACATCGCCCGGCTGCGCGACACGTCCGCTGCGGAGATTCATAACTCTGAAAAGAATTCATGACTGCGATCAGCGTTGAGGAAATAAATAAGATACAATTCGGTAAAAGATATCAAGATAGAGGTGTCATGTGAAGGTTTCAAACTTGTAGATGAGATTCCTAATATCTATTCCTAATTTGCAGGTTCGCTTGGCACAGTCAGGTGACCAAGATGATTTAATTTGGACCTGCATGGGCCACCACAAAAACTTTGTCATGCCCCAGTTCCATAGATAAGGAACCGAGTCACGTGGCAATGGCCAGCAGCGCACTTCAGCGAGCATCCCAATCTAATAGGCCCATCGGAGTGCACCTAAGCTGTAAAGTATAATGAATAACCCAACACATAACACAAAAGTAGTCAATCTAAATCTCAACCACATGCAACAAATATAAGAACACATAGAGGTAATCACAACAACTAATGTGTAGAAAGGAAAAGTCCCAAGATAAAGTATTAAGTACAAATACTAAAGTAGTCACACGGGGACAAACCCGCTAGTACAAAATACTGGAATGAAAGTAAGCAATAAGATAACTTGGAACGACATCAAGTAACTAGATAGTAATACCGTCCCAAGGAAAGGGTCATTACCAGTGATCAGGCAAAGTCCTCTGGAATGACCTCGTCCTCGGCAGTGGGTCCTGCTGCTCGATACGTACCCGGACCGTACTCCTCTTGGTACTCCTCGTCGCCTAAACCTGAAAGTGAACCAGGTCCTCAGAGGGACGTAACAAGGTACAAAAATACAATATGCCAAGTAAACAGAAAGTACAAGTGCATCGACAGGGTACTCTATCATAACCAAACAAGTATGACACAGTTTAAAGACAATGTTCGATGCGTGGGCTGTCTAAAATAAAACTGTAGCTCCGGACACGAAAATACACGGAATGTACCGCAGCTCCGGGCAAAGAGTCACACGGATGATACCACTATACTAGATACAAGATCACTACATAAATACTACATATACATATATAAGCGCGTGCAGAGGAGCCCAAACGTCTAGTAACTGTCTTCCTCTTCCCAAGCGGTCAACGATGGTGCGCTGAAACTGAACCTCTATCTAACAGTCTCGACACACAGAAATAACTCAACAGACGCGATCCTAAGGTCGTCCCAGTCTCTGGTCATAATGTCAGTATCATGATACAGGAATCTAGCACGATTACAGTGTATGAGTGTGTCCTAGGGTATCGATATACTCAGGTACGTACATCAAGGTGTTACGAACATCTAACATTCATTCTAAGATGTTACGACGAACGTTTGCACCCGGTTGTGATCCGGACGCAAAGTATCGATCATAAAAAAAAATACGTGCACAATGTACATAAAGAAATAATAAATATCTGTAATCTGAAATACAGGGTGGCAAGGTACACTTGCCTGCGTCCGGCTGTTGATGACAGGGATCCGGTACCACGTCCAAGTCCTCAGGTCCCGTAGTACCTAGAGATGAGATACAAACCCAATTAAAATCTAATACACGGCAAACAGGGATGCGTCACACATCTATACATATGCTCAGTCTCAGCTATGACTCACAGGAATAAGACTCTAGGGGGTTGACAACAGTTGGCTATTGGTATGATACATCAAATCAACTAGTCATCTGTACCATATCATCAAACCATCCTCAAACAAAATTAATGATTATTGTCCCTTCGTTTCATATCATTGTTACCAAATTATAAAGTACTACTCTAATTTAACCACCTATAATTTCCAGTCCCCAAATTACCGATTAGGTGTTTTATACTACACACTAGTCCACATTCATCCACGTGCTCCTCAGTGTTCATCAACGTTCAAAATATTAGAATCTTATTTCTCCATAATTTAATCCTCATTAATTTATTTAGCATTTTACCCACCATGTAATATATCCATGATATTTATTTAAAATTAAATCCTAAACTTCCATGGAAAATCCTTTATCATTTTTATAATTTATTTATGCAAACACTAAACCTAAACCTCCATGAAAAATATTTAAACTTATTTTAATTCATGTAAACAATGAACCCTAACCTACATTAACCCTAATCAAACATACATACACATAAGCTCAAAGAAAATACTATACTACACTACATAAACCCTAAAATACATTAAACCTCATCATCAATACTACAATACACCAACAAGACATAAAAACTCTAGCTAAAACTCAACATGAATATATACAAAGAGAGGGGGAGGGATATACCTCGGCGAGGTGGCGTCGACCAGGGGTTGGCCGGAGAACAAGCTGGAGGTGGAGGTGGTGGTGTGAAGAGGTACGGGTGAGGGGCTGATCAGCAGGGTGGTTATGGAGGTAGCTACGACAGGTGGTGGTGGTGGAGGTGATGGTGCAATAGTGGTGGAGGTGATGGTGCAATGGTGGTGGTGGAGGATCAATAGAGTGGTGACCGGAGGGGGATCGGCAGGGTGGAGCTCGAGGCCAGGGTGTCGATGGTGCATCGGCTCGATTGGCCGGAGGAGCCTCGGTGCGGGTTCGTCGGGGTGGGGCAGTACCGGAGAATGGTGGCTGGGTTCGGTAAAAAGTGGGTGCAGCAGCGCGATTGGCCGGAGTAGTGGCGGTTGCACAGCAGGCCGCCGGAGCTCACAGTCGTGGCCGGAGGGGAGATCAGCCGCCGGAGAACAGTAGGTTAAGGGTGGCGGTGATCGAGAGGAGTGCGGATGCACAGCTCGGCCGGAGCAAAACTTCTACAGGAAGAAGAAGAAGAAAGGAAGAAGAAGAAGAAGAAGAAGAAGAAGAAGAAAGGAAGAAATGGAGGGTGGCTTGGTTTTCTATGTGGAGGAGGGAGGAGAGAGAGAGGGGGATGGGGTTTCCTAGGTTTTTGGGGATTAGGGCTGGCATAGGGAAGAGGGAGGTGATGGTGACATTTTATAGGGGGTTGTGTGGAGAATGGATGGTGGAGATGTTTCCATTTCAAATGAGGGGTGAGGATTTTACATGAAGAGATGGGTTTCTTCATGCAAAGGAAGGGGAGAAGATGGGTTAACTATGGTCAAAGAAGAGGTAGTCTCTCCATTTGGCCTTGACCAATGAGGGTGTGCCACATGTTGCAATATTTGTAATTTAGCCCCTTAAGTTTGGATAATTGCACAAACACATGAAATGATAGAAAAATTGTGGGGGAATTGGTGTTTGGTGTTTTGTAGGGTGAGGGAGTATTGTATGTTTGGCATGGACTTAATTAAATGGGCATTGGGATTAAATGGGAATTAAAATAGGATTAGTCAAAATTGGTATCCCTGATTTAATTAGAATAAAAGTGTCCCGCGCCTTTAAATTAAATGGGGGCACTTGGGATCTAAATTTAGAAATGACACAAAGGTCAAAAATGGTGTCGGCTTGGAGTCAGTCTTCGACCCTTTAGTTGGTCCGGCTCAACGGGTTAAGTTGGTATCTCAAAATTGATGGTAACGATAAAGGTGTCCGATACGGGATTAAATATGGGATTTTTGGATACGGGAAGTTGTGCAATTAATTTAGGGCACGACAGATTTGATTTTGAGTGACAAAAAAGTCTAGTGCCTAAATTGGCGGGTCAAGTCAAAAATACAACAGTCTGTTGGAATTTATGGGCTGATGTTAGACTCCGAATAATTCAACAATAGTAGGGCGCACCAAGGGTTTAATTAATAAATAACAGACATATGCAACCCTACTCTAAACCTCAAATATCTGCTGCTAAACCAAAATTTTCTATCCCACCTGACTATCTATAGAATTAATTGAGGGGGTTTACACTGAGTGAGTGTGTGCATGGACTGGTGTATTGACTGGCCATCGGTACGTGAGTTCGCATCTTGTGTTAGTAGTTGGTGTTAGTTTAAGTTCTAGATTTTTATTGACGTCGTTGTATTCTGTCTGTACCGCGTATACATTTCAGATAGTTCATTGGGAGGGGAGAGTCTGCTAGTGAGCGTATAGAATTTCTATTTCTTACTGTACTGTAAAAATGGTACAACTGTGTAACCACCGAGTTCTATCGAACGGCTGGTGGGACGACTGTTCTTCTATTTCTTCCCCCTCATACGCCAATAGAGATATCTCGAGTGCAAATCACATAGATGGTTTAGTTATTCTATTTATTTTTTACTGCTTTACTTTCATGCATGTCGATTTTTTGTGTACTTGTTCTGTCCCTCTGAGGACCTGGCACCTTTTCCAGATCCCGACGAGCACTTATACCCGACGGATTATGGAGTTAGAGATTTTGCAGACTAGGACTTCGAGGTGGAGCCACATGAGTTTCTTTGAGCATTCATTCATGGATGATAGTTGCTTAGTGTTTTGTGACTAGTTCTTTATTGCTTAGTTGTATTTTTTCAGTACTCTTTTGTACTCATTTTGTGGATTTTTTTCTACTAGATATTCTTTTGTAGTGGATTCTGAGACTTATTATATTCATTCAATTTTCTACTCTGTGATATTTTATGAATGAGACTAGATTTTACCTGCCTATGTTATTTAGTCTTAGTTATATTTTATAACGTACTACGATTGGTTAGGTCCATTAAATTGGGTTCCTATACTTGTTCGTACAACTGGCATGTATACGTATACCTGGTCCTACATATTTTAGGACTGGAGTGTGACATATTTTTAGTGGTGGCCCATGCAGGTCATGTTAGCCATTTCAGTTACGTAACTGTACCGAGCGGGCCTGCACTTAGGATTAGAGTTTTAAGTCTCATCCATATTTGACTATAACTCACATTTCTTCCAATTCGTTCTATTTGAATAAATGCTTGCATCCTGCTTGATTTATGTACTCTTCCTAATCTTTCGTTCATCTTTTGCAGAAAGATAAATTTGCGTAACAACCATGCCGCTACCAGAGGAAACACGTCTCAAGGGGTCAATGGCCATTCACCAGGAGAGGCATCGATGACTCCTCGACTTTCCGGACCGGACGAACAAACTGACAATCCGGTTCCACCAACTCATCTAGTAGTGCCTAATGGAGCTCCCCTATCTCCAGTAGCACCACAGGGCCAGACGCAGATGTTCCAATTCTTCCAGATGATGATGTAGAAACAAAGACAGTAGGCTGCCGCACTGGCTACCGAGCAGAGGCAACAAGCGGCAGAGCAGAGGCAGGAAGCTACCGAGATGAGGCAGGGATTCCTGGAAGCACTTGAGAGGATGGATGCACTCGCACTCTCACCAGCCCAGGCACTAGCTCCAGTGCCACAAGCGTGTGTTGGTTCAGTTAAAGATTTTGTGCAAATGAACCCCAAACCATATAAAGGCAATGAGAGTCCAAAGGAGACCACAACTTGGATAACCAGTACCAGGAAGCTTTTGGAGGCATCACAGCTGAACTTATAGATGACAGGCATGAGGACTCAGTTAGAAGGAAATGCTCATCACTGGTGGGAATTGACGGAGCGCTAATTAGGTACACACCAGACTTGGAAGCAATTCTTGGAGTACTTTAAAAAAAAAATATTTTTTGGCCACTGTGAATGATGCATTATACAACCAGTTTCTCCATCTAGAGCAGGGGAACAAGACGGTCGATGAGTATGACTCGGAGTTTAGCCGCCTTAGTAGATATGGCATTGTTCTGATACCTAATGACTTGGAGAAAGCTATGAGATTTCATCAAAGGCTGACTAAGAAGCTTCAATACTATACCAGCTCACAGTCCCGGATCTCTTATGCTGAATTATTGACGGAGGCCATGATTCAGGAGACCATCGGCAGGGAAAAAAGAATCAACAGAGGATTCATCAAGCACCAGCAAAGATAAAGTAAGAAGGGCCTATCAGACGACCAATGGGACAGCAGCAGCAACAGATGATGGGACCCTACAAGCTTAGAAAGTCTCTGACTTGCATTTCTGAGGCAAGAAGGGGAACCTACGAAAGGAGTGCAGGAAGAAACTGGGGACTTGTTTGATCTGCGGAGTGGGACAACATCAGGCTCAGGATTGTCCGCAGCGTAGAGCCATAGTTCCATTGGGAGGGCAGGAGCCAACAATATCGGTACCGGGAACAACCAATCAAGGATGAGGATTACCATATTTACCAGCACCAGGAGGTCAGGAGAGAGGACCTTCATTGGCATTGCAGGCAGTGCAGTTCGAGAGAGCCAGACAGCAGGCAGGAGCTCAAAGGCAAGGACATGTGTTTTCTCTGAATCAAGGAGGAGAAGAGACTAAAGGAGAGGCTATTACAAGTATTATTCTAGTTGGATCAGTACCTGCCACTATTTTATTTGATTCTGGGGCCACTCTTTCATTCATATCATATAGATTTATAGCAATGCATGGAATAGCTACTTCACCCTTGCCTAAGAGTTGGAGAATTCTTATCGGGGGAGGAATAGTACCTGTAACTAGTATATGTAGGACTTATTCAGTTATTATTTTTGGTCGGGAGACGAGAGCTCAACTTTTGGTATTTTCAATATAAAATTTTGACGTAGTGTTGGGGATGGATTGGCTTAGCCAATATTATGCAGTATTAGGTTGTCATAAAGGTTGTGCTATCTTTAAGATGCTAGGTCATCCAAAGTTTGAGTTCATGAGAGAAACTACAGATAAGAAAGTAGGCCAATTAGGTAGAGCTTGCATGGCAATGGAAGTTGTGACGCCACAAATTATTGAGGAGTTTGCATGTCTTTCCAGACCAGTTGTCGGGTCTGCCACCGAACAGAGAAGTCGAGTTCACCATCGAGTTAGTATCGGAAGCAGCGCCGATATCTTCTAATTTGTATCGGCTAGCAAAGAAGGAGCTAGATGAGCTGAAGGTGCAGTTGCAAGAGTTGCAGGACAAGGGATTCATTAGGCCAAGTGCATCACCTTGGGGAGCCCCAGTATTGTTCGTGCCAAAGAAAGATGGAATAATCCGCATGTGCATCGACTATAGAGCCCTTAATGCAGTGGCTATTAAGAATAAGTACCCTCTGCCGTGGATTGATGACTTGTTTGACCAACTGACAGAAGCACAGGTATTTTCTAAGATTAATCTGAGATCAGGATACTATCAGGTGAAGGTGAAGCGCGAGGATATTCAGAAGACGACTTTCAGGACTCGCTATGGTCACTACGAGTTCTTAGTAATGCCCTTTCAATTGACAAATGCGCCAGCTGTGTTTATGAACTTAATGACCGAGTATTCCATCAGTACTTGGACAAGTTTTTGGTTGTATTCATCGATGACCTGGCACCTTATGTAATGTCCTTTACTTTTATGTATGTCGATTTCTTGTATACTTGTTATGTCCCTCTGAGAACCTGGCACCTTTTTAGGTCCCGACGAACACTTATACCCAACGGATTACGTAGTTGAAGATTTTGCAGACGAGGACTTCGAGGTGGAGCCACAGGAGTTTCTTTGAGCATTCATTCATGGATGATAGTTGCTTAATATTTTGGGACTATTTCTTTATTGCTTAGTTGTATTCTTTCAGTACTCTTTTGTACTTACTTTTATGGATTGTTCTCCACTAGATATTCTTTGTAGTAGATTTTGAGACTTATTATATTCACCCAGTTTCTTATTTTGTGGATGAGACTAGATTTTACCTACCTGTGTTATTGAGTCTTAGTTATATTTTACAGCATACTATGACTGGTTAGGTCCATTAAATTTGGTTCCTATACTTGTTCGTACAGCTGGCATATATAGGTATACCCAGTCCTATGTATTTTGGGAATGGGGCATTAAAGTTGTTGCACTATCTATCAAGCATATTCCATCATCATTGTCCATACCTTTCAAAAATAAAAATTTATAATATATTAATAAGCTACTAAATGGTTAAACTTGGCATATTGCCAATTATTACAACTTGATATGAATCTAAATGAAACTGCTTCAAAGAAAGTAAACTACCTAGACTATTGATCATATAATGACCAATTTATTCAAAATGGAAAGTAAATAAACTTAGATAAGCATATAATAACTATTCATTGACTTCGCATATCATGGCGTTGAACTGGTCTTCCAAAATTGTATTTTCATCCTTATCTTGGAAGAAATCATTAAAATTCATGTGTGTTGTACCCTCCATGAGATTAGGATCCACACCTTTTGAGTCTTCATTCTCGTCCACTTTCTTTTGTGAGGTGCGACAGTTTCTCATCCAATGACCATCTCTTCCACAATGTTTGCAAATATCAGTTGGAGTAGCTGAATTGGGAATTTAGGCATTATTTCTTCGAGGATTAAATCCCTTATTTTTGAACTGTGTATCATTCCTTGGACCCGGATTGTAGCCATTTATTTGGCTTCCATGGCGTCCATGCCCTCTACCTCTGTGATTTTCTCGACCCCTAGTATTGGTCATATTTTTTTGAGCTCTAATCGCATTCACTTCAGCTGGATTTGGTGTGGACCCAGTTGGTCTACTAGTATGGTTTTTGATTAATAACTCATTATTTTTCTCGGCCACGAGTAAGACATCAATGAGTTCAAAATACTTCTTAAAATTTCTCTCCCTATATGCCTGTTATAGGTTCATATTAATCGCATGAAATATGGTGAATATTTTCTCTAGCATACAATGCTCTATCACTTCTTCACCACATAACTTCAATTATGAAGTAATACTGAACATAGCTGAATTATAGGCTGCAACTGTTTTATAATCTTAGAAACGTAGATTGAGCCATTTATGGAGTGCACCTGGTAGTATGACCATTTTTTGGTGATCATATCTCTCAGCTAGAGAATTCCATAGCAACAAAGGGTCCTTGACTCTTAAGTACTCAGCCTTGATATCATCATGAATATGATGTCTTAGGAAAATTAAAGCCTTCGCTTTATCTTGTGCAGATATTGGCTTATCAGCCACAATTGTATCACCTAAGCTTTTGTCTTGAAGGTGCAATTCAATATCCAATCTCCAGTTGAGAAAGTTCTGGCCTTCTAAGTTTAGAGACTTGAAATCATGCTTTGTGAGGCTCGACATATTGCTGTATAAGATCAATAATAACAAGTTAACATAAGAACTTGGTAAATCACCAAATAATTCATGTTCATGGTGTATGCTTCAAACAATAATATTTCAGAAGGCTATTTATACCAAACAAATCTTGTTCATGGTATGCTTCGAACAATGATATTCCAGAAGTCATAGGTAAATACCAAGCACTAGATATTCATAGTATGCTTCGAACAATGATTATGTTCAAGAAGTCTTTCAAAAATACCACATAAGGTATTCTTCGAACAATGATGTTATAGAAATCTTATATATATAGACCAAACAATTCATGTTCATGGTCATCAGATCTCTGATGGTTTTGATTTGAATGTATTAACATATATAAAAAATAAAGAAATAAAGAATAACTCCAGCGTTCTCTCCGAAAGATCTATATGCGATTAACATCGGAGTGCTATCAGAGTTAACTAAAAGAAATGAGATGAATGGATAAAAAATATTATTTTTGCCTTAGTGATATGCCAAGAGATGTATACATATCAACATCAGGCTGCGCCTAGGGTATGCATATACAAAAAAAACATAAATAACTATACCTATTACCAAAGTGGAGAATCCGCAAATGACGACTTCACTGAGATGCTCACGCTTATTTTATCCCGTTAGAGCTTCGTGCTGATAACGTTTAGAATAAACGTAGAAGAAGGAAGAAAAAAATAGGAGAGAAGATATCTTATTAGTGTAATCACATAGTGGGAGGCAAATGCCTTATTTATACAACCCAATGAAGGTGTAATACTAATCTCTAAAACAAAGTGAGAATCCAACCCTTTAGTAACCCACGTTATAACATATTTATCAAAATAGTGTTACGTGTCTATATTTAAACTACTTGTTTTTCTGTTGGAGTTGATGGGGTTCCTAACCTATGTAGAGAATATCCTGGAGTGCGACAAGCATCATCCATGTATCAGAAAAGCTCGAGGAGTGCATTGAGCGCCGTATTTTAAAACATTTATGGTAAGAAAATATTATATAGGATTTCAATCTTTGACTTTAATTATATATTTATGATTGGATCTTTCATATATTAACTTTCCATATAATTTATGTCAAGCTAATTTATGATTTGATTTCTATTAAATATATGATTAAATGTAATTAGATTTTCATAAATATTTTTGGCTTCACTATATAGATTTCCAATACATGAAAACCTTAATTCATGCAAGTGTTTATAAAAAGGCTCAGGTAATATAGAACAAAAAGAGAGAGGAGAAAATGTGGCAAGAGTGCCATTGCAACTTTGGAGAGGAGAGAATAATTGGAGGCTGTTTCGGAAAAGAAGATCAATTTGGGGTATTTTTTATTATCTTTTTTCTTCGTGGTTGTAATCTATTTTCTGTTCCATAGAGTTGCAGTGATCCGTATTGGATAGGTGAGGAACTTGTAAAGGGTGTAATATCTTTATTCTATTGGTGGGGGTTCTTCAGGGTTGGACTCCGATCGTCCCGTAGTTTTTTCTATTTGGATTTTCTATATAAAGTCTCTGTGTCTGCAATTTGTGTTTGACATTTTTTTGGTTTGTGTGTTTTGCTTGATTCTCTAGCAGGTACTCTCTGGTTTGGAGAATAATTTTTGCTCTTTCGTTCCCAACAAAGTAGTATCTGAGTCCAAGGTTATGGGACTGGTTTGAGCGGCTCCAATTGGTTTGAGATAAATTGTGTTGAACGTTTATGGATTATACGGGTTCTTCTCAAGGTGGAGTAGGAGCATCAACTATATAAATTGGCTTTAAAAGTGGTATCAGAGTCAGTTTTAAAATTTCCTAAGGGTGTCAAGGTTGACAGGCAAACCAGTGAGAAAAGATGGACGTGAAGCCGGTGCGCATGGTAAACCTGAATGGTACCAAATATCGCTACTGGCGGAGCAAGATAAAAAATTTATTGTTTGTCAAGAAGCTTCATCTACCAGTATTTGCTTCCGAGAGGACCAGTAAAAAAATTTGAAGAGGATTGAAAGTTCGAACATATACAGATGTGTAGATATATTGGGCAGTTCGTTGACGAGAACATGTACAACCACGTTGCCAGTATTGAGCATGTGAGGACACTGTGGGATAAGCTGGAAACTTTGTATGCGAAGAAGACCGGGGTAAATAAATTATTTCTGATCCGGATGATGAAGGGTCTGCGGTACAAAGATGGGGCATCCATTACGGATCACTTGAGTGAGTTCCAGGGCGTGGTTGACCAGCTATCCTCGATGGGATTCAAGTTTGACGAAGAGTTTCAGGGACTACGACTGTTGTGTACATTGTCAGACTCGTAGGAGATGTCACTACCACGTTCCGAAAACAGGAGTATTTTCGAATTTTTGTAATATTTAATATTATGTTATTTACAATTAATTTATTTGCATGATAGTGTATTTGATTTAAATAATTTTGTGCGACGTGTAATTCAATATATAATTATATGCAGTGTTAATTATTTTATTTTAGCTAGTAGACTAGACCTAGTAGTCAGTAGATGAGCACCTGTCGGAATTTATGGAATTTTGAGGTTAATTGTTTTATTTAGAATTAATTTATTGGAGGTGTAATTAATTACTGTATTTTATTTAATATTTTTGCGCATTGCCTTTGCTTCGATATTTGGAGCACTATCCAGACTTTTGTCTTCCAACAAATTTCACAATCTTGCCCTAGACATGCCCGCCTTCAATTCTGTTATTTTTTGCAACTTATAATTTTGCTCCCTGTACATTATTTCTGGTCGCACAAAAATCGTCGCGGACGTTATTTTAAATAAACTCCTATTTTCATCGTTGTGCGTTCCAATCGAAAATTGGAGGCCATCTTGACCTATTTTTCGTGCGACCCAAATTAGGGTAATATTTTGTTCTGAGTCTTCTTCAATATTGGTATTGATGACTTGATCTGATTTTGACCCCAAGTACTCCTAATTAATTGTTGAACACAACTTGCATTTATTTCTATTTAAATTGAGGATACCCTTTTATCTGATTTTAAAAATCCCAATTTAATTCCAGTGCCCTGCAAATTGAGCCCGTACCAGTCTTACAGTGCCCCTGACCCTACAAAACATTGGACCCCGAATCGTCCGCCCAATTTTTGTCATTTCATGTGGTTGTGAAATTTCCCAAATTTAAGGGGGTTAAATTGCAAATTGGCATTTTGTGCCAACACCCAATTTATTTTTAAACTAATGAGGGAGCCCTAGTAATTTTTATTAAACCTTACCCTCATTCCTACATGAATTAATTTCCCTCTTGACAAATCTGGACCACTCATTCTTTGGGTCCATCCTCACCATTAGATTCAACACCCTCTTCATAAAGTCCCATCAACACCCTTCCCTAGAAAAACCCTAATCCCAAAAACAAGCCTCCAACGTAGCCTCCTTCCCCATCCAAATTTCTCTTCTTCTTTTTCTTCTTCTTCTCCTTGAAAGACAGCAGCAATATAAGGAGTCAAGCCGAAGCACCACTCCTTGAAAAACAGCAGCCATCAAATCTTAAGGTGTACTTTGGAAGGAGACTTGTGCATGATTATGGTGAACAAAACTGTGCTTTTAGTTTTGAGAGATTTGTTCCTTCTCCTGGTTGGATTCCAAAGGCTTCTGGGTTGCCGCCTTCTTTTCCTTCTGCTTCTCTATTCTCTTCTTCCGATGGTGAGTGGCTCCACTGCAGCCATTTTTTCGTAGCAAAGGCACGAAGAGCACAAATGGCTGGGGCTCTTCGACCAGGTGGTGTTGTATGCACGCATGCAGAGAGCATATGGCTGCATATGCACATCATCGAAGACACAGTTTCCAACTGTCGTCAGGTCTTCAAGGGATCCGTCAACTATGCATGGACAACTGTTCCAACATATCCTAGTGGAGTGATTGGTTTCATGCTTTGCTCAACCGAAGGACCGGCAGTGGACTTCAAGTATCCTGTGTACAAGATTGACGAGAATGATGTTTTAAACAAATCAAAAGGGCTGCTAAAATTTTACAATCCAGATATTCCTGCTGCTCTTCCTTTTCCCCCGACCTCGTGCCGAGACCCCACCGCGCCGACGTCCTGCCCGGCCCGACCTCGCCGGAAAACCCCGTGAGCCTCTTCCCTTTCTCCTTTTTCGATTCAGAGTTATTTCATTTGGGATTGATTAGTAGTTAGATATAATTAGTTAGTTAATTAATTAATTATAATTAGTTTAGTTAATGATTTGATTAGTTAATAATTAATAAACAGTAATTAGTTATTAATCAGGAATTTATTTATTAACCAGTTAGTAAATATTAATTAATTAGTTTGGTATTTTCTTATAATTAGTTTAGTTAATTTGTAATTGATGTAGTAAATAAATGTAATTGCTTTAGTATATGTAATTAGCTAATTTTATGTAATTAGTTTATTTAGTTATAATTAAAAGGTTTTTTATTATGTTAAATATAATAAATCTTGGGGTTTATATTATTATTAAAAATATAGTTCCAATAATAAAATGAGTTCAAAATTAGTTTATTTGGATCGGTGACCGATTTTACCATAAATGAAAATGTATTGGCTTTTACATAAATTCTAGATTTTTATAAATAAACTTTTACTTGTAATTACTGTTCAAAAATAATTTCGAAATGATTTTCATTAAATTAGGGTGTTACCTTAATTACAACAAACGACCATTTCTCCTATTAGCCTGGTATCCTTACCTCGATTTTCGTGCCGAACTCCGATCTTGAACTTCTTTATATAGTTTCTAGCTATTTGGACTGCTCCGGACCCATTGGAACTAACTGCTACTTCATTCGGGATCACCTTGAGAAGTGTGGCATGATGAACATCCTCTGGTTAGTCAAATATGTACAAAATATATTTGATTGATATATATATATTCAAATATGTATTTTGGTATAAATATATATTATATACATCTATTAGTGTATATACACAAAGACGTATTTTGTACAATTACTAAGAGACACTTGTATATATATTATATACGTTTTATTGGTATACTTTGAGTGTAAATGTATATTATATCCATATCCCTACTAGATGACCCAAGTTGACTAGTGCCATACCTGGCAGAGCCCCTGAGTTCATGTATTGTGATGTGTTAGTGTAGCGCCTGATGCAAATGCTGTATTTGATATATTTTTAGGACTGTTGGTTCCTCCAGACGATACTCTGGGACAGGACATTGGTTTTACCAGCTAAGGACCCAAGGCGAGTACATTCTCTGATTAGTTTCTAATTTATGATATCTCCTATGTTCACTATATCTAGTGTAAATATCCATGTTCTTGACACATTGGTTACACGGATTGGTATACACGGATCTCGTCATGAGATGTTATTCCTTATTCATGGTGTAGCTTGTACAAGACTTGTTTCCTTGATATCTCGTGCATGTACAGACACTGATTCCCGGGGAGATTTGCTACCTCCTTAGGGAATCCCGTGCCATAGCGTACCATGATTGGATCTACTATACCAGTCGGGGGTTTGGGGAGTACTTTAGTGTAGATATGTGATCATACCCAACTTTATATGCACCATAGCTCACCCCACATCTCACGTCGGGTGCGGCCTGACCATTTATATGAACCATAGCTGTTACGTGTGATTAGCCTGATCTCTACATGCACCATAGCTAACCAACGGTTAGCCTGACCTTATATGAACCATAGCTAATCACATGTAACCAGCCTGATCAAGTTCCCAAGTCGATCACATGTTAAAACTAGTACTCACACACTTAGTCATAGGTTTCTTGCTCATTGACATATTGTTCTTTTCCTGTATTTACTTACAGTATTTCCAGTATTTCCTTCATTGTACATTTCCCATACCTATACATGCATCTGGTATGTTTCCACCTAGAACTGCTACATAGTTTATGTCATTTATATAGAACTGCTATTTAGAGATGTACTTTGCTCCTTCCTGACTGGAAAATATTTTTCCAGACTGTGACCTTAGTAGACTGGTTCCGACACACTTGGGGATTGGAAGTTAATGATTGCAGGTATGTTTATGTTGTCTTTAGACTTGTGTTGTATTCTTTTATTTCTTCAAATTCCTATCGTGCTGTAGTTGTGATTGAGTATGTTGTGAATATTTTTATAGTATTATCCGAATCTCCTTATGGAGTTGGATACTAGCGTGAGATTGTTAGATAGTACTCGACCTAGACAGCGTTCTACCGCCGATGCTGCGGCGTAGGCTGGACGTACCCACGCACTCGTGCCCCTAAACCGGGTGCGGGTCGTGACACGTTTTAGTGGTGGCCCATGCAGGTCAGACTTCGCTAGTTGTGCGATGTCGTAGTAGTGCGACGTCATAGTTGCATTACTGCGTACCTGCTATAGAATATAGGACATAGGATACTAGGATGAGAGAGGATACTCAATCACAAATTCTTGGAAGATTTCCTGGGATGACCCCATGAGAATCTTATTTTTAATTTAAATCTTTCCTTGTTTCCGTCCGCTCTCGCTTGTTGTTACTGAACTTGATTCTTGTTGAGCAGTTATTAAATTAAATTCTTGGTATCATTGTTAAGTTTGATTCTTGTTGACCAGTTGTTAACTTTAATTCCTGGTATCGTTGTTGAGTTGATTTCAAATTGAGATGAATTTTACGGACTAAAATTTACGGTATCATCTGATGACATATATTGATGAGGACAGTGAGAAAGGTAAAACGTCTACTTTGGTTATGGAACCTAGAGTTATCGCAGCCATATCAGCTGACATGACGAGAACGTAGGAACCTGACTTGGATGTACATACTGTAGTTATGAAACTTAGGGTCTCTCGCAGCCATACCGGTTGGCATGGCGAGGATTCTAGATGACATGATTATAGGGTTGCATACCTTAGTTACGGAACCTGTCGTTATCGCATCTATGCTTACTGGCGTGGCGAGGATTCTGAGTGTCATGATTTCGGATAGACGTGTATGAGTATCAGGTTGTATCTTAAATTGGTTCTTAAAATATCATCTCAAGACTTATCTATTTCTGTTATTCCAGGACTTTGTTCCATCGCTTCTTTCTTTACTAGCAGTAAAGATACCCTCTGTCCTCAATTCAGTCTTTGAGCTCCTATTCCTTGAGGATTCCTTGTTAAGTATGATAATTAGTGACTTGTAATATTGTTTGTGTCTTGTATTAGTATTGACTGTGTTGCTGGTGAGTTGTAAGTGTTTCTTAGTTGGACATGTGAGCAGTAGGCCTTAATCTAGGGTTAGCCCTTAGCATAGTACCTTGTACCAATGATTCTAGGAGTAGTGTCATTAGAGACTGTGAGTAGAAGGAGAGTATAGAGTATCAGTGATAGTTCAAGAGTTAGTATCAGAGCCAACATACCCGTCCTGGAAAATCATGATTATGCAATTTGATGATCTACGTGAACAATTAAGTATCCAGGAAGTGTGTTAAGGGTTTATGGAGCATGATGTTCAATTTGATGATCGATATCGGAAGTGTTAAAGGTAAGGAAATATATACGCGTGAGAAGTTAATGAGGTGTCGTGAGTAGAGAAATATCGGAATAGGTAATGAAGATGGTGAAGCGTATCACGGATTAGTTTAATAGGCTTTAAAGGATTAAAGGAAATACATATACAACCATCGAGATGAGGAACCATATACTTGCCCATGAGAATAAGAAAAATGAGTGTTATAAAAGGTACAACTAATCATGAGTTCTAATGAGCTTGATGAGATGATGCATTAGTGAAACTAGTGATATAATACCAAGAGTGCTAATGGTTCTATTTCGAGGGTTAGTCGAGAATGACACTCAAAACAATAAGCACTTCAAGTGATGATAATTAGATTGGTGTATTAGTGTGCACCTTAAGCACTAGAGACCGTGAACATTTATAAATGTGTACTTGTGGATTTAATTTTATCGTTTCAAGAATGGAAATGAAATGAGATTTTGAGAATTTTAAGGAGTTGAGATTTTATGTTGTTAAATATTGAGGATTTAAATTTGATTCAATAAACATAGTCAAGCTACAAAGATTTTAGAAGTGATTAAAATTTATTTCGATGTTGAGTATCTGATTTTGAGGAGGTATATGCATTTTACTTTAAAGTTGTTCGAGAAGTTAAACCTTGACGATTAATTGAGGATTAATTTTTATAGTGGATGAGAAGTATGTATATTAATAGATGATATACATGTGTAAGGATCTGTTGACTTGAGCATGATCGAGATGGCACTGCAGACTGACTTGGGTGTCCATCTAGAGTTGTATTGGAGAGAACAGTACTTAGTATAGTGAGTTGCAATTGATATGCACTTGCGTGATAAGAATAACTAGTATCAACTATTGCAGTAGGTAAGGAAGCTAGCAGTGAGTATACTTGTAGTAAAGTGTGGTACCTAAAGAGATAGAAGTATCAAACTTTTCATGCATCATTTGACCTATGATTATGTTAGAAGATATTGCAAGTAATATATTAGCAGGTTCTTTCTTTTCTTTCCTCATGTTCTTTTTGTCTTCTGATTGATTGATACCTTAGTACCGTAGCTGTATGCATGATTTCTTATTATAATGTAGTTAGTAGTACCCCTGATGCAGAGACTGAAATACCATGACAAAAGACACCATGATCATACATATTTCCCTTAGGTTGCATGTTGAATGGTTGTAGGTAGAATTCTCTTAGACTTTGATTGTTGAGAAATTTAAGAAGGCAATCGATATATTTATTGGACTGCAAGTTGTGAACTTATATTTTGAATATTGTATTGGAGGTTTCATAAGTATTACATCGTTGCGTATTATAAAAAAAAAAAAAAAAAAAATCGAGGAATAAGAACACAAATGGATTAGTGTTGAATTCAAATTTTGGGATGAGATTCAATTTTAGAAATATGCATTGATTGGATTTCAGTTAGAGGATTGAACATTAAATTCTTGTATTTCGTTATTAACTTAAAATTTTTTGGAGGATATTGTGATAAGAATGGGATTTGATTTATTTTGAAGATTTTTAGGGATATGCTATTTATAGAATTTTTGAAAGAATTTATTGTGAAATAACAATATGGAGTAGTTCATGATTATATGATTTGAGGAATTTAATTTTTGATGGTAGTAAATACATAAATAAAACAATCGAGGAAAAAAAAAAATTTTTCGAGGATAAACATTGATTTAAATAAAGGGTCAAGAATTTAACATGACGGAAATTATGATGTATTAATTCCAGGAAAGATTATGACATGTTTAAGTTGGTTATTAATTTGGAATTTTTGGGGAGATTTATCAACGTAATTATTTGAATTGCAAGTTATGAATTTTAGAACTTTATATTTGGATGTAACATTTGGAGAATCTTTAAATATCATAGTGTTGAGTATTTTGAGGAGTGGATATTAAATTCCGGGTATTGAATTATTAACTCAAAACTTTCAAGGAAATTTTAATAAAAATGGACTTTGATTTCATTACGAGGATTTTCGGAATGCAACAATTTCAGAATTTGGAAAGGTCGTGAAGGGACATTGTGGATTATAACCTGATTTCATGGATGATGAATTTAAATTTTGAGGGAATAATAATGTGTATGATTAAATGCTACTTTGAGGATTTTGAATTTCGAGGACGAAATTCTTTTAAGGTGGGTAGACTTGTCACTACCACGTTCCGAAAATAGGGGTATTTTCGAATTTTTGCAATATTTAATATTATGTTATTTACAATTAATTTATTTGCATGATAGTGTATTTGATTTAAATAATTTTGTGCGACGTGTAATTCAATATATAATTATATGCAGTGTTAATTATTTTATTTTAGCTAGTAGACTAGACCTAGTAGTCAGTAGATGAGCACCTGTCAGAATTTATGGAATTTTGAGGTTAATTGTTTTATTTAGAATTAATTTATTGGAGGTGTAATTAATTACTGTATTTTATTTAATATTTTTGCGCATTGCCTTTGCTTCGATATTTGGAGCACTATCCAGACTTTTGTCTTCCAACAAATTTCACAATCTTGCCCTAGACATGCCCGCCTTCAATTCTGTTATTTTTTGCAACTTATAATTTTGCTCCCTGTACATTATTTCTGGCCGCACAAAAATCGTCGCGGACGTTATTTTAAATAAACTCCTATTTTCATCGTTGTGCGTTCCAATCGAAAATTGGAGGCCATCTTGACCTATTTTTCGTGCGACCCAAATTAGGGTAATATTCTGTTCTGAGTCTTCTTCAATATTGGTATTGATGACTTGATCTGATTTTGACCCCAAGTACTCCTAATTAATTGTTGAACACAACTTGCATTTATTTCTATTTAAATTGAGGATGCCCTTTTATCTGATTTTAAAAATCCCAATTTAATTCCAGTGCCCTGCAAATTGAGCCCGTACCAGTCTTACAGTGCCCCTGACCCTACAAAACATCGGACCCCGAATCGCCCGCCCAATTTTCGTCATTTTATGTGGTTGTGAAATTTCCCAAATTTAAGGGGGTTAAATTGCAAATTGGCATTTTGTGCCAACACCCAATTTATTTTTAAACTAATGAGGGAGCCCTAGTAATTTTTATTAAACCTTACCCTCATTCCTACATGAATTAATTTCCCTCTTGACAAATCTGGACCACTCATTCTTTGGGTCCATCCTCACCATTAGATTCAACACCCTCTTCATAAAGTCCCATCAACACCCTTCCCTAGAAAAACCCTAATCCCCAAAACAAGCCTCCAACGTAGCCTCCTTCCCCATCCAAATTTCTCTTCTTCTTTTTCTTCTTCTTCTCCTTGAAAGACAGCAGCAATATAAGGAGTCAAGCCGAAGCACCACTCCTTGAAAAACAGCAGCCATCAAATCTTAAGGTGTACTTTGGAAGGAGACTTGTGCATGATTATGGTGAACAAAACTGTGCTTTTAGTTTTGAGAGATTTGTTCCTTCTCCTGGTTGGATTCCAAAGGCTTATGGGTTGCCGCCTTCTTTTCCTTCTGCTTCTCTATTCTCTTCTTCCGATGGTGAGTGGCTCCACTGCAGCCATTTTTTCGTAGCAAAGGCACGAAGAGCACAAATGGCTGGGGCTCTTCGACCAGGTGGTGTTGTATGCACGCATGCAGAGAGCATATGGCTGCATATGCACATCATCGAAGACACAGTTTCCAACTGTCGTCAGGTCTTCAAGGGATCCGTCAACTATGCATGGACAACTGTTCCAACATATCCTAGTGGAGTGATTGGTTTCATGCTTTGCTCAACCGAAGGACCGGCAGTGGACTTCAAGTATCCTGTGTACAAGATTGACGAGAATGATGTTTTAAACAAATCAAAAGGGCTGCTAAAATTTTACAATCCAGATATTCCTGCTGCTCTTCCTTTTCCCCCGACCTCGTGCCGAGACCCCACCGCGCCGACGTCCTGCCCGGCCCGACCTCGCCGGAAAACCCCGTGAGCCTCTTCCCTTTCTCCTTTTTCGATTCAGAGTTATTTCATTTGGGATTGATTAGTAGTTAGATATAATTAGTTAGTTAATTAATTAATTATAATTAGTTTAGTTAATGATTTGATTAGTTAATAATTAATAAACAGTAATTAGTTATTAATCAGGAATTTATTTATTAACCAGTTAGTAAATATTAATTAATTAGTTTGGTATTTTCTTATAATTAGTTTAGTTAATTTGTAATTGATGTAGTAAATAAATGTAATTGCTTTAGTATATGTAATTAGCTAATTTTATGTAATTAGTTTATTTAGTTATAATTAAAAGGTTTTTGATTATGTTAAATATAATAAATCTTGGGGTTTATATTATTATTAAAAATATAGTTCCAATAATAAAATGAGTTCAAAATTAGTTTATTTGGATCGGTGACCGATTTTACCATAAATGAAAATGTATTGGCTTTTACATAAATTCTAGATTTTTATAAATAAACTTTTACTTGTAATTACTGTTCAAAAATAATTTCGAAATGATTTTCATTAAATTAGGGTGTTACCTTAATTACAACAAACGACCATTTCTCCTATTAGCCTGGTATCCTTACCTCGATTTTCGTGCCGAACTCTGATCTTGAACTTCTTTATATAGTTTCTAGCTATTTGGACTGCTCCGGACCCATTGGAACTAACTGCTACTTCATTCGGGATCACCTTGAGAAGTGTGGCATGATGAACATCCTCTGGTTAGTCAAATATGTACAAAATATATTTGATTGATATATATATATTCAAATATGTATTTTGGTATAAATATATATTATATACATCTATTAGTGTATATACACAAAGACGTATTTTGTACAATTACTAAGAGACACTTGTATATATATTATATACGTTTTATTGGTATACTTTGAGTGTAAATGTATATTATATCCATATCCCTACTAGATGACCCTAGTTGACCAGTGCCATACCTGGCAGAGCCCCTGAGTTCATGTATTGTGATGTGTTAGTGTAGCGCCTGATGCAAATGCTGTATTTGATATATTTTTAGGACTGTTGGTTCCTCCAGACGATACTCTGGGACAGGACATTGGTTTTACCAGCTAAGGACCCAAGGCGAGTACATTCTCTGATTAGTTTCTAATTTATGATATCTCCTATGTTCACTATATCTAGTGTAAATATCCATGTTCTTGACACATTGGTTACACGGATTGGTATACACGGATCTCGTCATGAGATGTTATTCCTTATTCATGGTGTAGCTTGTACAAGACTTGTTTCCTTGATATCTCGTGCATGTACAGACACTGATTCCCGGGGAGATTTGCTACCTCCTTAGGGAATCCCGTGCCATAGCGTACCATGATTGGATCTACTATACCAGTCGGGGGTTTGGGGAGTACTTTAGTGTAGATATGTGATCATACCCAACTTTATATGCACCATAGCTCACCCCACATCTCACGTCGGGTGCGGCCTGACCATTTATATGAACCATAGCTGTTACGTGTGATTAGCCTGATCTCTACATGCACCATAGCTAACCAACGGTTAGCCTGACCTTATATGAACCATAGCTAATCACATGTAACCAGCCTGATCAAGTTCCCAAGCCGATCACATGTTAAAACTAGTACTCACACACTTAGTCATAGGTTTCTTACTCATTGACATATTGTTCTTTTCCTGCATTTACTTACAGTATTTCCAGTATTTCCTTCATTGTACATTTCCCGTACCTATACATGCATCTGGTATGTTTCCACCTAGAACTGCTACATAGTTTATGTCATTTATATAGAACTGCTATTTAGAGATGTACTTTGCTCCTTCCTGACTGGAAAATATTTTTCCAGACTGTGACCTTAGTAGACTGGTTCCGACACACTTGGGGATTGGAAGTTAATGATTGCAGGTATGTTTATGTTGTCTTTAGACTTGTGTTGTATTCTTTTATTTCTTCAAATTCCTATCGTGCTGTAGTTGTGATTGAGTATGTTGTGAATATTTTTATAGTATTATCCGAATCTCCTTATGGAGTTGGATACTAGCGTGAGATTGTTAGATAGTACTCGACCTAGACAGCGTTCTACCGCCGATGCTGCGGCGTAGGCTGGACGTACCCACGCACTCGTGCCCCTAAACCGGGTGCGGGTCGTGACAGGAGACCATGCGAGTGTCTATGATTATTTTTACTCCAGAAGGCGTAGTTAGTCTAGAGTTTGCCAAGAGCGAGGCACTGAATGAAGAGATGCGAAGATGTTCTCAGGGTACTTCATCCACGTCCCACTCAGAGGCGCTTATTTCAAAGAGCAGCAAAAAGGGTAAAAGCAGGGGTCCGAACGGTGGCAGAGATAAAAGCAAAGGAAGGTCCAATAATCGATACAAGGACTCAGAGTGTTACCATTATGGTAAGAAGGGCCACATCAAGTAAAACTATTTTGCTTGGAAGAGAGAGAAGAAGGGCGACAAGGGGAATAGGGTGAGAACACTACAGCGGTGGCCTCAGTACATGGAGGCGACGTGATCATTGTAGGTGATAAGGTATTTATGAACCTCGCCTATGATGACAACTCTTGGTTGGTGGACTCAGGTCCTTCAGCACACGTATCTCACAATAGGGCACTATTTGCTACTTACAAAACATGCGACTGTGGAGTATTTAAGATAGGCAACGAAGATGTGTTTAAAGATGTTGTTGTTGGAGATGTACATTTGAGGACAAAGACAGATGCAATTCTTATTCTCAAAGATTTCCGTAATGCCCCTGGTATTTGTTTTAACCTAGTCTCGGTTAGAAGGTTGAATGATGAGGGTTTCTTCAGACTCTTCTAGAACGATCAGTGAAAGTTTTCTACAGATTCGATGGTGATTGCCAGAGGAAGCAAGAAGTCCAGACTCTATTATATGGAATGGAGCACACATGGGGTACATGAGGTGAACGCAGCTACTAATGCATTAACCGAGTTATGGCACGGATGACTCAGCCATATCAGTGAGAAGGAGATGATCTACTTAGTGAACCGGAAGGTGATTACGGGGCTAAAGTCTATAAAATTAGAGAGATGTACGCATTATTTGGCGGGGAAGCAAAATAGAATGTCTTTCCAAAGTCATCCAAGTTCAAGAAAGCCGGCGTTGCTCGAGTTGATTCACTCGGATGTCTGCGGTCCTATGAAGGTAAAGTCCATTAGTGGTGTTTCTTATTTTGTGACTTTTATTAATGATTATTCCAGGAAGATTTAGGTATATACCTTAAAGACCAAGAATCAGGTGCTGCCCATTTTCAAAGAGTTTCAGGCCTCTGTTGAAACGGTATGAGACTTATCTCACTGTTCTAGTATACGTACCTGATATACGCATATAATACGTGTATAGCTTGCTTTATGTTTAATTGCTTACTTTATTCTTTATGCCATTCATGCATTGTCTATATTGTTTTTACAAATTTTTCCTTAGTTGTATGCTTTGGATTGTTGGTCCCTTAGTTTTCGTGTGCATGGTTATGATAAACCCGGGAGAGGGGCATGGATTATGATCCAATAGCCTACAATCAACCCTTTGCCTATTTAAGCAAATTATTTCTCTTTTTTCACTTTTCTTTTCATTTTATTTCTCTTTCCTTCTTTATTTCTTCATCCTTCACCGAGAGCAGCCGAGCTTGGCCTTGGCCATTGGTGACCTTGGTATTATTAGGCTAGAACTTGACCATAGGCAAGTACATCTTGCCAACTGAAGTAACAACCATGGATCTTGCTTTGATTCTAAGTACAACTTATTTTTATCATTTAATTGATTTTAATTCTGGGTAACACTTAGAACTTTCCATTGATGATTTTGTTTTCCTTGAATTGGATTGCTCATGGACCCCGAGAACAGCAAGTCGTAGAATGAAAAATTAGCCTGAGAATGCATACAAAATGTACGCAGGGAACCCTTGACGCGTAAAGCAAAGTTCCAGTGAGCGCACTTGTGCGTGTTTCACAAATTTCTTAAAAAATGCGCCAAGATATGTTGAGTACTCTAGACACACTTCTCTACTCCTACGTACATTTTGTACTCTAGCAATTCCTCAAAAAGTACGTAAATCCTACTTGGCACAATTTTGAATGGGTCTTCAAGTCATCAAGAATGTATGTCATTGCTTAAATAGCCAAGTTGGCACACTTTGCAGATATTGCAGAGTTGGCACACTTTGGTAAAACTTTTCTTTCCAGCATACTTTGTTGCTTTTGGAGAATGGCGCACTTTATTGTGTTAGCGCACTATGTGGCATTCTCCAGAGACAACGCACTTTGTAGCCCTTCATAATTTTTTAATGACTAAGCAATAACTTCTGACCATTTTCAAGAATTGTGTTCTCGACTATAGGGTTGTCTCGACTGCTATGCCATATATTGAGACTTGTGTTTTGTCTTTTAGTAGACCTTCCCATGCTCTTTATGCGCCAACACTCTATTTGGGCATACTTGAAGAAGTGTGCCAAGCACTTGGCTCGCACACTTCTATTATTGTGTGCCAAGGTTCTATTGTGTGTTTCACTATCAATTGTGCGCCATCTTTTGCTCAAAGCACTTTTGGAATCAAAGTGTGCCAGAACTGCCCGGACTAGTGATTGTGCACCAATAGTAGTTTTTTTCATTGTGCGCGGATGTTATTTTCTTGCCTGATGTTATGCGTCAACCCTGAATTTATGTTTTATGCGCTTGTATGCCAGTATTCTCTTTAATTTGCTTAACTCTTGATGATTCTCTGGTTCTCTTTATCCCGTTATTTTAGTTAATCCTAGTTATTTACTAAATATGACATTATTGATATTGATCTTGATTTTCTGAAAAGATCTAGTGATTGTACACTATAAATGAACTCATAAATCTTGACATAGAACTGATAACTCTGATATTGTACTGATATTCCTGATAGTGGCTCGACGTAGCGCACTCCTGACTCGAGAATCCTTGTACTATCCTGATCAAGGCCATGAGTAGCACCTGTATTGCATGTCCCATTGTTCCTGTGGTTAATTTTGATTATGCTTGTCAAGCTATTATCCAGTCTTGCATTATATATAAGGTAAATTTCTGAGCACCACGATCAAGAATTTTGAATAAATTATCCAGGCTAATAAACTAGATTGATAATTAGAATCATTTAAGGAAATTTCCTGCCTATATGCAATCCCGATATCCCAGCGACGCTAGTGGATTTGGAACTCTCCGTCGTGAGGGGCACACTTACAGCACACCGTAGAGTATTGCATTACAAGTAAAATATCTATATAAGTTAATTATATTATGTATCACGTACGTCTGGATGATCCGGATAGACTGCAGGGCATGTGGCTGTATAAAAATTTTAAACTACATATGTGTCACGCCCCAGTCCCAAAATACGTAGGACTAGGAACACGTAAGCATGCCAGCCGTATGTATATGGCAACTCCAATATATGGATACCGTAATACACACGTATGCTGTAATATGAATATAAACTCGCATGTGGTATATATAGTATCACAAGTCACAGATATACTAATCTCATCCACACAACAAGTCATAGAAAAGAAATAACTAAAGTAGAATGATGGGTCTGAATAATCCAAAATAATAGTCGGGTGGAGACAAATCCACTACCAATGACTATATTAATACTAAAATAAGGGAGGAGGGTAAATCTCCAATATAAATAAGATGATGACAGAAGTGTATCAGCGAAATGATCCATCGCTAGAGATAATCAAAGATGCTCCGAAGGTAAGACCTCCTCGGAAGAGATAAGTAGTAAGTCCTGATCCGTGCTCCTGCGAATATCCATGAACATCTACACCTGAAAATGGACCAGGTCCTCAGAGGAACGTAACAAGATACATAGAAGCAAGCCAATTTGAATACAGTAAACATAAATAATATTTAAAAATATATAAGTATGCTGTACAAGACAATCTATATGAACAGGAAAACTTTTCGATGTATGGGCAAGGGTAGGCTACTCGATCTAAGCCTCACAACTCACACACCCGTCTAGAACATCAGAAATCGACATACCTCGGGGGTAGCGACCAACGCGACTCTACAGAAATTGATATACCTCAGGGGTAACGACCAGCGCGACACACTCCCGTAGTGCGAGCTAGATACTACGGTTTACCAGAGTGGTTAAAGCCCATACGCCTATTGATTGTCCTCTCATGATACTAATTGTCATGTGTGTGTCAATATATCTAATATATAGTAATGACTGAAAAAACTACACATGCAATGAATATACAGAAATGCAATGAATATATAGAAATATAATAAGTATGCAAAATACTGTAAGCAATTTGGCAAGGTATCTTGCCTGGTTTGAAAAAGAATGAAGTCCCAACTCAAGGCGTCGTCCGATCTACCCGTCACATAAATTAAACAAGTTAGATTACAAAAGTGGGTGAATAGGTTCCTCAATTTTAATCTATTTTAATTCTGAATAAAATAACTTAAAATAGTATTTTAATCTTATTATAATCTGATTTTATTGTTAAATCCTAATTTTGGTCCAAAGAAAGTCAACTTTACGGATTTGTGATCCGTGGCACGCAAATCGAGGCAATCAATTGACCAAAAAGTCAACCGACTCAAATTCTGGATTTGTGTATAAAATTCTATATATTTTAGCGCTACATGAACGCCGGAATCAACGATTTTATAAAATCACAAGTCGGTAAAGAGTTATGGCCACAAGGGTGCACATATGACAGTTTTTGGTAATTTTCTATTTACGTCTACGTTGCACAAATTTTACAGTAAATTAAACTTATATGTTAAATTCTTAAAATATTATTTTATGTAATTTTATCATGTCAACTTTTCAAAACTTCAAATGGTTCGTAATTTTGAATTCGGGATCTCCCGAAATCTCGAAAATACGGAAAGACGTCTAATTTCGGATAGCTGGCACTTTCAGAATATTCTGAAAAAATAGGTTCTAAAATTATTAAAATAATTTATATATTCAGAAAACTAACATTTATATGGTTCTAACAAAAAATAATTGGAGCGCGTTTGGAGTCCGGAGCTAGGAGATATCGTCTATTTAAGTCGTCATAACTACTAGAAAATGAGGCTGAATTTATGACGAATTTTGACTATTTTTGGACGAAAATGAGGGAAATTTGGGGGAAAAAAATATGAATGATGAGATATTTATAATGGTGTACACTACTTAATTGAATACGACTAGGATTGGCTAATTTGGATAGGATTATGATGAGTTTAAATAAGGATAGGATATGCATGAAGTTACTTTCCTACTAGGCTCAGGATTTGAATTAATTTAAAATAGAGTTTGAATTTATCTCAATAATTTATAATCTTAAATAGAATTAAAGATAATACAAATAATTTATATATAATCTTATTAATATCTATTAACACTAAATTAGCATCTATCTAATATTAAGACTATATATATCCAAATAAATCCTAAATAATTTCAAAAATCTAAATAAATTTCTTAAAATTCTAAATAAATTACAGAAAAATATAGTTAATTATTTTAACCTAAAATAAATATTTTGTAGGAACAATATGCAAGTATGATCTTACAGTAAATCATGAAAGTCCTAAAAATTTATGTTCCCTATGTTTTAATTACCTAAAAATTCTAGAAAAGTCTCCAAAAATCTAAAATAGCCTAAAAATAATTCTAAATAAATATTTACATAAGTAAATATACTAAGAAAATTATTTTCTAATTAACTAATAGAATATTCTAAAGTAATTCAATATTTAAAATAATCTATAATAAATAAAATAATATAAAATAAAATACATACAAAATATCTATTTTGGATGAGGAGGTTTACAATATGTTAGTAAATAAGACTGTGATAACCCTATTTAGCTAATAATAGTAAGCCGTAAGGCATGATTGGCCAAGATTGCTTGATTTATAGTCTAGTCCCATCCTGATTTATTTAGCAATTGATCCAAAAATTGTAACCTGAATACTGATTCCAGATATCCTTGTTTAAATATTTCAGAACTGTTTAACTGTTATTTTATCCGCTGCACTTATTTAAATGTTCCATGTGTTATTTCTTATTGATTTGTCTGCATGTTGGTTTTTATTTCCTAAGATTGGATCCCTTGTGGTACTTGTTGTTTTGGGGTCTGACCCCACTGATTTTGTATGGCCAGATATTGGAGCAGGATCGTATGTCACACCCCTGTCCCAAAATACGTAGGACTAGGAATACGTAAGCATGACAGTCGTATGTATATGGCAACTCCAATATATGGATACCATAATACACACATACGCTGTAATATGAATAATAATTCACATATGGTATGTATATTGTCACAAGTCACATGACATAACTAGATCTCATCCACATAATCAAATAACCAATCAACTATATATCTGAATCAAGTATAAAATGCTTGATAAGAACAAGTAGTTGGATGGAGACAAATCCACTGCCAAACTAGAATATAAGAGAAACTACATAAGAACATTTAATGAACAATGAGACTCGAAGAGAAAACTTTCTCGAAAGAGATAAGTAGCAAGTCCTGATCCGTGCTCCTGCAATAGTCATGATCGTCTACACCTAGAAAGGGACCAGGTCCTCAGAGGGACGTAATAAGATACATAGAAGCATGCCAATTGAATACAGTAAACATGCATAATAGGTAGAAAATATATAAGTACGCTGTACAAGATAATCTATATGAATGCATAATGAGGACAACTTTTCGACGTATGGGCATGAGTAGGCTACTCTATATAATCTCACAACTCACACACACATCAAGGACATCATCAGCTGTCATACCGCGAGGGTAGCGACCATCGTGACACCATCAGCCGACATACCACGAGGGTAGCGACCATCGGACACGACTACCATAGTGCGTGCTAGTTACTACGGTTTACCAGAGTGGTTATAGCCCATACGCCTACTGATTGTCCTCCCCTCCCATGATACTATATGTCAAGTGTGTGTCAACATATATATAGTATATAATTATGACTGAAAGAAAACACATATATAATGAATATATAAAAATATGATAAGCATGCAAAGTACTATAAGCAATTTGGCAAGGTATCTTGCCTGGCAAGAAAGCTGCAAAGTGTAAGCGTCCAGATGTCAGGCACAATAGATCATAAACTATGGCATCAGAATGAACGTCCCCGAATGCTGAAATAAACATCATCAACATTCCCAAAATAAGCGAGATAGCTAGAAAACACTACCCTTTCGTCCAATTTGGACACAGGGACAAAACGATAATTTTATGTCAAAGTGGACTCCACATGTGGGCCACTTTGCACCGAAAAGCATGCCAAAGGTAAAGGTCTCTAAATAGGATAAATTATAGGTCAAACAAATTCTAAACGTCAGTACGAACTCAACGGTATGTCCAATTTTGGATTCCGATGAGCCGAACACAAATTCGCTCTAAAAGTCAACTATGGGGCCCGCAAATAGGCGACTTGGTCAACTGTCTCAAAATCGCGTGAAACTTGGGTCACAAGACCAGCGTGATATCACGAATCCAATGGCGCAAGTTTTATCGCATTCCGACCAGCGTACACTAAATGGTGTGGTGTTTTGCAAAAGTTGCGATATAGAGACTTTTCACGGATACGTATTGATTCTGACGCGCACACACGTCTGAATCAGCTTTCGCGAAGGCCCACACGCCAGGATATACCATACGCGCCTTTCAGTGTAATTGGTATGCGATGAGGCGGTCCCGTTTGGCCGGGCACGCTCTGTATCATAATTTTTTAATATTTTAAAAATAAGTTTTTGGTCGATTTGGAGGTTGAATAATTTTACACATAGAACAAATTAACAAAAACTAAAAGAACAGAAAAATTCTCGGTTATATGGAGAAGAAAAACCCTTTTATTTATTTTCGAAAATAATAAACCGGTTCATGGCAAATTGGGTGTGAACATGAGATTTTGGATTCGAAATTCTAAATTATTTTGGTCAGTTTTTCGGTCATTTTTCGGTCAATTTTTTGACCAATCCGGGACCTGAAAACTCGTGCCGCTTGAATAAAAATCCTAGAGGGTTAAGTTGTGAACGTACACGAACAAACCGCTCAAGAAAAGGATGAGAGATTCGAGAGATACATCACCTGGAAGATGGGGCGCTGTTGTGCACTATGCGCGTGCGCGGGTACGCACTTTGCGGACGGACGGCGGCCGGCCGGCTGTGGCGGCGCTACACGGCAGAGTCGTTCGGCGGGGGTGGTCGACGTCCGCCGGAGGGGGGGTCGATTGTGGTCTAGGGTTAGGGTTTGGAAATTAGGTTTGTTGTATATATATGTATATATATATATATTGTGAGAGAGAGGGAGAGAGTTACTGGGGATCGGGTTCACGGGGGGTGGTTTTGCTGGGAAAGGGGTTTGTGAGGATTTGTTAGTAGTTAGGTTGCTGTTGGGTTTGGTTGGGGTAGTTTTAGGATTAGGTTTTATAATAGGAATTAGTTTAGGGTTTAGGGTTTTTATTTTCTTTCTTTTTCTTTTTCTTTTCTATTTCTATTATTAACATTATTATTATTACTAATAATAATATTATTATTATTATTATTATTAACACTATTATTATTATTATTATTATTAACACTAACATTCTATTATTATTAGTATTATTATTATTATCCTTTATTATTATTATTATTATTATTATTAATAACCATATATTTATTTATATATATATATATATTCACATATATAGATGATCTTAAAAATCCCAAAAATAATATTCGTACACCAAATAAATTCTAAAAATTTACTTTGTAAAGTTCTAACAAAATACTACACCCAAAATATTTTATAAAATATTTTATAATTAATAATTTTATATTTATCTAGTTGTATAAATTAAGTAACTGTATAATAAAATAACTAAGTAAATAATTAAATGGTTATTGACAAAGTATGTTATAGTAAGTGACATGCAACTCTATAAAAAGAAAAAAAATGCGTAACTTGGCATGAAAAATTATGGGATGCTAAGTGTAGAAAAGTTGGGATTGGAGAATAACCACAATTAAATTTTATATATAATATCTAAATATTTAATCATTAATCTATGGTCGTTACACTAAGGTCATACTAATACCAAGGGATCGAATTTCTGTGCCACAAAAAGATCCTACAGGTAGTGTCTCCTGTGTAGACTACTTTCTATGAAGGGCGATACAGGTTTTGGGGCCATCCTATAATATTAATGTCCAAACCACGGTAAAGTGTCCTAACTAAATTATTGAATTTTAATTGATTTAAAAAATAGTCAAAAATAAATACAAGAAATGCAAAATACACACAAAATACCTATTTTTGGGTGAGGGGGTTTACAATCTACCCAACTTAAAAGAATTTTGTCCTCGAAATTAAAAATAGGGCATGATTTGCTAAATCCTTTACATTTGTATATTAAGGCAAGTCAATCGCAATCTCTTCCAAAAATTTAAATAACGATCTATTCAAATCCATCACAATCACTTCAAAATTAAGATAATCACTGTTCAAATCAAAATTTAACATATTGTAATCTCTTCTTACTTTTTCAAATCATCAATATCCAAATTTAAATTGAATTCATATAACATCTTCAAGATTTAAATAACCCATATCAATTTTTACATCACGATCTCCACCTATCATAATCTCCTTTAGATAGTAACAATTCTAATCAAATCTTATTCCTATTCTCAACGTATGAATTCCGTACTCTTCAAATTTTAAATTCAATTTCTATCATCAATATTTCAAATGGGTGATCCAACAATCAAAATTCAACCTTTAATTCAAATCATCAAATTATAAAATTTTAAATCTAATTCACTAATTGTTCAAGTCTAAATTTCTATATTTATCCTCAAACTTTAAATTGATGATTCAACCTTCAATATTCAAAATTTAAATCATGTGCTCAAAGTATAAATATTTGGTCCTCAATATCAAGATATCAAAATTCATTAAATCCTTATCATCTTAATCATTCTTCAAAAAATTCCCAAAATTTAAAATGACTTAAATCTCTCAATTTAATCTTACTTGATCACAATCTAAAAGAAATTTATCCCAAGTTAACAATGCGACTTTTACCCAACTTAGAATTTATCCATCTATCATATAAGGCTATACATTTAAAAGTATTTCTCAAATTATTTAATCGTTTTATTCAATCCTCAAAAGTTTTAACACCAAACATATCCTTTATGGTATGCCCTTAATTACGAAATTAGTCACCAAGCAATACGTTTGGCCTATGGGGTATATCTAGTACTCTACGTGTATCAAACTTATACCAAGCACGAGCGTTCGTCTTTTCAAAATAAGGGAAGATGGAGAACAATAATAAAGAATTCAAAAAGGAGGTGATAGAATACAAGTACGGGGCTCAAGGCAATTTTAAGAATTCAAAAGAGAGTTGTCAAGGCAGTTATAGATTAAAATCTTATTTTTGGTAAATTCCTATTCACATGTTCATATCAGAACAGTTATGTACCTGATATGATATGCTCTGACTTGTCTAGAGGACAAGTATATTCATCTAACAAGTTGAGTCAACTATATATCTCAATCCACGTAAGGTAGTCATACGAAGAGCGAACCAAGCACACTAAGGTTGATCAGACCATAATACACTAATTCTAAATAGACAATTGTATTAGTGTGTGCACCCAATAATACATATGTCATGAACAAGCTCAAAAAAAGAATAAGCTTGCAAAACTAGGCTATAATAGCAGCATAAGTCGAGGTAGTTCAGAAAATATAAGTACGCTAGATTATGATAAAAGAAGGTACAAAAAATAATCCAAGTTTACCAAGAAGATCGGTATTGTGCCTCTACAGTTGCTATACTAACTTCTTATCTAAGTCTCTGGTCGACTAAATAGGGGTATGGGCCTCTAACTTCATTAATGGATCAAAAGGGCTATGTGATACTAGGTTATGAGGCATACTACCAAACTTACAAGAATTTAACTAATAGTGTTATTGAACATTAGAGTGGATATACCTAGTACAAGTCATCTTCCTAACCCCTATCAAGCACGAAAGAAGATATAAGATTAACGTTGTGAAAGAATCATGCAAGATGCAATGCGAACAATCAAATAAGAATACAAAATAAAATCAAGGGCGGTGATTAAATAAGTGGATGAGATCCTATACTCTAATCCTATGCGCAGGCTTGCTCTGTACAATACGTAACCGAGATAATATACTCTCGACCTGCATGGGCCACCACAAAAATATGTTACGCCCCAGTCCCAAAATACGTATTCCTAGTCATATGTATTTTAGGACTAGGCATGACACCGTAGGATCTCTCGTACTTTTCGTCTCAAGATGGTGAACACCAGGAGCACCCGAGGCCATGAGTGGATTCCTTTTTCATCACCCACTTGATCTTGTATAATTATTCTTTTGTGGGGTTAAGCCACTGAGCACATATTTAGCTCATATTTTGGGACTTGACATTCTAGCCTGTGGGCCTACATGTAAATTATATTCTAGACTATAGCTAGATCTGATAATGTAATATGGTATTCTTGCTAGTTCTTTATTTTTGTAACTAGTTTCATGATCATCGGTGTATGTATAGTTTGGGACGCCTTACTATTATATATTTGTTAATCAAACATCTTGTAACTTATTGCTTGCTTGAGATTGAGACAACTATGATTCTTGACCCATGAATGACTGTTGGATTGTAGAGTAAAACTCTCATATGTCTAGACAGCCATGACTGTATCTCGGGATATAGAGTACTCTGTTGTACGTAGCTGGCTTTGTCTATCCCCCGCTCTCCAGTATTCTGGTTCTGGGGCATGACATGGTTTAAGTGGTAGCCCATGCAGGTCTAAAAATTTAGAAGTATAGGAGTTTACTAGATATTTTAGATGTCTCAATTATGCTACTCCTTAATCTCCTCCAGTGTCGAATTTATATCCCTGAAATCTTTATTCAACATCAACTTTGATCCTCGATCAATCATGTCCGTCCCTTTGATGATCCTTGTATCCTTTATCTTTTAGGGACATTGTCTATGGTCCTTCCAATCATCCAGCTAGAGTTCCTCCATGTAAAATCCCTATCCTAGAAAAATCGTATATACCCTTTTTATTTATAAATTATTAATTTAATTATAGTAATTAGTGGATAAATAGGAGAAATAGATTTTTAATAATTTTTATTTTAGGTGCTCGGGCACTTAGAGGATTTATGGGACCATTAGAAATTTTTCGAAATTTATTTCATGTAGGAGACCCCTTGAGCAGTTGCTAGCTTAACGGTGTGCATTAATATAATCTATAAATTTTCTTATGAGTATATATATATATATATATATATATATATATATATATATATATATATATATATATATATATATATATATATATATGTATACAAATATATATATATATATGTATATATATATTTAAAAAGAAAAAGGAAAAGAAAAAAAATAATAAACTAATAAAACTAATAATAATAACTATACTAATAATACTAATAACTTAAAGTAACTACTAGCAAACTTAGCAAACTAACAAAAACTTTCCTTCAGCAAACAATTCCCAAACGTAGCAAAACCGTCCCTTAAGCATTCCCATAAAACCCACAGACCCGACCCCCCCCCCACGTTGGCCGCAAAACCCACCTCCTCTCTCCTCTCTCCTCTCTTCCTATTCCTATATATATATATATATATATATATATATATATATATATATATATATATATATATATATATATATTTATTTATTTATCTTTCATAAAACCCTAACCTAAAATCTCCAAACCCTCCTCTTCTCATCTAGACCTAGAGAGAGCCGTCACCGCAGCCAGAGAACCCCGCCAGGCCATCCAAACCAATTCCGACGACCGCGACCTCGCGCACTGTAGATTTTCACTCGAGGTACCTTTGTTCCGGAGTTGCTTTCCGTCGACTCGCTCAACCAAACGTCGTTCCGTCTTCACCGGTATGCTCACCCCTTAACCCTTTCCCATATCTGTATGATAGAAGATCTCGAACAACGTGTACCCATAGGTGAAAATAGCGCCTAAGTTGGCACAAGCAGACCCAATTCGGGGATCGTAGAAAACTGCGGTGACCACCCATGTCGCCGAGTTCGTATCTCCTACCATAGAGATCCGAATTCGATGATTCTTTTTTGTATGCATAAACTACTTGACCTAGTTTATTTTCTATTAAATAATCGTAGATTATTAACTGCTGTGGACAGAATAAAATTCGTCACAAAACTCCGTGAACCCACTTTTTCAGATTTCCAAAAGTTGGGAAACGGAGCACGCCCCGCCAAACGGGACCGCCCCGCCAAACGGGACTGCCCCGCCGTGTACCAAGTATACCGAATGGTGCATGCAGCGTAACCGGACACGTAAAAATTTGTGGAAACTGATTCAGACGCGTGTGCGCGCCGAAATCAGCCCGTATCCGCGGACACACCCCGTGTCGCAACTTTTGTGGAAGTCGCGTACATTTTGTGCACGCTTGTCAGATTGTGACAAAACTTGCGCCACTAGACTCGTGGTAACGCGCTGGTCCTGTGACCCAATTTTCATGCAATTCTGAGACAGTTGACCAAGTCGCCAATTGGCGGGCCCCACGGTTGTCTTTTTGGACGAAATTGTGTTCGACTCATCGGAATCCACATTTGGACATACCGTTGGGTTCGTATTGACATCTAGAGTTGTTTGACCTATAAATTGCCCTATTTAGAGACTGTTATCCTTGGCACATTTTTTGGTGTAAAGTGGGCCACATGTGGACTCCGTTGACCCGAAATTACCGTTTTGCCCCTGTGTCCAAATTGGACGAAAGGAAAGTACTTTTTAGCTATTTTGCTTATTTTGGGAACGTTGGTGATGTTTATTTCAGCATCCGAAGATATTTATTCTGCTGCCATAGCTTCTGATCCTGTGTGTTGGACTTCGGGACGTTACACTTTACAGCTTTCTTGCCAGGCAAGATACCTAGCCAAATTGCTTACAGTATTTTGCCTGCTTAGTATATTTCTGTATATTTATTGTATTCTGTATATTTTTTGCATGTATAGTTTTCTTTCAGTCATTACTATGTATTAGATATGTTGACACACACATGGCCCTTAGTATCATGAGAGGACAATCATTAGGCGTATGGGCTTTTAACCACTCTGGTAAACCGTAGTATATAGTTCGCACTACGGGCGTGTGTCGCGCTGGTCGCTACCCCAGAGGTATGTCGATTTCTGTAGAGTCGCGCTGGTCGCTACCCCAGAGGTATGTCGATTTCTGATGTCCATTGACGGGTGTGTGAGTTGTGAGGCTTAGATCGAGTAGCCTACCCTTGCCCATACGTCGAAAAGTTGTCCTCATTTGCATTCATATAGATTATCTTGTACAGCATACTTATTTATTTTCAAATTATATGCATATTTACTGTATTCAAATTGGCTCGCTTTTCTGTATCTTGTTACGTCCCTCTGAGGACCTAGTCCTCTGCCAGGTGTATCTGTTCTTGAGTGTTGCAGGAGCGCAGATTTGGATGGTTACATAATTTCGAGGATATCTTCTCTCCGAGCCCCATGAATGTTAGTTGGTATTCTTATATTGTGTTTATTGTGTTGTACCTTTTCTATTCTAGTTGGTAGTGGATTTGTTTTCATCCAACTATCATCCTTAGTTACTTATGGTGAGATTTAGTTATATAGATGCTGGTTATTCATTTATATTGATTTTCTGTAGAAGAGATTTAGATTGTACCCATGTGACTTGTGATACATTTTATACCACTTGTGGATTGATATTCATATTATAGCGTACGTGTGGATTTTGGTTTCTATATATTGGAGTTGCCATATCCATGCGGATGGCATGCTTACGTGTTCCTAGTCCTACGTATTCTGTGACTGGGGCGTGACATATTTTTGTGGTGGCCCATGCAGGTCAAGAGCATATTGTCTCGGTTACGTTATTGTACCGAACAAGCCTGCACCTAGGACTAGAGTATAGGATCTCATCCACGATTGACTATGATTCGCTCCCCTTCCAGTCCATTCTATTCGAATAATTGTATCCTGCTTGATTCCTGTACTTCCCTAATAGTTCTTTGAGTATAGCCTTTTGCTAGAATATAGGAACCCCTATTATTATGATGATAAATATGGTAGCACGCCTATTAAGAATACAACGAGAATATAGATACACCACTAAGTTTAGAATAACTAGTGAACCGTAGAATTCCTTATCTATAGACTGGTTTACCATTACCCCTTGATGTATTATGAAGACTTGAGAGTAGTATAGACACTACTAGAGTTAGTAGTAGTTTTACCATAATGTTTGACCCTAGTATAGAGGATACCCTAATAAGTACCAATATTCCTTCTCATAGACCTTAACAAGAGTTTCTACAGTATCCTTAAGACAATTACAGTATTAGTTTATTCTTATAAGTTGGGTAGTATACCTCACAACCTAGTATCACATAGTCTTTTGCCCTATTATCGAAGTGTGATTGAACAACATTAACTGTATGCTAGCTTAGGACGACAGTGTATTTTTTTAGACTGTAGAACTTAGAGGCTATACCCCTACTTTGTCGACTATCGACTTAGACAAGGAATTAGTATGACAACTGTAGAGATTATAGAGTCTTACCTTTTGTGAACTTGAATTGTTATGTACCTTCTTTCATCATAATCCAGCGTATTTATGTTTATTGTACTACCTTGACTTATGCTGCTATTATAGCCTAGTTTTTGCAAGCTTATTCTTTTATCGAGCTTGCTTATGGCATATGTATTATTGGGTGCACACAATGATACAATTGCCTAATCAGAATCGGTGTATTAAGGTCTAGCTAACCTTAGTGCGCTTGGTTCGCTCTTCGCATGACTACTTTACGTGGATTAAGATATATGGTAATAGACGAATATACTTGCCCCTAGACATGTCAGACATATCGTATCGGTTACATAACTATACTGATATGAGCATGTAAATAAAAAATTACCAAAAATAGGATTTCAATCCACAACTGTCCTGACAACTCTCTTTTCGAATTCTTTAATCTCTTTGAGCCTCGTACTTGTATTCTATCACCTTCACCTTGAATTCTTTATTATTGCTCTCCGTCTTCCCTTATTTCGAAAAGACGAAACCTCGTGCTGGTATAAGTTGACACTGATAGTACTGGATATACCCCATAAGGCTAATCACATTACTTAGTGACTCTCTTTTATAATTGATGAAGGGCATATCATAGGTGATATGTTTGGTGTTAAAACCTTAAGGATTGAATAATATGATTAAATAATCTGAGAAATAGTTTTCCTAGATGTGTAGCCTTAGGTGATAGATGGATAAATTTTTAAGTTCGGTAGATTGTGAACCCCTCACCCAAAATTAGACCTAATTGGCTTAGATAGTGAGCCTAAAGCTAGATTGAATCCAGTTCGAAATAGAACACGATATTCTTATTTTAATTTTGGAATATTGTATCACTTAGCGCACCTTACCGTGCTCCGATAATTGGAACACTACACTAGCCACTGCCTTTCTACAAATTTCACACCCTTATCCTAGACGTGCCCATCATCCAATTCTCATCTTTGTGCAACGTTTTAATGGTTTGGCGCTTTTATGCAAAAGAGCATTTAGTTGTCTACACCATTGGACATGACATAAGAAGAAACCTATTTTTCGCTCATGTGGATTTTTTCCATGAATTTCGGGATGTGCAACGTGCAACATCGTCCACTCCTTTAAACCTAGCCTTGCATTTTAAATAATGTAAATCCTATACCATCATAGACTTCTACCGTGGCTTAATTTTAATTTCGAGAACGAAATTTTTATAAGTTGGGTAGAATGTAAAATCCCTATCCTAGAAAAATCTTATATACCATTTTTATTTATAAATTATTAATTTAATTATAGTAATTAGTGGCTAAATAGGAGAAATAGATTTTTAATAATTTTTATTTTAGGTGTTCGGGCACTTAGAGGATTTATGGGACCATTAGAAATTTTTCAAAATTTATTTCATGTAGGAGACCCCTTGAGCAGTTGCTAGCTTAACGGTGTGCATTAATATAATCTATAAATTTTCTTATGAGTATATATATATATATATATATATATATATATATATATATATATACAAATATATATATATGTATATATATATTTAAAAAGAAAAAGGAAAGGAAAAGAAAAGAAAAGAAATAATAATAAACTAATAAAACTAATAATAATAACTATACTAATAATACTAATAACTTAAAGTAACTCCTAGCAAACTTAGCAAACTAACAAAAACTTTCCTTCAGCAAAAAATTCCCAAACGTAGCAAAATCGTCCCTTAAGCATTCCCATAAAACCCACAGACCTGACCCCCCCCACGTTGGCCGCAAAACCCGCCTCCTCTCTCCTCTCTTCCTATTCCTATTATATATATATATATATATATATATATATATATATATATATATATATATATATATATATATATATATATATATATATATATATATTTCATAAAATCCTAACCTAAAACCTCCAGACCCTCCTCTTCTCATCTAGACCTAGAGAGAGCCGTCATCGCAGCCAGAGAACCCCGCCAGGCCGTCCAAACCAATCCCGACGACCGCGACCTCGCGCACTGCAAATTCCCACTCGAGGTACCTTTGTTCCGGAGTTGCTTCCCGTCGACTCGCTCAACCAAACATCGTTCCGTATTCACCGGTATACTCACCCCTTAACCCTCTTCCATATCTATATGATAGCAGACCTCGAACAACGTGTACCAATAGGCAAAAACAGCACCCAAGTTGGCACAAGCAGACCCAATTCTGGGATCGCAGAAAACTACGGTGACTACCCATGTTGTCGAGTTCGTATCTCCCACCACAGAGATTCGAATTCGATGATTCTTTTTTGTATGCATAGACCACTTGAACTAGTTTATTTTCTGTTAAATAACCCTAGATTATTAACTGCTGTGGACAGAATAAAATTCGTCACAAAATTCCGCGAACCCACTTTTTCCAGATTTCCAAAAGTTGGGAAACGGAGTGCGCCCCGCCAAACGGGACCGCCCTGCCGTGTACCAAGTCTACCAAATGGTGCACGCAGTGTAACCGGACCCGTAAAAATTCGTAGAAACTGATTCGGATGCGTGTGCGCGCCGAAATCAACCCGTATCCGCGGACACATCCCGTGTCGTAACTTTTTGTGGAAGTCGCGCGCATTTTATGCACGCTTGTCAGATTGCGACAAAACTTGTGCCACTAGATTCATGGTAATGCGCTGGTCCTGTGACCCAATTTTTACGTAATTCTGAGACAGTTGACCAAGTCGCCAATTGGCAGGCCCACGGTTAACTTTTTAGACGAAATTGTGTTCGGCTCATCGAAATCCACATTTGGACATACCGTTGGGTTCGTATTGACATCTAGAGTTGTTTGACCTATAAATTGCTCCATTTAGAGACTGTTACCCTTGGCACACTTTTCGGTGCAAAGTGGGCCACATGTGGACCCCGCTTTGATCCAAAATTACCGTTTTGCCCCTGTGTCCAAATTGGACGAAAGGGAAGTGCTTTTTAGCTATTTTACTTATTCTGGGAACTTTGGTGATGTTTATTTCAGCATCCAGAGACATTTGTTCTGCGACCATAGCTTCTGATCCTGTGTGTTGGACTTCGGGACGTTACACTTTCCAGCTTTCTTGCCAGGCAAGATACCTTGCCAAATTGCTTACAGTATTTTGCATGCTTAGTATATTTCTGTATATTTATTGCATTCTGTATATTTTTTGTATGTGTAGTTTTCTTTCAGTCATTACTATATATTAGATATATTGACACACACATGGCCCTTACTATCATGAGAGGACAATCATTAGGCGTATGGGCTTTTAACCACTCTGGTAAACCGTAGTATATAGTTCGCACTACGGGCGTGTGTCGCGTTGGTCGCTACCCTAGAGGTATGTCAATTTTTATAGAGTCGCGCTGGTCGCTACCCCAGAGGTATGTCGATTTCTGATGTCCATTGACGGGTGTGTGAGTTGTGAGACTTAGATAGAGTAGCCTACCCTTGCCCATACGTCGAAAAGTTGTCCTCATTTGCATTCATATAGATTTTCTTGTACAACGTACTTATTTATTTTCAAATTATATGCATGTTTACTGTATTCAAATTGGCTCGCTTTTCTGTATCTTGTTACGTCCCTCTGAGGACCTGGTCCTCTGCCAGGTGTATCTGTTCTTGAGTGTTGCAGGAGCGTAGATTTGGATGTTTACATAATTTCGAGAATGTCTTCTCTCCGAGCCCCATGAATGTTAGCTGGTATTCTTATATTGTGTTTATTGTGTTGTACCTTTTCTATTCTAGTTGGTAGTGGATTTGTTTCCATCCAACTATCATCCTTAGTTACTTATGGTGAGATTTAGTTATATAGATGCTGGTTATTCATTTATATTGATTTTCTGTGGATGAGATTTAGATTGTACCCGTGTGACTTGTGATACATTTTATACCACTTGTGGATTGATATTCATATTACAGCGTACATGTGGATTTTGGTTTTCATATATTGGAGTTGCCATATCCATGCGGCTGGCATGCTTACGTGTTCCTAGTCCTACGTATTCTGGAAGTGGGGCATGACACTCCAGTAGCAGGATCATATCCTGATGCACAGTAAACCCTTGAGGTTCAGCCTCAGCATTCCGTGGTCGGGTCCAGAATAACTCAAAATGAGGAACCTCAGATCCAGCCAGTACCTCTCGTGCAATAAGTACCTGATACAAGAGGGAAAAATATTGTGCTAATTGGTATTCTTCAGGAATTGTTGGTATCTTAAGGACGTCGGGATGACACCCTCACTCGGTTAGTACAATAGGCTTTGGAAAAAGGCGGACCTCATGCCAACAACTCAGCAAGCAACTTTAAGTGCCTCCAACCCTCGTATTTCTATGGTACCGAGGATGCGATTGCATCAGACTTATGGCTTTAGGACACTGAGGCTATTCTAGAGGTAGCCGAAGTTTCTGCTAGAGAGCAAGTCTCGGTGGTTCGGTTGAAGTTGCTAGATCTGGACCAAGACTGGTGGACAGTACAAATGGTTTTACTAACAATACCTGTCTCCTGAGCCGTATTCAGTGAAAGATTTCAGGTCAGATACTGTGATGTGGTATCGCGTTATGATCTGCAACATAGATTTAATAACTTGAAACAGATGGGCAGGACTGTCGACGGCTACGCGGCAGAGTTCTGTAGGTTAAGTCGGTTTGCTCCCACTTTGGTGGCGACCGAATTAGATCGAGCAAGGAGGTTCCAGCAGGGACTTTACCTCAAAATTATCTTGGCAGTAGAACAACATGAGTTTCAGACGTTTGACGTCATGATGCGAGCGACGAGGAGGCACGAGTACACCTTCCAGAGGATTGTCGATAGAATTGGGGGCCGAAGAAGGTCGCACACATTATGGGGTTCTTACACCCAGTCTTTAGCACCAGCTCCAGTAGTGCGAGCTTTAACGATTGGAACCCCGACCGGTATAACTTCGATAGCATCATTTCAGCGACCAGCTCTGACACGTCCTCAGCAGCAAAGATAACCTCTTTCAGTGCGATGTTCTCATTATGGAAAATTAGGACACGTTTTGTCAGAATGTCGTAGAGCACAAGGGTTGTGCCTATGGAGCTTCAGACCATAGGGTGGGATCTTGTCCATGTAGAGCCATTTTATTATTATCTTCCCTAGTAGGACTACAGTATAGGTCTCCAGTGTAGATCCAGCAGAACCAGGGTCTGAGGCATTTGTCGACCCAGTCCTAAGTATTCCAGCAACATAGGTTACAACAGTATGCACAGGCCCAAGCTCAAGTACCAACCAGGCAATGAGGTCCGCAACAGCGAGGACCAACACCGAGAGGACGAGGTCAGGCGATGGCACTCACTATAGAAGAGCAGTTAGCTTCTGGTGAAGTGGTGGAAAGTACCATTCTCGTCAACTCTCATTCAGCTTCAGTATTGTTTGATTCTGATACATTATATTCCTTTATGTCTACACGATTTGCGATACGAGTTAGATTGGACCCTGAATCCTTATCAGTAAGACTTAATATACTTACTAGTAAGGGTATTATGGGAGTAGATAGAGTTTTTACCTCGTGTTGAGTCGTAGTGTGCGAGAGAATTTTTTTTGCTAGACTGATAGAGTTTTTGATGGATGATTATGACGTCGTCCTAGGAATAGATTGGTTGAGTGCTCGACACACATCGATAGATTGCCATGATAGCAATATTATTTTTTATATCCCCGGAGTGGAAGAATTCTTATTATTTAGAGGAGAGATAGAGTCTCTGTCAGCAATCATAAGAATGGCAGTAGCAGAAGGAGTACAATTTCCTAGAGTGGACAGTGAGTTTCCAGATATGTTCCAGAAGAACTTCTGGGCATGCCACCATAAAGAGAGATCAAGTTTACCATTGATCTACTTCTATGAACAGCACTAGTGTCATAAAGAGTTTACATGATGTCACCATCAGAGTTGAAAGTCTTGTACCGAATGATTGAAGAATTGAGAACCAAGGAATTCATCTGTGCTAGAGGATTACCTTGGGGAGCCCCAATGCTACTTGTGAAGAAGAATGATAGAATGTTATGATTATGTGTTTATTATCGTACCCTCAATGCAGTAACCCCTAAGAACAAGTATCCCTTGTCGAGGATCGATGACTTGTTCGATCATCTTAGTGGAGCAACAGTGTTTTCCAATATTGATCTGCAGTCGGGATATCATTAAATCAGAGTCAGGGAGCAGGATATACCCAAGATGATGTTCAGATCAAGATATGGATATTAGAAGTTTCTAGTAATGCCTTTGGAGCAATCAATGCACCAGCAGTATTTCTGGCTCTCATGAATCATATTTTCATGCCATACATGGACAAGTTCGTGATTGTGTTCATTGACAATATCTTGGTGTACAGTCAAAGTGAAGCAGATCACGAGCAACATCTTTGCGCAGTTCTTCAAGTCCTTAGAGAACATAAGTTATATGCCAAGTACAACAAGTGCGATTTCTGTCTTGATCGCATTTCATACTTGGGGCATATTATTGCTAAAAGAGAATTTAAAGTGGACCCCAGAAGATATAAGCCGTTGAGAAATAGTCAGTTCCCCCAAACAGTTGCAGAAATTCATAGTTTTCTGGGACTAGCAGGATATTATCGAAGATTTGTGTCAGACTTTGCTAGAATTTCTGCACCCTTGATTGGACAGATGAATGTCAAACATCTTTTAAGAAGCTCAAGCAGAAGTTGATTATGGCACCAATTTTGACTCTTCCAGATAGGTCAGGTGGGTTCATCGTATATTACGATGCGTCAAGAAAAGGACTAAGGTGTGTTCTTATGCATCATAGAAAGGTTATAGCTTATGCATCTTGGTAGATTTGAGACCATGAGAAGAATTATCTGCCACACGACTTGGAGTTAGCAGCAGTTGTCATCGCACTTAAACTTTGGAGACATTATCTATATGGAGATCGAGTAAAGGTTTTTACCAATCATAAGAGTTTGAAGTATGTTTTACCCAGAATGACCTCAATATGAGACAGAGGAGATGGCTAGAGCTGATGACAAACTACAATCTTGACCTTCAGTATCACCCTGGGAAGGCCAATATCGTAGCGGATGCTTTGAGCTGGAGAGCAAGAGCTTATTTTCTTATGGCACAACAAAGTTTTTTAGAAGAACTTCAGGAGATAGACATAGAAGTAGTATTACCTGGAAATACAATATTTATGGCTGTCTTGCAAGTTCAATCTAGTATTGTGGAGAGGATCAGAGCAGCGCAGTCCACAGATGTCAAGCTTCAGCGACTCAGGACAGAGTGTGAGGTAGGACGTAGACCTGAACTAAGCATTCACAGTAACAAAACTCTCTAATTTGGTAATCGTCTTTGTGTACCAAGTGGAGATATCCGTCAAGAGATCATGTCAGAAATCAACAATTCTCAATATTTCGTTTACCCAGGAGAAACGGAGATATACATAGACATTCGTCTGCATTTCTGGTGGAATGGTATATAGAGGGAGATAGCCCGATTTGTCTTTTGGTGTTTGATTTGCCAACAAGTTGAAGCTCAGCATCAGAGACTAGCAGGACTTCTTCAAGCTTTACCAATTTTTGAGTGAAAGTGGGAGCATATCACCATAGATTTTATGACTGGTCTTCCTAGATCCACACCTGGCAGAGATGCTATTTGGGTAATACTGGATCGACTCACGAAGGTTGTTTACTTCCTTCCCTTCCGAGTAGGATAGTCTACAGAGCAGTTGGCCTGGATGTACGTGAATCAGATTGTCAGACGTCATGGAGTACTAGTCAGCATCATATCAGATAGAGATTCCAGATTCACCACTCACTTTTGGCAGAGCCTTCAGCAGAGTTTGGGTGCCCGACTGAAGTTTATCTTATTTTATTATCCGCAAACCGATGGTCAGTCAGAACGTACCATCCAGACCCAAGAAGATATGCTTCGATCATGTACCTTTGGTGGTTCGTGGGAGGATCACTTGAACTTGGTCGAATTCTCTTACAATAACAGTTTTCAAGTAAGTATCCAGATGGCACCCTTCGAGACACTATATGGAAGAAAGTGTAGATTCCATGTAGCTTGGGATGATATTGGTCAGAGGAAATTGCTTGGCCCTGAGATGATAGCCCAGACAGTTAAGGTAGTCAGGCAAATCAGAAAGCGTCTTCGAGTAGCTCAGGATCCTCAACGGCATTGGTCCAATTCGCATCGGCGACCTCTTGAGTTTTCTGTCGACGACCATGTATTCCTTCGATTTTGCCTACCCGGGGGATCATCAGATTTGGTGTACGGAGAAAGCTTAGTCCGAGGTGTATAGGTTCGTTCAATATCCTCGAGCGAGTGGAAGATATTTTATATCATCTTGCTCTTTCTCCTTCGCTTCGTGAGATACATAATATTTTCCATATATCCTAGTTACGACGGTATGTACCGAATTTAAGCGATGTCCATGATCAATCAAAATTTGTTATTGGTACCGACCTTTCATATGAGGAGAGGCCTGTATATATTTTGGACCATAAAGAGAAGATTCTTAAGAACCAGACTATTCAGTTAGTCCGAGTTGCTTGGGGACATCACTCACTAGGCGAGTCAACTTAGGAGCACGAAGATGATATCCGAGCTCGATACCCATATTTGTTTAACTCATGAGGTATAATTGTTCGTATATCCCATACCCTGATCTTGTCTTGTGCATGATTGTCATGTTCTAGGATTTGCTTGATTTTCGTATGCCCTTGCTTACCTTGATTGCATGTCCCCTAAGTTTTGCTAGACCCCGTGCCTTATTAAAATTTTGAGGACAAAATTTTCTAAGGAGGAGAGAGTTGTGAGACTCGTCTCACTGTTATAGTATATGTACCTGATATACGCATATAATACGTGTATAGCTTCATTTATGTTTAATTGCTTACTTTATACTTTATGTCATTCATGCATTATCTAGGTTATTTTTATAAGTTTTCCCTTATTTGCATGCTTTGGACCGTTGGTCCCTTGGTTTTCGTGTGCATAGCTATGATAAAACTGGGAGGGGGGCATGGATTATGATCTAATGACCTAAAATCAACCATTTTCCTATTTAAGCAAATTATTTCTCTTTCCTTCACTTTCCTTTTCCTTTTATTTCCCTTTCCTTCTTTATTTCTTCAGCCTTCACCGAGAGCAGCCAAGCATGGCCTTGGCCGTGGATGACCTTGGTAGTATTAGGCTAGAACTTGATCGTAGACAAGTACATCTTGCCAACCGAAGGAACAACCATGGATCTTGCTCTTATTCTTAGTATAACTTGTTTTAATTATTTGATCGGTTTTATTTTTGGGTAACACTTAGAACTTGTCCCATTTATGATTTTATTTTTCTTGAATTGGATTCCTCATGGAGCCCGAGAACAATAAGTCATAGAATGCAAAGTTGGCCTAAGAATGCATACAAAAAGTACTCAGGGAACCTTTGGCGCGTAAAGCAAAGTTTCAGTGAGAGCACTAGTGTGTGTTTCATAAATTCCTTAGAAAGTGCACCAAGATATGTTGAGTACTCTGGGCACACTTCTCTACTCCTACGTATATTTTGTACTATGGTAATTCCTCCAAAAGTATGCCAATCCTACTTGGCGCACTTTTGAATGGGTCTGCAAGTCATCAAGAATGTACGACACTGCTTAAATAGCCAAGTTGGTACACTTTGCAGATATTGCAGAGTTGGCACACTTTGGTAAAACTTTTCTTACCGGCGCACTTTGTTGCTTCTGGAGAATGGCGCACTTTGCTGTGTTGGCACATTATGTGGCATTCTTCAGAGATGACGCACTTTATAGCCCTTCGTAATACTTATGATTAAGCAGTAACTTCTGACCATTATGAGAATTATGTTCTCGACTGCAGGGTTGTCTCGACTACTGTGCCATAGGTTGAGACTTGTGTTTTATCTTTTAGTAAACCTTCTAACGCTCTTTGTGCGCCAACTCTCTTTTTAGGCATACTTGAAGAAGTGCGCCAAGCTTCTGGATCACGCACTTCTATCATTGTGCGCCAAGGTTCTAGAGTGCATTTTAGTATTTAATTGTGTGCTATCTTTTGCTCAGGGCACTTTTGGTATCAAAGTGCGTCAGAACTGCCCGGACTAGTGATTGTGCGCCAATAGTAATTTTAACCCATTATGCGCGAATATTATTTTCTTGCCTGATGTTATGCGCCAACCTTGAATTTATTATTTTATGAGCCTGTATGTCAGTATTCTCTTTAATATGATTAACTCTTGATGATTCTCTGGTTCTCTTTATCCCGTTATTTTAGTTAATCATGGTTATTTCCTGAATATAACATTCTTGATATTGATCTTAATTTTCTGACATGATCTAGTGATTGTACACTATAAATAAACTCCTGAATCTTGACATAGAACTGATAATCTTGATACTGTACTGATAATCCTGATATTGGCTCGACGTAGTGCACTCCTGACCAAGAATCCTTATACTGTCCTGATCAAGGCCATGAGTAGCACATGTATTGCATGTCCCGTTGTTCCCGTGCTTGATTTTGATTATGCTTATCAAGCTATTATCCAGTCTTGCATCATGTATAAGGCAAAATTTTTAGCACCATTGTCAGAAATTTTGAATAAATTGTCCAGGCTAATAAACTTGATTGATAACTTGAATAATTTAGGAAAATTACATGGTGTAAACCCCCTCGTCAAAAGTAGGATTTATTTGAGTATTTTAATTTGAGATCAACCGCACCCCAAATTCCAAGTACCCAAATTAGGGTATCAGTCTACACCAAGCCGTTATGCCACGACTCCTGTGTACCACTAAAAAACCTAGTTCCCTATGTTTTCAATACATTAAGAATTACCTAGTTGAGTTTGTAATTTAATTTTAATTAAGGCTAATTTCACCTAAAAGCAACACTTAGACCAGCCTACCTCAATGAGCCCAGATAGGCCCAAGCCGAGGCTAGCCCACAACTTCCACACACATATATATATATGAAGCCTCTCCCTTAAAACCCTAAGAAAACCATCAACCCTATCCAAGCCCTAGCCGACCCCCACCTAAAATAATCCTCCCTGTCGGCCGGACCCCTCAACCCCGACCACCTCCCTGACCGACTGCTCCCGCCGCTGCTGCCTAGCCGACTGCTTCCCCCGACCGGCTGCTGCCTAGCCGACTGCTCCCCCGACCGGAGCACTGCTGCCCAGCCCGACTGCTCCCCCGACCGACTGCTGCCCAGCCCGACTGCTCCCCCGACCGGAGCACTGCTCCCTAGCCGATTGCCCCGACCGGAGTACTGCCCGACCCCGACTGTCCCACCACCCGCGAGGCGACCCATCCACGCTACCGGAGACACCCTCGTCGAAGGAGCAGACGCCCCCACGTCCTATCGAACAGGTACTCGTCCTCCAGCAGTTCCTTTCTTGTGTTCTAACCATCTCACCACGTATCGTGTCCATGAATGATTATTGGGTCTGTGTGTCGAGAATCATAGTTGAAACACAACCTTTCTAACCCTAATTAAAATGATGATGGCTTAATGATTAACCAGAATAGAATTTGTTAATAAATAGAAATTCCGTAACCACGATACCTGTCATAAAGAACTTTAGTTAATTTAAACGTCTGGTCATAAACCATGTGCACTAAATATAGAAACCAAAGACAGGTGTTCGTAGTGAACATAGATCATGGATAACCGTAACTGGATAATTATTGCCCCGAGGCACCTGTTAACCGAAGACAACACCCGTGTACACCCTAGCTAGGTGCACACGTGATGCTGTACTCGAGCAACAGAGAACTTACGACAAGTATTCAAGATTAGCGTCTTAACAGTACGTAGATAAGGCGTAGTATCTGATGCCTGTATTATTATGTTATATTGTTGTCTAGGGTCTTTGGATCAGCCAGAAGACGCTACTGGAACAGGCTTTTAGCATTCATCTCTCGAAGACTCAGGCAAGATACTATGCCATATTTACTGTCTAATTTAAATGATGCAAATGTTGTATTGTATGCTTGTTGTTTGCTTTATACAATTGTGCGCGTCCGAGATTGTCTCGGGTGCATTCGACGGGTACGTCAAAGATTAGTGTATATTGACTTAGTCATTAGTAGACTCACCTCATTGGATGATACCCTGTTATCTTCTAAGACCTGACACTTTTACACGTATTTATAGTGATAAATCTCATATTGGGATGCGTGTTCGCGTGATCGACTAGCTATCGCCGCGTGTGACGTGCATCACGGTTAGCAAGCAATATAGGACTATTTCAGTTTAGAGACTTGGCATTTAGATAAAGGATATGCGTGTCAATTATTTGATGGGTATATCTATATTGGGAGGAGAGGACGACTGGTAGGCATATAGGACACCCCACTCTTTTACACTGATACCGCACTCGACGGAGTAATACGGACGTATTTATATATATCACTGATACTACGTTCTGTAGAGTGTGGGACGTTACTTGATGATATTGCAGATACCACGCTCTATAGAATGTTGGACGTTACTGTATTCCTGCGCCCATGTTATAGGGGACATATATGGCATATACTAGCCGGTTGTCATGACTGGCGAATTACGTCAGCATATGTTCAACCTACACATTCTCATATACTCACAGTTGTTCTCATATTACATTCACTTAGATTGGCTAGCACACCCTTTATTGTATTTATTTTATTCAGTATTTATATATGGCTTGTCTCTTTGTATCTTGTTACGTCCCTCTGAGGACCTGGTTCCTTTCCAGATTTAGACGAGGCTTTCTACCCCACCTTATACGACCCCGGACAGGAGACGAGATTCGCTACAGCCGAGGAGTTAGAGGTGCAGCCGTCAGAGTTTCCGTGATCAGTTGGTAGGCCTTCAGCCTAGATTGGGTGCATCATTATCTAGTCAGCCGATGCCCTAATCATTACTTTTATATCTCATTTCAGTACTTTATTTTGTCATAGTAGTGGGTTTGTTCCCACTAGACTTCACTGATTGTACTATGATATCTTGAGACTGGTATTTATTATCCAGCAGTTTATTTAGTACTTCTTGCTCTTTATATTGTGGATGAGATTAGATTACCTGTTATTGACTGATATTGGACATGTTAGTATTTTAGGACAGCGTAGCACTCTTCGTGGATCCATTAAAATAGGATATCCTCGAAGACGTGTCAGCTGGCTATTGCCACGTGGCCTGGTCCCGTGTACTTTTGGGACTGGGGCGTGACACATGGCTACATACAATCTCGACATCCTATCAACACCAGTAGATTTGGAGCTCTCCGTCGTAAGGGACATACTTTTAGCACACCGTCGAGTGTTGTATTACAAGTAAAATATCTATATAAGTTAATTATATTATGTATCTCGTACGTCTAGATGATCCGGATAGACTGTAGGGCATGTGGTTGTATGAAATTTACAAACTGCATATGTTAGTAACTAGGACTGTGATGTCACGCCCCAGAACCAGAATATTGGAGAGCGGGGGCAGACAAAGTCTGCTACGTATACTAGAGTACTCTATATCCCGAGATACGATCACGACTGTCTAGACATATGAGGGTTCTATTCTATATCCATCTGGAAATCCTGGGTCAAGAATCCTAGGTGTCTCAATCTTAAGTAAGCAACAAGTTTACAAGCTGTATGATCACCAACATATAAAAGTAAGGCATCACAAACTATATATACACATATGATCATGAAGCTAGTAACAAAATAAAGAACTAGCAAGAGTATAATATTACATGATCAACTCTAGCTATTGTCTAGAATATGCTTTACATATTGACTCGCAGGCTAGAATGTCAAGTCCCAAAATACGAGCTAAACACGTGCTTGGTGGCTAAATGCCTAAATGCCTCAAAAGAAAAGTGTACAAGATCAAGTGGGTGAGGAAGAAAAAAATCCACTCATGTCCTTGGTTGCTCCTCGTGTTCACCATCTTGAGGCAAAAAGTACGGGAGATCTTACGAACCTGCTCTAAAATTTGGCCATACAAAACCAGTGGGGTCAGACCCCAAAATAGCAAGTACCACAAGTGAGCCAAACTTATAAACTAAAATTAGCATGCAGACAAATCAGTAAAAAATAGCATAAGGAACAGTTAAATAAGTGCAATGAGTAAGATAATAGTTAAGCAGTTTCAGGAGTAATTAAACAAGGATATCTGGAATCAGTACTCCAATTACCATTTCTGGATCAGTTGTTAATGAAATCAGCAAAGGACTAGACTAGACTAGACTAAAAATCAAGCGATCACGACCAATCATGTCCTACGGCTTACTATCATTAGCTAACTAGGGTTATCACAGTTCTAGTTACTAATACATGCAGTTTGAGATTCCTTATAGTCATATTTCCTGTAGACTATCCGGGTTATCCAGACGAACATGTACATAGTATAGATTTATCAGGTATAATTATTTCTTATCTATTCTGGTAGTACAATACTCGTTGGTGTGCTAAAAGTGTGCCCCTCATGACGGAGAGCTACAAATCTATCAGGTGTCGCTAGGATATTAGGATTGTATGTAGCCAGAAAATCTCTCTAGATGATTTTTAGATTATTATTCTAGTTATTAGCCTAAAAAATTATCAAGGATTCCCGATGGTGGTGCTCAGGAATCTGCCTTAGACATGATGCAAGACAAGATAGTAACTTGACAAGTATAATCAAAATTAACCATGGGGATATAGGTCATGCAATACATATGCTACTAATAGCTTGATCAAGACAACTACAGGAATTCTCAAGTCCGGAGTGCTCTACGTCGAGCCATTAACAGGATTGTCAGGATCAGGAGTATCCAGATGGTGCGCTATGTCGAGCCACTATCAGGATTATTAGGATCAAGAATATCAGGGTTACTAGTACAGTGTCAGGATTATCAGTACAGGATCAGGATTATCAGTATAGTGTCAGGATTCAGGAGTTTATTTATAATATACAATTACTAGATCATGTCAGAAAATCAAGATCAATATCAAGAATGCTACATAGTACGCCATCTCTGAAGAATGCCACATAATATGCCACACATTAAAGTGCGTCATTCTCCAGAAGCGATAAAGTGCGTCGGTAAGAAAAGTTTACCAAAGTGCGACAACTCTGCACTATCTGCAAAGTGTGCCAACTTGGATATTCAAGCAGTGGCGTACAATCTTGATGACTTGCAGACCCATTCAAAAGTGCGTCAAGTAGAATTGGCATACTTTTGAAGAAATTACCTTATTACAAAACATGCGTAGGAGTAGAGAAGTGCGCCCCGAATACTTAACATATCTTGGCTCACTTTCTAAGAAATTTGTGAAACACACACAAGTGCGCTCACTGGAACTTCGCTTATGCGACAAGGGTTTCCTGCGTACTTTTTGCATGCATTCTCAGGCAAACTTTGCATTCTCTGACTTGCTGTTCTTGGGCTCCAAGAGCAATCCAATCCAAAAAAATAAATTATCAATGAGACAAGTTCTAAGTGTTACCCAAAAATAAAATCGACCAAAATAAAACAAGTTATACTAAGAATCAAAGTAAGATCTAAGGTTGTTCCTTTAGTTGGCAAGATATACTTGTCTACGGTCAAGTTCTAGCCTAATACCAATACTACCAAGGTCACCCACGACCAAGGCCAAGCTCGGCTGTTGCTCTCTGCTAGAGAAGAAATAAAGAAGAAAAGAGAAATAAAAGGAATAACAAGTGAAGGAAAGAGAATAGGATTGCTTATATATCCAAGGGATTGATTGTAGGCCAATGGATCATAATTCATGCCTCTCACCCGGGTTTATCACAGCCACCCACCAAGAAAACCAAGGGACCAACAGTCCAAAGCATGCAACTAAGGAAAACTAACAAAAATAATATAATCAATGCATGAATGGCATAAAGCAAGATGTATGCAATTAAACAATAAGCAAGCTATACATGTATAATACGCGTATATCAGGTACGTATACTAGAACAGTGAGACAAGTCCCATAACTCTCTCCTCCTTAAAAAAATTTATCCTCAAAATTTTAATAAGGCACGGGATCTAGCAAGAAAACTCTGGGGACATGCAATCAAGGTAAGCAAGGGCATACGAGAATCAAGCATAATCCTAGAACAAGACAAGCATGCACAAGACAAGATCAGGGTACGAGATATACAAAAAGTATACCTCATGAGTCAAACAAATACGGGTATCAAGCACGGATATCATCCTCTCGCTCCCAAGTTGACTCGTCCGGTGAGTGATGTCCCCAAGCAACTCGGACTAACCGAATAGTCTAATTTTTAAGAATCTTCTATTTTCGGTCCAAAATGGATACATGCCTCTCCTCATACAAAAGGTCGGTACCAACGACCAATTTTGAATGATCCAAGACATGGCTTGAATCCGGTATATATCGGCGTAACTGAGATACATGAAAAATATTATGTATCTCGCAAAGCGACGACGGAAGAGCAAGGCGATAAGAAATATCTCCCACTCGCTCGAGGATATCGAACGGACCAATATACCATAGACTAAGATTTACCCGCACACCAAATCTGATGACTCCTCGGGTAGGCAAAATTTAAAAGAATATATGGTCGTCGACAGAGAACTCAAAAGGTCGCCGATGCGAATCGGCCCAATAATGTTGACGATCTTGAGCCACCTTAAGATGCTTCTGGACTTGTTTGACTACCTCAACTATCTGCGTTATCATCTCAGGACCAAGCAATTGCCTCTTACCAATGTCATCCCAAGCTACAGGGGATCTGCACTTTCTGTCATACAGTGCCTCAAAGGGTGCCATCTGGATACTTACTTGGAAACTGTTATTGTAAGAGAATTTGACCAAGTACAAGTGATCCTCCCATGAACCACAAAAGTTAAGGGTACATGATCGAAGCATATTTTCTGGAATCTGGATCATATGTTCTGATTAACCATCTGTCTGGGGATGATAAGTTGTACTGAATTTCAGACGGATACCCAGACTCTGCTGTAGAGTCTACTAAAAGTGAGATATGAATTTGGAATCTCTATCTGATATGATGCTGACTGGCACTCCATGAAGTCTGACAATCTGATTCATGTACATCCGAGCCAACTGCTTTGTAGACTGTACCATTCTGAATGAAAGCAAGTGAGCAACCTTTGTGAGTCGATCTATTATTACCCAAATTGTATCTCTGTCAGCTGGAGATCTAGGAAGACCTATCATAATATCCATGGTAATATGGTCCTACTTCCATTCCAGAATTGGTAAAGGTTAAAGAAGTCTTGCTGGTCTCTGATGCTCAATATTGACTTACTAACAAACCAAACATTGAGAGACAAACCACGATATCTCCCTCTTTATTCTATTCTACCAGAAATGCTGACAAATATCTATTTACATGGTCTTTTGATAGATATCTCCACTTGGTACACAAAGATAATTACCAAATCGGAGAGTTTCGTCACTATGAATGCTTAGTTCTGTTCTACGTCATGCCTTACATTCTGCTATAAGTCGCTGAAGCTTGACATCTGTAGACTGTGCTGCTCTAATCATTTACATTATACTTAATTGAACTTATAAGCCAGCCATCAATAGAGTGTTGCTAGGAAATACTACTTCTATGTCCTTATCCTGAAGATCTTCTAAAATCTCTCACTACGCCGTGAGGAAATAAGCTTATGCTCTCCGGCTCAAAGCATCTACCATGACATTAGCCTTCCTTGGATGATATTGAAGATCAAGATCATAGTTTTTCACCAACTCTAGCTAACTTCTTTGTCTTATATTGAGATCCTTCTGAGTAAAGACATACTTCAAACTCTTATGATCAATATAAATCTCTACTCGATCTCCATATAGGTAATGCCTCCAAAGTTTTAGTACAAAGATATCGGCTGCTAACTCCAAGTCATGTATTGGATAATTCTTCTCATAGTCTCAAAGATGCTGAGATGTATAAGCTATAACCTTACCATGCTACATATGAACACACCCTAGTCCTTTTTCTGATGTATCATAATATACCGTAAAACCACATGTCCCATCTGGAAGCGTCAAAATTGGTGCCGTAATCAACTTCTGCTTGAGCTTCTTAAAATATATTTGATATTTATCTGTCAAATCAAATGGCACATCCTTACGAGTTAATTGTGTCAAGTGTGCAAAAATTCTAGCAAAGTCTGACATAAATCTTCGATAATATCCTGTTAGTCCCAGAAAACTACGAACTTCTGCAACTGTTCGGGAAACTGGCCACGTCTCAACAACTTTTATCTTCTGGGGATCCACTTCTACTCCACCTTTAGCAATAATATGCCCCAAGTATAAAATATGATCAAGCCAGAACTTGCACTTGCTATACTTGGCATATAACTTATGTTCTCTAAGAACTTGAAGAACTGCGCGAAGATGCTGTTTGTGCTCTACTTCACTTTGATTGTAAACCAAGATATCATCGATGAACACAATCATGAACTTGTCTAAAAATGGCATAAAAATACAATTCATGAGATCTATAAATACTACTAGCACATTGGTTGCACCAAAGGGCATTACTAGAAACTCCTAATGTCTATATCTTGATCTGAACGATGTATTGGATATATCTTGCTATCTAACTCTGATATGATGATATCCCGACTGCAAATCTATTTTGAAAAACAATGTCGCTCTACTAAGCTTATCGAATAAGTCATCGATCACTGGTAAGGGATACTTGTTTTTTGATGGTTACTGTGTTGAGGATATGATCATAAACACACAAACAGGAAGTTCCATCCTTACTAGAAGCATTGGGGATCCCTAAGGCGATCCACTAGCACGAATGAATCCCTTATTTCTTAATTCTTCAATTATTCGGTACAAGACTTCCAACTCTGATGGTGCCGTCCTGTAGACTCTCTCTGATACTGGTACTGTTCCTGAAAGTAGATTAATGGTAAACTATTTCTCTCTTTCTGGTGGCATGCCTAGAATTTCTTTTGGGAACACATCTAGAAACTCACTAATCACTCTAAGAAATTATACTCCTTTTGCTACTGTCATTCTCATGATTGCTGATGGAGACTCCATCTCTCCTTTAGAAAATCAGAATTCTTCCACTCTAGGGATACAAAAGATAACCTTGTCAGCATGGCAATCTATCATCGTGTATCGGGCACTTAACCATTCCATGCCTAGGACGACGTCATAATCTTTCATATGAAACTCTATCAGTCAAGCGGAGAAATCTCTTCCGCATACTACGACTCGACACGAGGTATAAACTCTATATACTCCCACGATACCATTACCAGTAAGTATATTGAGTCTTACTGATAATGATTCGAGTTCTAATCCAACTCGTGTCGCAAATCGTATAAACATAAAGGAATATGATGCACCAGAATCAAACAATACTGAAGTTGAATGAGAGTTAATGAGAATGGGACCTGCCACCACCTCACTTGAAGCTAGCTTCTCCTTTATGGTGAGTGCCATATCCTGTCCTCGTTCTCTCGGTGCTGGTCCTCGCTACTACGGACCTCCTTGCCTGGCTTGTACTTGATCTTGGGCCTGCGCATACTGTTGTGGCATCTGCTGTTGGAATACTTAAGACTGGGTCGGCAAAGGCCTCAGACCCTGGTGTTGCTGAACCGGCGCTAGAGCCCTATATTGGGGTCCTTCCAGGGAGGATGACAATGAACTAGCTCTATTTGGGCAATATCCCACTATGTGGCCTGATGCTCCATAGGCTAAGCAAAACCCTTGTGCTCTGCGACACTCTGATAAAACGTGCCCTGGTTTTCCCCAATAAGAATATCCTACTGAAGGAGATGACCTCTGCTGCGGAGGACGTGTCGGAGCTGAGCGCTGAAATGATGCTACTGAAGTTGTCCGGTCGGGGTTCCAATTGTCAAAGCTTGTACTGTTGGAGCTGGTACTGAATACTGGCTGTAAGAACCGCCTGAAGTATGGGTCCTCTTACGACCTCCAATCCTATCCACTATTCTCTAGGAGGTATACTCATGCCTTCTTGCTGCTCTTAACACAACATCAAAAGTCTGGAACTTGTAAAATTCTACTGTCACTCCCCGCTCCCAGAATACTGGATAAATACGGGGACTGACATGGCCAACCACACCTTTCAGAATATCAAAGTAAGCCACAATGTGCTAACGTTGTCAAGAAGACAAATGGGTAGACTTTAGCATGCTATAATGCCAGTCCTAAGGCCGACAAATCCTGGTATCTCAATCCATCAACAATAATATTAAGAGTATATCATACATAAATGTAAAGAGGCATCCCAAAATACATACCACATATGATCATAAAGCTAGTGAATAGTAATATTACACTAGTAAAGTATAGTTATACATGATCAAATATACCAGCCATAGTCTAATATATATATATATATATCATGTTGACCATAGTCTTAAAAAATATAAGGAGCTAACTCTGCACCCTTGCTAACACCATAAATCGAGAAATCAAAATAAGGGGTGGAAGAAGGAAACCCACTCACGAGCTTTGGCCACAGTCCTACGAGTACGAGACATCTTGCTGGAAGTACAGAGTATCTTGGTTCTCTTCGGGTAAATCTGGGCAAGCAAAACCAGTAGGGTTAGAACCCCAAGCAACAAGTACCACAAAGGAGCGCAAGGTGTTAACCAAAACCACAATCAACAGAAATAAGAGACAACCAAATAACTAAATAAATGAGGGTCGAGCTTTGTACGGTACCAATATACTTGTATCGATAAAATAACTATAAGGACCGGTGCACTGATAACAAACTAATTATAAAGAAAGATAAGGCGACGAGCAGCAAAAGGGCATAGGATCTACTCTGGATCAGACCACAACCCTTAAACCAAACAAGGACCGGGGTTGCAGGCCTTTACCCTAGTAGACCTTTGCACTCTAACCACGAGCCGAAAGAAAATAGAATATAATAGGACAAGCTAGATGAATAGACAAACATTTATATCACGGCCAAACATGCTTACGACTTGCTATAATTAATTAAATAGGGTTATCACAAACCTAGTTACTCAAAAATGCATGTTTTGAAGAATATCGCTACCACCGGCACTGCAATCTACCCTGATGGCCAATGGTATGCTTGTCTAGTACTTGTAGTACACAACACAAACAATGATGGATAAAAAACTAAAGCAGATAACTAATAGCATAATACAACATAACTTAGGCCTCAACTAGTTTTGGTAAACATAAACTGGTTTTTGTAAACATAATTTATCTATAAATTATCTTGTAACATAAACTGAAACTGAAACATAACTGGAACATATACTGGAATGCATTACTGAAATACATAGTGTTATGAATCTCGGCTCAATAATAACTTGTAGTGCCACAATACATCACATATCTTGTAACCACATTATGCAATAAATCATATAACTACCACGGTACATCGCAAAGTCTAGTACGTACCGTGGCATGCGTAAACTTGATAGGTCATGGGGCCCTTGCCTAGCAGGGTTGGTCCATGTCTTATGGGGGCCTTGGAGATCGGGGTCACCGGTAGCGCAATATTCTTCTCTCCCAATGATCTAGTCATATTTTATCTCGTTTAATCATTATTTTAAGTTCTTGAGTCGTGGACACTCGAGAACTTCCTAGAATGACGAGTTACGAGCAATTTATGAGTTATCACTGGCGAACTTATTGTATCCGTGACACGTGATATATTGGATAATACTCACACTCAATTGTCCGATGCCAAATGCAATAGGCTTATCATATACAATACTTTCTATGGTGTCTTGTGGGTTAGAACATGTGTTAAATTATAAGAGCACAAGATCCAACTAAATAATACACAAAGAAAATATCCCAAGTAAAAATGGAAGGAACACATAATAAAACCAGGCGTACAAACTAGGTTGGCGTACAAACTAACAGAAACAATGTTAGCGCATTTCCGCAAGAAAGTGCACGAGATACAAAGGGGTGGAGCAAGCTAGCTCAAGTTAACCAACATGGCGCACTTGAAAAAAGTGCATAGGCAATAAGACGTGCTTCCAAAAAAGTGCGCGAGCAAGCTAGCTAAACGACAAAACACACAATCTGAGGTCAAAGGTCGACAATCGAGAAATCGCCAGTCGAGGAGCACAAAAATCAAAATACGGAAATCGAGAAACCAACCAAAACTTTGTCCCTAAGGAAACGAAGAGGGAAGAAAGTGCGCGAGCTACCAAACATAAAAAAGTATACCGGCTGAAGAATCATTGGAAAAGTACGCTAGAATGCCAACGCAAAGAAAGTGCGCCGACTGATTATGGCACACTTTCTTTTGGTTTTCCAAAGAGAAATTTGATTGAATACGCATCAAAGTATGCCAAGTTGGATTTTCTCTCGAAAGTGCGCCACTGGCTCAAGGAGTATGACTGGCGCACTTTTGCTAGGAGATTGAGTGCAATATGATTAGTACGTATGAAGAGTTGGGACAGCACACTAATGTGTCCAAAGTAAAACATGCGAATTTCTACTCCAAAGGGGTTCTCTTTCGTACTTTTCACAGAGAACTGTTCTTCTTCTCCAGTCAGCCATTTTGGTATACGTATTGTATCAAGTTTCATCACTGAACTTAGTTGGACTCAAAATCAAGCACGGCCAAAAAAAAGTTATATAAAATATGGTGCTCTACACTATGAGCTAAATAGTTTTGTAAAACACAAAATTTTAGGAGATCAAATCCAAAAAAAGCAAAAGTGAACCCATAAACCCAAACTCAGGTCCATGCAATTCCAACCGAGAAAATCAAGAATAACATGTATTAACGATGAAGGGGGTGCTCGATCCCAACAATATGAGCTAGAAATAAACAAGGCAATATTACGAACTAAAAAGCATGCATAAATCCATGGTTTTCTCTTGTGCAAGATGTACTTTCCTGGAATGGCTTCTTAGCCACAACTTCTCATGGTCCAAGTCACAGCAACTTCTCCCTAGGGTTAGGGTTTGAAGGAACGGAGCAAGGAAGGAAAAAGAAGAAAGAAAGTGGAAAAAGTAAAAGAAAGAATATATATATATATATATATATATATATATATATATATATATATATATATATATATATATATATATATATATATATATATAAGGGAGAAGGGAATGGTTTAGCCACGGGTTCAGCCAAAATGAACCAAACCAGGTGTCTAGTCTACATGTGGGTCCTAAATCGAGTCTATGGCAATGTCAATGGGTATTCTACGGATCTCGAGTAGTCTCTCTCAACAGAAATAAATACAAATGACATGAATCATCATTCAAATACAACATAAATAAATTATTAAGAAAATAAATTGAATATCAGAAATTCAAAAAATACCAAAATCTGGAAACATGTGTAACATCTCTACCCTCATTAGAAAAATTTTGTCCTCAAAATTTCACCAAGGCTAGTCGATCAGGATAACACGCTAGAAGGCTCAGGAAACCACAAATCACTTATCAGGAAATAAATCATATCAAGCAAATAACTAGAGGAAATAACTTCAGAAAGTAAATAATTGCACGCAATCACATATAGAAAAAATGGAGGCAAATGGATACATATACCTCTAAGTCGGTCAAATAGGAATTCGTCATCGCTTGCCTATGCTGACTCACACAAATGGACAAGAGCCAAGCCTTGAGGTAAGTCGGTACCAACGACTATATCGAGATCATGACTCTAACCCAGGATATACCTTCGCAGTCGGGACACATGATGGATATTACGTACCATGAGGTACGGAGGCAGAAGAGCAAGATGAGAAACTCGTCTCTGCTTGATGAAAGAATCGAGACGACCATTGCACTCTAGCGCAACGAAATGCAAGATCGTCCGATAAAAACCCAAGAATAAGACAAACTAAGAGAAACTCAAAAATCTTACCCACAATCGTAGCTCATGCGGCTAACAACTACTCTAGATAGCTAAATCCTTCTGTATGCGTATGCTTAGGGGCTGCGGCTCTAACTTGCTGCTGGTTTTGCCTTGCTTATTGGACTTGCACAAACTGAGCCAGACGTTGCTGCTGGAACTGCTGAGTCTGTGTCGAAAGAGGACGCAGGGCTAGTGGTCGAACGGCTAATGCTGGTCCCCTCGGGCCTCCAATCGCTACCTAAGGCTAAGCTGGCAACTATGGAATGTAGAAGCCTCAGGATACACAAGCGGGTAAGAGCCAATCATATGGTCGGATGTCCCACATCTGAGACATTGGCCATTGGCCCTCCTGCACTAATCTCTGGTGTGCCCTGGTTTTACGCAGTAGTTATATCATGTCAATGCTTGATTGCCTGGTGGATTGTACTGAGGTTATAGTCGGGGCTGGAGGTATAAGCTGGCAAAGAGCTCTGACTGCTGATTCTGGAGGTGACGACTGAATACTGATGCCTCTTATGGATAAGTGGGACCTCTTCTGGCATCCAGTCCTTGTTAATAATCTATGGCCGACAAGTTCTTAGGACCTAGCTGCCCTGAGTATGGCATCATAGGTGGCATAATCGTGACCCACCATGAACTGTTGAATCTCTAAATGCAAACCCTGCTCAAATATTTTGGTTAAATCCTCCTCGTAAGCTACCATATGAGGAGTAAATCAGCTAAGTCGGCAAAACTCGATCGCATACTAGTCAACTAATCTGGTCTGGTGACAAATATTGATGAACTTCTGCTGGAACTGGAACTTGGCGGTTGTATGGAAATACTTATCCTGGAATAGCTCCTTGAATGTCTGCCAGTCAATGGGCTTCGGAAGTGCCATTTCTTGTATTCTATCAATCTCGGACAAGATCTATTAGATGTATCTTTATAACTGCTACCTTCTCATCCTTGGGGGTCTTAGTCGCATCCAGGATGGCCTCAAAATTTTGGAGCCAAGAATATGCTAAAACTGCATCATTAGTACCAAAAAACTTAGTTGGATGCAAGCGACTAACATTGGATGTCGAGTTAAGACTATAACGCCCACTGGTCTCGAGCACTACTCTAACTCCCTGGCAAAGAGTCATGTTGGTTTGTTCTTGTCCTTGCTGAAACTGTTGGCAAAGCTGAACCACTTGTTGCTGGAGTTGGAGTTTTTGTTGCTGTAGTTGCTATTAAACTATCATCATGGCTTGGTTCATCCCTAACATGACATGCGAGCCTACATGCCCTAATTGTACTAGAAGAACTGATGGTATTATCTGGGGTTGGCTGGACTGGCTGGGCTAGCTGAGTTGGTATAAACGGTTGAGCAGACTCGACTGGCTGTCCCAGCAATATTAGTGGAACTAACTGTGCTATTTGGACTTGATTGACTGGTGGAGCCGGCTAATGGAGAGCTACTGACGCTTGCCCTTGGTTCAATGGCGAGGCCTAATCCTGGCCTATTACTAGATCTATTAGCGGTACAATGAAACCCTTAAAAGGAAGAGCATGTAGGGTGTCCCTGAAGGATAAGGACACAAGGCAAACAATAAGGGACAAAAATTGAACAATCATGTCAAGCAAGTTTTTAATTCAAGGAAAACGGGAAGGTGTAGGTTCAGGTGGAGTTCAATTGAAGATAAGTAAAGGATTAAGATTCTAACAAGATGAGTCCCCCCCCCCATAAGTCTGAAAAATAAGAGATGCATGGGCCACCACTAAAACCTTGTCATGCCCCACTACCACAATACTAGGTAAATACGGGAACTGACATGGCCAACCATACCTTGCAGAATACTGAAGTAAATCATAATGTGCTAAGGTTGTCAAGAAGATAAATGGGTGGACTCTAGCATGCTATGACGTCAGTCCTAAAGCCAACAAATCCTAGTATCTCAATCCATCAACAATAATTTCAAGAGTATATCATACATGAATGTAAAGAGGCATCCCAAACTACATACAACATATGATAATGAAGCTAGTGAATACAAAATACTGCACTAGCAGAGTATAGTTATACATGATCAAATATACCAGCCATGGTCTAATATATATATATATATATATATATATATATATATATATATATATATATATATATATCATGTTTACCGTAGTCTCAAAAAATATAAGGAGCTAACTCTCCCCCCTTGGTAATACCACAAATCGAGAAATCAAAACGAGGGATGGAAGAAGAAAACTCACTCGCGAGCTTCGACCACAGTCCTACGAGTGCGAGCCATCTTGCTGAAAATACGGAGAATCCTGGTTCTCTTCGGGTAAATCTGGCCAAGCAAAACCAGTGGGGCCAGAACCCCAAGCAATAAGTACCACAAGGGAGCTCAAGGTGTTAACCAAAATCAAAATCAGTAGAAATAAGAAACAACCAAATAACTAAATAAATGAGGGTCAAGCTTTATACGGTACCAATGTGCTTGTATCGATAAAATAACTATAAAGACTAGTGCACTGATAACAAACTAATTATAAAGAAAGATAAGGTGACGAGCGATAAAAGGGCATAGGATCTACTCTGGATTAGGACCGCAACCTTAAACCAAACAAGGACCGGGGTTGCAGACCTTTATCCGAGCCAAAATTTGTACTCTAACCATACACCGAAAGAAAATAGAATATAACAGGATGAGCTAGATGAATAGACAAACATTCATATCACGGCCAAACATGCCCATGGCTTGCTATAATTAACTAACTAGAGTTATCAAAAAACCTAGTTACTAAAAAAAGCATATTTTAAAGAATATCGCTACCACCGGCACTACAGTCTACCCGGATGGCCGAGGGTACGCTTCTCTAGTACTTGTAGTACACAACACAAATAACAATGGATAAAGAACTAAAGCAGATAACTGATAGCATAACACAACATAACTTATGCCTCAACTGGTTTTGGTAAACATAAACTGGTTTTTGTAAACATAACTTATCTGTAAATTGTCTTGTAACATAAATTAAATTTGAAACATAACTGGAACATATTCTAGAATACATATACTGAAATATATTACGTTATAAACCTCGACTCAATAACAACAACTGGTAGTACCGCAACACATCATATATCTTGTAACCATATTATGCAACAAATCATATAACTACCACAGTATATCACAAAGTCTTGTACGTACCGTGGCATGCGTAAACTTGGTTGGTCATGGTACCCTTGCCTAGCAGGGTTGGTCCATGCCTCATGGGGCCCTTGGAGATCGTGGTAGCCGGTAGCATAATATTCTTTGTCATGACCCGTACCCGGTGTAAGGGTACAAGTCGGAAACAACGCCCAGCCTACGCTGCAGAATCGGCGGTAGAACGCTGTCTGAATAATCTATCTAACAATATAATAAACCACCAATAATGATAATATACTCAATCACAGAACTAAGATAAAAATAATCACGAATCAGATAAAGAATGTAATAGTCATAATACAACTCATGAGTCTAAAATAATACATCAATGAGTTTGAAGAAATAACAAAATAAGCTGGAGACAAATCCAGTACAAAGAATACTCTGAAGCTACATCTCCTGGGTCAACTGTCTCAGTTGGGATAAGTCCCTCCTGAGCCAGGGTCTCAGAATCTAAACCTACAATATCCTGAGGTCCATAATAGGTAGGGTACCACTCCTCAGTGTCATCTAAAAAAATATATCCAGTTAGGAAAGGAGCAGAGTACATCTCTAACAGCAGTTCTAATCAATAATAAAAACTATATAACAGTAAATAGATGTGAATATACAAGATACACAATAGATACAAGAGATATATATACAATAAGGAAATACTGGAATAATACAATAATGAACAATATGCCAATGAACAAGAATACTAATGACTAAGTGTGTGAGTACTAGCTTAACATGTGATCGGCTTGGGCAAGATGCAATGCGGCCTGGCTAATCATACATGTAGTGTATGATCAATACTATTCAGTAATCAGTACTTGATACAATAGGAATATTGATCAAATATCTATACTAATACTCTCCACCCCCGATTGGTAAAATAGATCCAACCACGGTATGCTATAACATAAGATTCCCCAAGAAGATAGCTAGTCTTCTCGAGAATCAGTTTCTGTACATGTACAAGATAACCAATAAAACAATACTTGTACCATATACCAAGGAATAACATCTCATGACGATATCCGGATATACCAATCCGTGTAACCATAGTGTCAAGAGAACATGGATATTTACACTAGATACAATGAACATAGAGGATATCATAAATGAGAAAGTATCAGAGAATGTACTCGCCTGAAGTTCAATGAATAGTCTCACAGATGCCTGACTCGGTGCCTCGAAGACCTAGATATGGAATACAACATCAATACAAGGTTCCAAAAAGAGAATAAGTTAAACTAGTCAACTTCTAGGCCAAAAAGTTAATTCTAATCAAAAGTCAACTATGGTCAACTCTAAGTCAACTATGGTCAAACCAAGGTCAACTATCTATTTCTAGGTTGCACAAGTCTAACACAAAAATCTTAGGTCAAGATACTAAAATCTAAGTCAAGAAACCCACTACTTAAAATATTAGGATACCGTATCTCCGGATACGTGAATCCAAGGTAACACCTCAAAATATATATCAAACAATATTTATAATAATATAGAATAACAGTTTACACATTAAATAGGTATTGTGGTTTTGAACCAACTTGGTATCTCAACAATAAACACAAACTTGATACCCAAACCCCGTATCTTGAGTATCCCCATTTACCTTGGTTTCCACAAGGTAATACTCAATACCTTGATATAATAATTACCCTTATATAATATATATATATATATATATATACTAATATTATATATACAAGGAATATAGCAATAATAATATATTATCTCAATATCAATACATATATATATATATATATATATATATATATATATATATATATATATATATATAAACCTATATATATAAAACTGCCAATCCGTCGATGAAAACAGTGTTGAAAAACACTGATACGCTGCCTTTAGTGACAGTTCTGGTTATCACTGAAGCTGCCGTCACTGCTGCTGTGGAATCCTGCACTGCTGCCGCTGCTTTGGTGACGGTTTACAGCCGTCACCGCTTCCACTGTCGCCGTTGCTGCTTCTTCCCGCTGTTGCTGCTACTATTAATGACAGCAACTGCTATCATTAAATGCCGCCGCCTATATCCTGCTGCTATTAATGACAGCAACTGTCATTAACCTGCTGTCGCTAAAAATTGAAAATAATATATATATATATATATATATATATATATATATATATATATATATATATATATATATATCATATATATATAAACCCAAATATATATATATATATCATATATATATATATATATAACCCAATAAATATATATATCTATACATATAAATACCAAATAACTATAAATATCCCATCAATAATAATATACATATTAGGACATGCCACATGCACACACAAACATAAATACATATAATTATACATCTATACATATATATAATTAATCCTATAACAAATATAAATAATATAATTACCCAATTAAACATACATATATATATATATATATATATATATATATATATATATATATATATATATATATATATATATATATATATATATATTATGTATGGATATATATGTATATGTTTATATATATATATATATATTGTATGGATATATATGTATATGTTTATATATATATATATATATATATATATATATATATATATATATATATATATATATATATATATATTCTATTAGTACATATATAGTACATAGATCTATGATAAAATAAATGCTATAATAAATATACTATAATACATATATAATATCTATATATATATACACAATTATAACTCAAGAATTAAGAGCACAATAATTAGATCTACACATGAATACACAATACATGGAAAGTATCACACCGTATCCCACTAGATCTAGGATACACATGTGACACGAGTCAACCACACATCTAATTGCACCCCGAAGGACACACACAAGTCACATATAATATTTATGAACAATACGAAGTGTCAAATATAGATCTACGTGTCCGTGTCAAAATACGACATGTACAAAGTCCCGTGTCGAAGGAAAAATCCCCAAAACAACACGTATCACCAAATTGTTGGGATACAACCTACACGTACCCAATTGTGGACATGACACTAGCCCCAAACACATAAACACATGCCAAATTGATCTATAGGATTAATTGACACACATAACAAATATCAATCTCGGAATTCCTCCAAAATTGACACAAAAAATACCATAACTTTCTCAATAGGCCTACTATGAACACAAAACCAAATCCTATGGGTAGTGTATGCATATGGGTTAATTTTTCATGATTAAATCTCAGATTTAGAATCTATTTTAAGGGGGAAAATTGAATTATACTTATTGGGAGATTGATTCCCAATGAAACCTCCATTTGAGATAAAATTACTTCCAACTTGTAGATTCTTGCTCCTCTTTGTATATTATTGCTTCCTCCTTCTAGATCCTTGCTTATCAAGTCTCTAATGGTGATTTAGAAAGGAATTAAAATGAAATTTGGTAGGAAAATGAAGTGGGAATGAAGGAAATTTGGTAGTAGGAAATTCTAGATCTAGATTTGGAATGAAAAGAGGAGAAAGAAAATTTCCCCTCTATTTAAATAGGCCGGCCTCTATTCCCCTCCCTCAAGTTATCATGTAATGTCCATTATACCCCTTGGGGCCTCTCATAAAGAAATAATTAAGGAAGGAAGCTTCTAGTCTAATGATTTAATTAATTTAATCTATCTCCTTAACAATGGGCTTTCTAAATGGACTAAGTTTAACTAATTAATTCATGTTGTTTCATGGGTCCAAACTAAACTAGTTAGGTCCACTAATACAAGTCCAAATTAAATAGCTAACATCTAACAATAATTAAATAATACAACAATAATTATTTATCAAGCACAATATTTAATTAAATAAGAAATTACTAAAATATCCTTTCCTAGAAAATGTGGTAGTGACAAGTCTACCCTCCTTAAAATAATTTCGTCCTCAAAATTCAAAGACGAAAACTACCCCCAGAAAATAACAGAACAGAACTAAAGAATCATAACTAACTATGAAAGAACATAATAATGAACAGAATATAACTAGGAAATAACATACCTCAAGGCACAAACAAATATAGATAACGTTCTCGCATTTCATCCTCTCTCTCCCAGGTAGACTCCCCTGGAGAGTGATGCCTCAATGCGATGCACACCAAAGGAATAGTCTGGTTCCTCAACACCTTTTCTCTCCGATCCAGAATCTCAACTGGCTGCTCTAGATAGCTAAGAGTAGGGCCCACCTCTATCTCCGAGTGATCCAATACATGAGTAGGATCTGCCACGTATCGTCTCAACTGTGACACGTGAAACATATTGTGCACTCCCTCCAATGCAGGTGGTAAGTCTAGTCTATAAGCAACTGCACCGACCCTCTCTAGAATAGTGAAAGGTCCAATAAATTGTGGACTAAGCTTTCCGCCTCCACCGAAGCGAATCGTGCCTCGTGTCGGAGAAATCCTCAGAAACACCAAACCACCCACCTAGAAAAAAATACCACCTTAAGAACTTAATCTATAACAAACAACCAAGAACAACACAAAACAAAAATCTAACTATACCTCGAACTCCAAAGGTCTCCGATGGCTATCAGCCCAATGTCACTGTCTGTCCTGCGCCACTTGAAGTCTGTCTTTGATCAACTGAACCTTCTCTGCTGTATCCACGACCATCTTTGGCCCAAGCAAAACTCTCTCTCCAACATCGTCCCAAGGCAAAGGAGTACGACACCTCCGACCGTACAGAGCTTCAAAAGGTGACATCTCTATACTGTCCTGGTAACTGTTGTTATAAGCAAACTCTACCAAATGGAGATGGTCCTCCCAAGAACCCCCGAATCTAGTACACAAGTGCGCAACATATCCTTGAGAGTCTGAATAGTCCTCTCTGACTGCCCATCTGTCTGGGGATAATATGCAGTACTGAACTTGAGCTGAGTGCCCAAACTCTCCTACAAACTCCTCCAGAAATGAGAAGTAAAACGACTATTTCGATCCGAGACTATGCTGACGGGAACTCCATGTATCATAAAGATCTGCCTCACATACATCTCTGCCAGCTTTTCCGTAGACAAACCCACTTTGAAAGGCAAGAAGTGGGCCGACTTGGTCAACCTATCAACGATGACCCAAATTGCGTTTTTCCCTCCTGAAGATCGTGGAAGTCCGGATATAAAATTCATAGTAATGTATTCCCACTTTCACTCTGGAATGGATAATGGCTGAAGTAAACCTCCTGGCCTCTGCCTCTTGGCTTTCACCTGCTGGCACACTAAGCATCTGGATACAAACTGTGCCACTTCCCTCTTTATGCCATACCACCACACACTCTCTCGCATATCCCGATACATCTTGTTAGCACTTGGATGCATGGAATATTGAGAGCGATGTGCTTCCTGTAATACCTCCTCACGCAGCTCCCTACTAGGTACACACAATCTAACTCCATGCCTCAAAGATCCATCTTCTGCAATAGTGAAATCATCTTCCAATCCTGCTCTCACCTGAGCTCTGATAATCCTTAGAGATATATCCTCATACTGTGTTGCCTTGATCCTGTCCATCAAATCTAAATGTATCTACAATCCCCACATCTGCATAGCACCACCAGGAATAATCATCTCAATGCCCAAGCTCTCCAAGTCCTCCAACAAATATCGATCCTGCGTCAAGAACATAGCTACCAGATACCTGTTCAAAGCATCGACAACTACATTGGCTTTCCCAGGATGATATTGCAAAGAAATATCAAAATTCTTCATCAGTTCCAACCACCGACGCTGCCTCATGTTCAACTCCTTCTGCATGAAAACATACTTCAAGCTTTTGTGGTCTGTGAAGATCTCCACACGCTCTCCGGACAAATAATATTTCCACAACTTCAGAGCGAATATGACGGCTGCCAACTCCAAATCATGGGTAAGATAGTTCTTTTCATGAGGATACAATTGCCTGGATGCATAGGCAATCACTTTCCCATGCTGCTGAAGAACACAACCCAAACCCTTCCCTGATGCATTACTATAAATAGTAAAACCTCCGGACCCTGATGGCAACATCAAAATAGGAGTAGACGTCAACCTCTTCCTCAACTCCTCAAATGCAACTTGGCAATCCTCCGTCCAAACAAACTCCACATCCTTCCTTGTGAGTCTGGTCATCGGCTCAGCAATCCTCAAAAAATCTTGCATAAACTTCCTGTAGTAGCCTGCCAATCCAAGAAACTCATGATCTCTGCTACCGAACTCGGAGTCTTCCAAGATTCCACTGCTGAAATCTTCTTTGGATCCACGAAAATACCATCACCAGTCACTACATGCCCCAAGAACTCTACTTTGTCCAGGAAAAACTCACACTTGGACAACTTCCCATACAACTTCTCCTTCCTCAACACATCCAACACAATCCTCAAATGCTCATCATGCTCCTCCGGTGTCCTCGAGTATATGAGTATGTCATCGATGAACACCACCACAAACTTGTCAAGGTACTGGTGGAACACCTTGTTCATCAAGTTCATAAATACCGCCGGTGCATTAGTCAAACCAAACGGCATCACCATAAACTCGTACTGACCATACCGAGTTCTAAAAGCAGTCTTCGGTATGTCCTCCGACTTTACCTTCACCTGGTGGTAGTCTAATCTCAAATCTATTTAGAAAATACCTTCACACCACTCAACTGATCAAACAAATCATCAATCCATGGCAAAAGATACTTATTCTTGATAGTGAGATTATTCAAAGCCCTGTAATCAATGTACATGTGCACCGATCCATCTTTCTTCGGTACAAACAATACCGGGGATCCCTATGGTGAAGAACTCGATATGATAAACCCCTTATCCTGCAATTCGTCTACCTGCTTCTTCAACTTGGCCAGCTCACTGTTGTTTACTCTATAGACATGTTGCAAAATTGATTCTGCACCTGGCACCAAGTCTATAGAAAATTTAACATCTCGATCTGGCGGCAATCCTGGCAATTCCTCAGGAAACACATCCAAGAACTCTGCTATCAACGGATGTGGCAACTCCTTGTTTTCTACCATAGCTCCATAAATAATGCCTTCTTCCTGCTCTGCAGCTCCTCTAGCAAACTCGAACTCTGGCTCTCCTGGCAGACCTAACAAAACTCTACCTCCTCTACAATCTATGCTAGCATGGTGCCTACTCAACCAATCCATCCCGAGTACAATATCGTAGCTCGGAAGTGGCAATAAAAGTAGACACGCACTCAACTCCCGGCCTCCCAAAGTAACTCTTTGATCCTTGCAAATATCATTAACCAGGATAATGTCTTCCCCGGTTATGATCTTGCAAGTCCTAAGCAAAGACTCAGCTACCAAACCATGCTTCAGAGCAAAAGAAATAGATACAAACTATGGGAAGCACCACTATCAAACAAAGCTAAAGCTGGAATCGAATCAAGAAGAATAGAACCTGCGATAACATCTCCGATGGGTTCGTCCTTCTCGACGGTCATAGAAAACGCTCGTCCCTGCCGAGCACCTCCCTGCTGCTGATGCTGGACAAAGTATTGCTGCTGTGTCAGAAGCGGTCCCCTCGGCTGTGCTGCAGGTGGTCTTGTTTGTGCCCTCGGAGCTGAAACTGCTCTCTGAACTGCACGACAAGGACACTCCCTCGATTGATGCCCTTCAGTACCATAATACAAACAAACTCCTAACCTCCTCCTGCAAACTTTCCAGATATGCCCTGGCTTCTTGCAGTAGTAGCATAGAGCTTGCTGTGACTGTCTCTGCTGTTGAGGTGCCTGATAAAAAGATGCCCTAGCTGGAGTCTGGTTCTGCTATGGCTGCTGGAAAGGTCTGGACTGGAAATAAGAACATTTGGCAGATACTGCACTGCCGTTGACCCCCAGAAAAGAATCACGGTCTCTCTTGGGCTTCAAACCCAACTCCCGCTTAACCTTGCGTGCCTCCGCTAGTATCTCCAAGTATGTCTCATAAAAAGAAGGAATAAGAATCTTTACTTCCCAATTTAGATCCTCACGGAAACAAATAGCTCGAACCTCCGGCTCTCTCACCAGATACTTTGCAAATTGGCTCAACCTACCGAACTCTGCAGCGTACTCCTCCACAGACATGCTCCCCTGAATGAGACTCTCAAACTGCCTCCCCAAGTCTAGCCTGTCTGCCCGGGCGAAAAACTTCTTCTTGAAAAGGTCCTTGAATACCTCCCAAGATTGTCCTGCGTCAACCAGAACTGGCTCATTCCTGAACCAAGTACGAGCGACGTCGAACAGTTGAAGTCCTACTACCTCAACCTTCAGATCCTCAGAAAGACGGGACACCCTCATAAGATGCTCAATGTCCTCGAGCCAATCATCATTATAGACGATGCCCTCCGTCCCCTTGAAAACCCTAGGCTCCAGTTTTTTGAAGTCATGAATGTTGCCTGGCCGAAGCTGAGCAACTTGAGGAACATCCTGCTGCTGGATCGGAACTTCTCTCTCAACTACAGCATAAGCAAGCTTATGAGCACTCTCGATGCCCTATCGTAGAACGTCGGTCTGCCTCTGATGTGCCTCTGACTGAGCCCTCTGTGCCTCGAGCATCTCACAAAATAGTGTAAACATCTGTGATGCCTCTGCTAGCACAGGAGATGGAGGTGGAAGCCCCTCAGATACAGCTGGCACAGTCCTCTGAGTAGGTGGTGGACCTCCGAAAGCAGATGTGTCACGACCAGCACCCAGATTTTGGGGCACGAGAGCGTGGGTACGTCCAGCCTACGCCGCAGCATCAGCGGTAGAACGTTGTCTTGGTCATAATACTATCTAAACAATCTCTCATGAATATCCAACTCCATAAGGAGGCACATATATTATAATATAATACGGGATATACTCAATCACATAAGCTAAAGCACGATGAGATATCGAAGAAAAAAAATACAAGACAAGTCTAAACAACAATAAATAGTCTAACCTGCAATCAATAACATCCAATCTCCAAGTATGTTGGAAACAAGTCCTCTAAGTCATAGTCTGGAAAAATATTTCCAGTCAGGATGGAACGAAGTACATCTCAAATAACAGTTCCAGTTAATTGATAATGACTATAAAACAATAAATAGATAATACTATATACTTAGAGAAGACAATGAATAAATACAATAACAATATAAAGAGAACAGACAATATGGTACAGTCAGTGCATATATAAAATGAAGAGAATGAGGTACAATATCATATACGAGTGATGTAGTATATGAACTAAAATAGAGAACTGTAACTATTCTAAGTGTTTAAAATCGTAGTTTCGAAATATGGTCGGCTTGGGAACTTATTTGATGGCTACATGGTCTGGCTAATCATACGTGAGGTGTATGATTAACACCGTTCAATGTCTACACTTGTACGATAGGTATTTTGATCACATCTCTCACTAGCTATTTTCTCGCCCCCAACTAGTACTGTAGATCCAATCATGATACGTCACGATACACGATCAATATCTAATATATCATGTACGATGTCTAATATCAATGTCTAATATCACTGTCATGTACAATGTCAATACGATAACCAATGTAACATCTCATGACTAAAGATCCAATCTATATACTAGTCCGTGTAGCACAGTGTCAAGAATCAGATGTAACATTTCTAAATACTAGAAATATAGAAATTATCAAATAATAAAAATTATCAGAGAATATACTCGCCTGTGGTCCTTAGCTGGTATAAATCAGAGTCCAAGTCACAGTCCAAATAGCCTATATATTACAAATTTACCATGTCAAAAGATAATTTATTTTAATTTATTTAATTTTGGAATAATTACTCTAAAATCCTATTTTAATCTTATTATTCTGATTTTTATGTTAATTTCTAAATTTTGTCCAAAGAAACTTAACTTTATCAACTCGAGACTCGTGGCACGCAAATCGAGGCGATATGTTGACCGAAAAGTCAACCGACACAAACTTGACTTTTATGCATGATTTTCTGTATATTTCAGCATCAAAAACATGCTGGAATTTACGGCTCGTCCGAATTCAAATTCGTTTGGGAATTATGGCACATACAAATTTCGTATTGTGCCTCGATGGTTAAATTCTAACCTAGGAGTTCTACAGAATTAACAGTATATAAATATTTCGAATTAAATTCTGGTAAAAACATATGTCAATTATCTTGACATTAGCTTTCTGGAACTTTAAACGGTTCATGATTCTGATTCCTGGTTCTCCCAAAATCACGAAAACATCGAAACACGTCTATTTTCGGACAGGCTGTGCTCTACGAATTTTCCAGAATTTAATACTCATAATTTCATAAAATAATTTATATATTCAGAAATCTAACCTCAATATCGTTCTAACGCAAGAAACAAGGCCTCGTTTGGATTTCGGAGCTATACGCAATGGCTTTTGGAAGATGAAGGAACCCTAGATGGCAATTCTCTAAAATTCGACTCAAGGAAAACCCTAGAAATTAATAACTTAAACTATTATATATATAGAGGAGAGAGAGAGCAGCCATGGCTCGGAGAGCGCCATGTGGCAGCCATCCATGGTTGCCGGCTCAGATCGAACGGTCTGGCACTGACGCGGCTCGGCTCAGCTGAGTCCGAGTCGAACTCTGACTCGGCTCGGCTCGAGGTCGGCTCGGCTTCACCCGCACCCACACCGCGGTCACAGACAGGCGAGCCCAGCCCAGTTCGCTGCAGTAGGCTGACAGGTGGGCCGCTGATGGCTGACTGGGCAGAAATAATTACTTTTTTGGGTTTTTATTTTTCAGAAATTAGTTTTTAATTCACTTTTCCCTAATTAACTCAAAATAATCAAAAAATTTCCAAAAAATTCAAGAAAATATATTTGACTATTTAGAACCTAAAATAAAATTTTGGGATATTTTTAGTTATATTTTTCCCTAAAATAAATTATTGAAAGTCCTAGAAATTAGGGTTACTAGTTTTTAATTAACTAAAAATTATGGAAAAATCCTAATAGCCCAAAATTAACCTAATAACAACATTTAAGCACGAATTTCAGGATACGGAGTTACAAGTCTACCCACCTTAAAAAAATAATGAATAATATGCCAATGAACAAGAATACTAATGACTAAGTGTGTGAGTACTAGCTTAACATGTGATCGGCTTGGGCAAGATGCAATGTGGCCTGGCTAATCATACGTGCGGTATATGATCAACACTATTCAGTAATCAGTACTTGATACAATAGGGATATTGATCACATATCTATACTAATACTCCCCACCCCCGATTGGTATAATAGATCCAACCACGGTATGCTATGGCACAAGATTCCCCAAGAAGATAGCTAGTCTTCTCGAGAATCAGTGTTTGTACATGTATAAGATAACCAATGAAACAATACTTGCACCATATGTACCATATACCAAGGAATAATATCTCATGACGAGATCCGGATATACCAATCCGTGTAACCATAGTGTCAAGAGAACATGGATATCTACACTAGATACAATGAACACAGAGGATATCATAAATGAAAAACTATCAGAGAATGTACTCACCTGAAGTCCAATGAATAGTGTCACAAATGTCTGACTCGGTGCCTCGAAGACCTAGATATGGAATACAACATCAATACAAGGTTCCAAAAAGAGAATAAGTTAAACTAGTCAACTTCTAGGCCAAAAAGTCAATTCTAAGTCAAAAGTCAACTATGGTCAACTCTAAGTCAACTATGGTCAACTATGGTCAAACCAAGGTCAACTATCTATTTCTAGGTTGCACAAGTCTAACACAAAAATCTTGGGTCAAGATACTAAAATCTAAGTCAAGAAACCCACAACTTAAAATATTAGGATACCGTATCTCCGGATACGTGAATCCAAGATAACACCTCAAAATATATATCAAACAATATTTATAATAATATAGAATCACAGTTTACACATTAAATAGGTATCGTAGTTTTGAACCAACTTGGTATCTCAACGATAAACACAAACTTGATATCCAAACCCCGTATCTTGAGTATCCCCATTTACCTTGGTTTTCACAAGGTAATACTCAATACCTTGATATAATAATTACCCTTATATATATATATATATATATTATACATATAAGGAATATAACAATAATAATATATTATCTTAATATCAATACATATATATATATATATATATATATATATATATATATATATATATATATATATATATATATACATATATATATATATATATAAGTATATAAACACATATATATATAACTGTCAATCCGTCGCTGAAAACAGTGTTGAAAAACACTGATACGCTGATACGCTGCCTTTAGTGACAGTTCTGGCTGTCACCGAAGCTGCCGTCACTGCTGCTGTGGAATCCTGCACTGCTGCCTCTGCTTTGGTGACGGTTTGCAACCGTCACCGCTTCCACTATCGCCGTTGCTGCTTCTTCCCGCTGCTGCTGCTGCTATTAATGACAGCAAATGCTGTCATTAAATGCCGTTGCCACTGCTACAGCGGCTGCTGCTATATCCTGCTGCTATTAATGACAGCAACTGTCATTAACCTGCTGTCGCTAAAAACTGAAAATAATATATATATATATATATATATATATATATATATATATATATATATATATATATATATATATATATATATATCATATATCATATATATATACACCCAAATATATATATATATATATATATATATCATATATATATAACCCAATAAATATATATATCTATACATATAAATACCAAATAACTATAAATACCCCCTCAATAAAAATATACATATTAGGACATGCCACATGCACACACACAAACATAAATATATATAATTATACATCTATAGATATATATAATTAATCCTATAACAAATATAAATAATATAATTACCCAATTAAACATACATATATATATATATATATATATATATATATATATATATATATATATATATATATATATATATATATATATATATATATATATATATTCTATTAGTACATATATAGTACATAGATCTATGATACAATAAACACTATAATAAATATACTATAATACATATATAATATCTATATATATACACAATTAACTCAAGAATTAAGAGCACAATAATTAGATCTACACATGAATACACAACACATGGAAAGTATCACACCGTATCCCACTAGATCTAGGATACGCATGTGACACGAGTCCACCACACATCTAATTGCACCCCGAAGGATACACACAAGTCACATATAATATTTATGAACAATACAAAGTGTCAAATATAGATCTATGTGTCCGTGTTAAAATACGACATATACAAAGTCCCGTTTCGAAGGAAAATCCTCCAAAATAACACGTATCACCAAATTGTTGGGATACGACCTACACGTACCCAATTATGGACACGACACTAGCCCCAAACACATAAACATATGCCAAATTGATCTATAGGATCAATTGACACACACAACAAATATCAATCTCGGAATTTTCCAAAATTGACACAAAAGTACCATAACTTTCTCAATAGGTCTCCTATGAACACAAAACCAAATTCTATGGGTAGTGTATGCATATGGGTTAATTTTCCATGATTAAATCTCAGATTTAGAAGCTATTTTAAGGGGGAAAACTGAATTGTACCTATTGGAAGATGGATTCCCAATGAAACCTCCATTTGAGATAAAATTGCTTCCAACTTGTAGATCCTTGCTCCTATTTGTAGATCCTTACTTCCTCCTTCTAGATCTTGATTCTCAAGTATCTAATGGTTATTTGGGAAGAAATTGGAATAAAATTTGGTAGGGAAATGAAGTGGGAATGAAGGAAATTTGGTAGTGGGAAATTCTAGATCTAGATTTGGAATGAAAAAAGGAGAGAGAAATTTCCTCCTCTATTTAAATAGGCCGGCCCCTATTCCCCTCCCTCAAGTTATCATGTAATGTCCATTATATCCCTTGGAGTCTCTCATGAAAAAATAATTAAGGAAGGAAGCTTCTAGTCTAATGATTTAATTAATTTAATCCATCTCCTTAACAATGGGCTTTCTAAATGGGCTAAGTTTAACTAATTAATTCAAGTTGGTTCATGGGTCCAAACTAAACTAGTTAGGTCCACTAACACAAGTCCAAATTAAATAACTAATATCTAACAATAATTAAATAATACAACAATAATTATTTATCAAGCACAATATTTAATTAAATAAGAAATTACTAAAATACCCTTTCCTAGAAAATGTGGTAGTGACATTCTTTCCTCCCAATGATCTAGTCAAATTTATCTCGTTTAATCATTATTTCAAGTTCTTGAGTCATGGAAACTCATGAACTTCCTAGAATGATGAGTTACGAGTATGAGCTATTCATGAGTTATCACTGACGAACTTATCGTATCTGTGACACGCGATACAATGGACAATACTCATATTTGATTGTCCGATGCCAAATGCAATAGGTTTATCATACGCAACAATTTTTATAGTGTCTTGTGGGTCAGAACAAGTGTTAAATTATAAAAGAACAACATTCAACTATATAATACACAAAGAAAATATCCCAAGCAAAAAAGAAAGGAACGCATAATAAAACCAGGCGGACAAACTAGGTTGGCGCAGTAACTAACAGAAACAAGGTTGGCACAATTTCGCAAGAAAGTGTGCGAGCTACAAAGGTGTGGCATACTTTGTCAAGTTAACCAACACGACATACTTGACAAAAGTGTACGGACAAGAATAAAACATGCTTCCAAAGAAAGTGCACGAGCAAGCTAGCTAAAAGACAGAACACACAATCCGAGGTCAAAGGTCGACAGTCGAGAAACTCGTCAGTCGAGGAGCGCACAAATCAAAACACAAAAATTGAAAAACCAACCAAAACTTTATCCCTAAGGAAACAAAGAGGAAAGAAAGTGTGCGAGCTACCAAACATAAAAAAAGTGCGCCGGCTGACAAAATATAAGAAAAGTGCACCAGATTGCCAACGCGGAAAGTGCGCTGACTGACTGTGGCGCACTTTCTCTTGGTTTTCCAAAAAGAACTTTGATTGAATACGCACCAAAGTGCGCCAAGCTGAATTTTTTCTCGAAAGTGCACCACTGACTCAATGAGTGTGACTGGCCTACTTTTGCTAGAAGATTGAATGTAGTATGATTAGTACGCACGAAGAGTTGTGGCGCACAAACTAACAGAAACAAGGTTGGCAGAATTTCGCAAGAAAGCGTGCGAGCTATAAAGGTGTGGTGTACTTTTTCAAGTTAATTAACACGATGCACTTGACAAAAATGTGCAGACAAGAATAAAATATGCTTCCAAAGAAAGTGCACGAGCAAGCAAGCTAAAAGATAAAATACACAATCCGAGGTCAAATATCGACAGTCGAGAAACTCGCCAGTCGAGGAACACACAAATCAAAACACAAAAATCGAGAAACCAACCAAAACTTTGTCCCTAAGGATACAAAGAGGGAAGAAAGTGCGCGAGCTACCAAACATAAGAAAAGTGTGCCGTCTGACAAAATATAGGAAAATTGTATCAGATTGCCAACGCGGAGAAAGTGCGCTGACTGACTGTGGCACAATTTCTCTTGGTTTTCCAAAAATAACTTTGATTGAATACGCACCAAAGTGCGCCAAGATGAGTTTTTTCTCGAAAGTGCGCCACTAACTCAATGAGTGTGACTGGCCCACTTTTGCTAGGAGATTGAGTGCAGTATGATTAGTACGCACGAAGAGTTGGGGCAGCATTCCAATGCGCCCAAAGTAAAACATACGAATTTCTACGCCAAAGGGGTTATCTTGTATACTCTTCACAGAGCATTGTTCTTCTTCTCTAGTCAGCCATTTTGGTATACATATTATATCAAATTTCAGCATTGAACTTAGCTAGACTCGAAATCAAGCACAGCCAAAAGCAAAGTTATACAAAATATGATGCTCTACAATATGAGCTAATTAGTTTTATAAAATACAAAGCTTTGGGAGATCAAACTCCAGAAAAATAAAAGTGAACCCATAAACCCAAACTCAGGTCCATGCAATTCCAACTGAGAAATTCAAGAACAAGTATTAAAGATGAAGTGGGTGCTCGGTCCCAACAATATGAGCTAGAAATAAACAATGTAATATTATGAACTAAAAAGCATGCATAAATCCATGGTTTTCACTTGTATAAGATATACTTGCCTGGAGTAGCTTCTTAGCCTCAACTTCTCACGGTCTAAGTCACAACAACTTCTCCCTAGGGCTAGAGTTTTAGGAAACGGAGCAAGGAAGAAGAAAGAAGAAAGAAAGTGGAAAGAGTAAAATAAAGAATGAAAGAAAGGAGAGATAAAACAGTCATATATATATATATATAAGGGAAGAGGGGGATGGTTTAGCCAAGGGTTCAGCCAAAATAAACCAAACCAGGTGTCCAATCTACATACGGGTCCTAAATTGGGTCTATGGCAATATCAATATATATTCTACAGGTCTCGGGTAGTCTCTCTCAACAGGAATAAATACAAATGACAGAAAGCATCATGCAAATACAGCAGAAATACATTATCAGAAAAATAATTGAATATTAAAAATTTAAGAAATATCAAATCTGGAAATGGGTGTGACATCCACTGCTAATATGATCTCCAAGTGAAGTCACTACTGGAACCTCCTTGCGTATCATCGACAGTCTTGCCCAACTGCTTCAAGTTATTAAATTTCTATTGTAGATCATAATGCGATACGACGTTAAAGTATCTTACCTGAAACCTATCACTGAATACGGCCCAAGGGACGGGTACATTTAGTGAAACCATCTGTGTTGCCCACCTATCTTGGGCTAAATCTAACAACTGTAACAGAACCACCGAGACTTGCTCTCTAGCGAAACTATTGATGTCTCTAGAATAGCCTCAGTATCATGAAGCCAAGCGTCTGATGTAATCGCATCCTCGGTGCCATAGAAATACGAGGGCTGGAGGCACTTGAAGTTGCTTGCCAAGTTGTTGGCACGAGGTCCGCCTCTTTCCAAAGCCCCTTGTATTGACTGAATGAGTACGTCCTCTCGACGTCCTTGAGATGCCAATAATTCTCGAAGAATACCAATAAGCACATTGTTGTCCTGTCATGCCCCGGTTCCCACAATACAAAATTCATGTACAATAATACATCCCCAGGCTACAAACCATATAATACTATCAGTATCGTACCTACGATTGTCGCCTGTAATTTCTAGGATAAGTACAGGACAATAAAGCTACATTCTAAAACATCCATATTTATACATTTCAATTTTTATATCATCAAATCTTTTTCTAAAATATTTAATTTACATATTCAGTCACAAAAGTTCTTGAACTGATTTATCCCCAAAGTCGTCTTTCATTATCCATCGACCTCGTCGACGTTAAAAATAGGTAGTGCTTCTTCTTTATTTTCATCAGTTTCTAGTAAACAAAAACTAGGTCGTCAGTACGACTAGCAAGCCCTTATGTCAAAGATGGACATAAAGATAAAATAAAGATGATGTTGTAAGGAAGGTTAATTAGAAAATGAATGAATAATAATAAAGAAATATTATTTTTCTGAAGAATTTATATTATAAACTTGAAATATAAATTTTATAACTCTAATTAATCCTATTCTACAAAGTGTCCAATCACAAGTCACAACCATAACTCATAGTACAATTATTCCTATATGCAGATACAAATCTTAGAGAACGCTTTTAGATCACCATCAACACCTATTGTCCTGACAATAATCCCATTTACCCGGGATCAGGCAATTTCCTGGCGGATGGTGCTTAGATTCTAATCCCCACAGGTGTTTTGATAGCATTGTGTCAACAATATTAATATTGAATCACATAAAAATACGATAAGCACATGATATAACAATTGTCGAATTATTCTTTATTTAGAAAATTTTGGATCATGTGATAATCAAATCAATTATCGGATATCTTAAACTTTTTCAAGAATTCGGAACATAGGTCAAACATTGGACATATATAATTATCGAATTCGATCTCTTTCAAAATTCAGATCCAATAAAAAATAAGTGAGCTAAGCCTCACTACGGTCATCGTATGGCCATACGTATGTCAAAACTACGTATTAGTTTAAATAATAAATATTGATGGGAGTTCGACGGCGTGATCCAAATATTTTTTCTCATCCCAATTCAAATCTATAAAAACTTACAATCATTTCTAATCTAATAATCAGATTAAATTAAATTAAAAATACTACTTTGCATTCTCGATTTGTGTGTCAGAGATTACACATTTGCAAGAATTTCATATTTTAATAAATTGTTATGTCTTTTGCTGTAACGCAAATATCCAATAAAATTATGTTTTTGTCTACTCGAGGTATCACACTCAACGGTCATATTCCAAATGGTAGGAAAATTCTCGAAAATATAAAAATCTTATTCCTCACCTTGGAATATATATAATAATGATAATTTTTGTTGCTCTTTCGTGCATGTGCAAAAGTGTCCTACACGTCCTAAATTTATATAAATTCATAATCTAAGGATTTTTAGGGTTTAATCCTAAATTAAAAATTATATTAGAGAACAATTGATTATTCAGATTTTTCAAAACGACTATCTAAAAAAAAATCTTGAAAATTTTGGCAGAATCTCCTTTATATTTTGGACTCTAAAATTTCATAATTTAATAAAAGAGACCCGGAGCAACCCTTCGTAGAATTTTCGGGTACGTCGACCCCTTCGGTGGATCAATTCTCAACACCGGTAACACACACAGGTGTATATATAATAACAAGTAAAAAATATTCTTATCGAAACTTTTCTTTACCTTAGGAAATAAATTAGCAATTCAGAATTAGCAAATTCTATCCTTGGAACCCATAGGAAATGGTTAGAAACATAAACAAGTTCATAATATGAAATGAAAACCAAGTTCATATATATACACAACTTCTAGATAACCAATATATGAAATTCACTTATTAGTTTTAATGTGAAATCAAGGCTATCTCAAAATCATTTATAAAGTATCTATTATACAACGTATATAATTCCTATATAATCCTACTTATATTTTCCTCCTCAAATATTATTAATTCCTTAAAAGATCATTAACTCAACCCTATTTGCTAGTGTGGACAACATGTATGCTCACTATAATTAGGTACTTACCCAGTAGTTTGTCTTACTAACTATGAAAATCTTATTTTATCTAAGTAAGGCTCCTTAAAGCTTATTTAGATAATTCTCTTTTATATATTTTGGTGTCAAGTAATAACAAGATAATATGGCACTAAAGATCATAACTATTTTACACAACTTTAAACCTACAAAATTTCTATAAGAACTTTTCCATACAAACATTGAAATTAAAAGTGTATTTTAATTCAAATTATGAATTTTATGTGTGTGTAGGCTTCCAAATTCCACTACTTTATAAAATTTTACTACCCAGAGACCACTTATATAAATACGTCCATAATTCACCAAACTTGATACTAAGCCTTAACATACTATCACAAATCTCCTAACGTCGGTGTGGCCAAGTTTTAGAATATGTACTACAAAGTAACATACTCATGCGCATATGTAAATTTTAGAATTTTAACACTTGTAATGGAATAAAAATATATTCAACACTTGAATGGATTATCCTACATCCTTATATATACGTCCAACCTATTCAAATGAAACATATATGAACACACAAAATTAATTTCAGATTTTGGATTTATATTCTATCCTTAATGAAATATCGGTATTACAAATTTATGACAAATAGAGTCAAAGAGTAATTTTTGATAGAGCAAGATGGATGTAGAGGAAAAGGGCTTGCCTAGTTTTGGTTCTTGATTGAAAGAGATCCTTGATTTTCTTACTTTTTCCCAATTGATAGCCTAAGACTAAAAATAACAACATATAATCAAAATAAATTCTCATTTGTAATGAACTAATCTAGATTCAAAAGATTGGGGGAATTATACCTAAAGAAAAAATAAAAGTGGTAGAGGTGGTCGACCGGAGTGGGGTGGCCGGATGAGGGTGGTCGGCGCCTGTGGTCGGCAGTCCCGTACCAGTAGCTGTGGCAGTAGTAGCAAGGCAGCGACATCATCAGCAATAAAGTAGCGGTAGCAGCAACAACAAAGCAGCGGAAGCATCGGTAGCAAATAGAGAGTGAGAGAGGAGGGAGAGGTTGAGAGATGAAGAGTGGGGGAGAGAGAGATGCGATGGAGAACCGAAACCTTCCCCCATTCTCCACATACTCAGACCATTTCACCTATTTTCCATAAATCAATAAACCCATCATTATGTTTTGTGGGTAAGTCATCATTTGTATTTGTCACCAGGTGACACATGGAGGTAGGTGAGAAGGAAAATTTTGTAATTGCAATATTTTTCTTAAGGATTATATTGCAAACTTCTAAGTATAGGAAAATGGCATAATTTTCTTGAGGGCTAAATTATAAAACAATAAAAATATAATAACAAAAAGTTTTAACAAAATAATATTTATTTTAGGAATTATTTTAAAAATAAAATAGGTTATGACACTCTACCCTCCTTATATAAATCCTGTCCTCAAAATTAGAAAAGATGTAAGAAAATAAAATAAAATATAGACTAGAACTAACCTTAGTCCTTGAATACATACGGGTATTGTCTTCGCATATCATCCTCTCTTTTTCAGGTAGATTCTCCTGGTGAGTCTTTATTCCATGATACTCGGACCAGAGAAATAGTTTTGTTCTTGAGAATCTTCTACCTTCGATCCAGAAATTCGACTGACTTTAATTCTATGCGTAATGTTGGACCTACTGTTATTTCTGAATGATCCAATATATGAATTAAATCTGGCACGTATTTGCGAAGCTGTAAAATATGAAAAATATTGTGAACTCCCTCCAAAGATGGTGGTAAAGTCAACCGATATGACACGTCTCCAATTCGTTCCAGTACATCAAAAGAACCTATGTAACATAGACTTAACTTTCCTCGTGTTCCAAACCTAATAGTCCCTCGTGTAGTCAAAATTTTTAGGAACACATGATCACCTGCTTTGAATTCCAAATATCTTTGATGTTTATCTGCCCATATTTTGTGTCTATATTGTGCTGCCTGGAGATAACTTCGAATTACCTTGACCTTGTCCATAGTTTGAGTAACCAGTTCTGGTCCCAAGAGTTGACATTCCCCTATGTCACTCCAATGTATTGGGGATCGACATTTCCTTCCATATAAGGCTTCAAATTGTGCCATTTTAATACTGGCCTGATAACTGTTATTATATGAAAATTCAATCAAATACAAATGGTCATCCTAGGATCCTCCAAAATCCAGAATACACGCTCTCAACATATCTTCTAAAGTTTGAATTATCTATTCAGATTGACCATCAGTCTGTGGGTGGTATGCTGAACTAAATTTCAGACAAGTACCTAGACTTTCTTGTAAACTTTTCCAAAATCTGGAAGTAAATCGAGTATCCCTGTCTGATACGATACTTTCTGGCACCCCGTATTGGCTAACAATATTTTTCATATATATATCTACTAAAAGTTTGGTTGACTGACCAACTCGAAATGGCAGAAATCTAGTAGATTTTGTCAACCTATCAATGATTACCCAAATAGCATTATTCCCTTTTTGAGTCCTCGGGAGTCCCGATACAAAGTCCATAGTAATATGTTCTCATTTCCATTCTGGTATAGGTAGAGGTTGAAGAAGTCCAGCAATCCTCTGATGCTCGGCTTTCACTTGTTGACAGACCAAACATCTTGACATAAATTTGGCAATTTCTCGCTTTATTTCATGCCACCAAAAATTTTGCTTCTGTCACTACCACATTTCTAGGAAAGGGTATTTTAGTAATTTTATAATTAATTAATATTGTGCATGATAAATAATTATTTATTGTATTATTTAATTGTTGTTAGATATTATTTATTTATTTTGGACTTGTGTTAGTGGACCTAACTAGTTTAGTTTAGACTCATGGACCAACATGTAGTAATTGTTAGATTTTAGCCCATTTAGAAAGCCATTGTTAAGGAGATGGATTAAATTAATTAAACCATTAGACTAGAAGCTTCCTTCCTTAATTATTTCTTCATGAGAGGGCCCAAGGAGTATTTTGGACTTTACATAGTAGCTTGAGGGAGGGGGCAAGTGAGGCCTATATAAAGAGGGGGGAAAAAGTTTCTCTTTCTTCTTTTCATTTCAAATATAGATCTAGAATTTCCCTCAAACCAATTTTTATCATCTCTACTTCAATTCAACCCCAATTTCCTTCCTAAATCACTATTGGAGGCTAGTGGAGCAAGGATCTAGAAGGAGGAAGCAAGGATCTACAAAGAAGAGCAAGGATCTACAAGTTGGAGGCCAATTTCATCATATTTGAAGGTTGCATTGGAAATCCATCTCCCAATAGGTATAATTCAATTTTTCTCCTTAAATTAGGTTATAAATCTGAGATTTAACCATAAGAAATTAACCCATATGCATAGGCTACCCATATGATTTGGTTTTGTGTTCATAGGAGGCCTATTAAGAAAGTTATAGTGCTTTTTGTGTTAATTTTGGGGAATTTCGAGATTGACATTTGTTGTGTGTGTCAATTGGTCCTATAGATCAATTTGGCATGTGCTTGTGTATTTGGGGCTAGTGTCGTATCCACAATTGGTTACATGTAGGTCGTATCCCATCAATTTGGTGATACGTGTTAATTTGGAGATTTTTCCTCCGATACGGGACTTTGAGCATGTCATATTTTGACACGGACACGTAGATTGTAGTTGACTCTTCGTATTTGTTCATATATAATTTTTTAGACGTGCTCATGTCCTTCGGGTGCGTTTGGATGTGTGGTGGACTCGTGTCACAAACGTATCATAGATCTAGTATGATACGGGTGCGATGTACTTCACGTGTTTGTTGTATTGTATTCTATATTTAATATGCATTGTTCATAATAATATATATATTATCTATCATAGTATGTATATATATGAGTTATTGATATACTATCTACATAGCTATGTATCTTGTTGAGGTTATAATTATATTGGAGAGTGTATGTATGCACATAGATGTATATGAATTCTAGTATATAGATATATGTATAAGCATATATACTTATATATATATATAGGTATGTGTGATACTTATATGTGAGTGTATACATAAGTATGGATGGTTAGATGTTTATATTCATGAGATGGTTACATATTTATATAAGTATTAGATGGTATATGGATAGATATATATATATATATATATATGTGCATTTTGGTGTTGAATGGGGAGAGAAGGGCTCGGGTCAGGCAGTAATGCACTGTTCAGTGCATTAGTATAACATTGCAGCAGCAGCGACAGTATCACCTAGCAGCAGCAGCAGTATAATATTGCAGCAGCAGTGGCAGTATCACCTAGCAGCAGCGACAGTATCACCTAGCAGCAGCAGTAGTATAACATTGCAGCAGCAGCAGCCGGGAAGCATTGTTGCAGCAGCGGCAGTATCACATTGCAGCAGCAGTTACAGGGAACAAAGCAGCAGCAGTAGTAGTAGTTAGATTAGTTCAGTAGTTAGTTGAGAGTTAGATAGTTAGTTGGTGGTTATAAATAGATGTGTATGAATATAGTGTAGCTAGTTACCTAGTTAATAAAGCTATCTATATGTATGTGTTATATAATAAGTTAGATCTAATTACATTGTTTATGTATCTCTAAGTTATATACATGTATGTATATGTATAAGTCTACGTACTAGTATGTATATTAGTACCTATTTGATTAGCATATGTTTAAGTTTGAGGGTTAGTATATACTAGAAGATATATTGAGGTATTAGTTAGTGGTTAGTTACCTATATGCAAAGAGCGACATTACCTTGGGATACCAAGGTAAGTGCCAAGGTATTGAGGATATACAAGGTATTTGTTTGGGTATTAATATTATGGTCTAGTGTTGAGATACCAAGTTGGTTCAAAACCAAGGTGTCCCTTTAGCATTTGTATTTATGATTTTATATTTAATATTGTTTGACATATGCATATGTGACTATTTTATATTGTGGTCTGCATATCTTAAGATACAGTATCTTAGTATCCTAGATGTAGCTTTTTGGTCTAGACTCTATTGTTTGAACCCAATATCCTTTTGTTAGACTTATGCAACATAGAAATAGATAGTTTGACCATAGTTGACCTTAGAGTTGACTTAGGTTGACTTTTGACTTAAAATTGGCTTGTTGACCTAGAAGGTGACTAGTTTAACTTATTTTCTTTCTAGAAACTTGTATTGATGTTGTATTCCATATCTAGGTCTTCGAGATACCATATCAGACATCTGTGAGACTATTCACCCGGATTCAGGCGAGTATATTCTCTGATAGTTTCTCATTTATGATATCCTCTATGTTCATTGTATCTAGTGTAGATATTCATGTTCTCTTGACACTATGGTTACACGGATTGGTATATCCGAATCTCGTCATGAGATGTTATTCCTTGGTATATGGTGTATCTTGTGCAAGCCTTGTTTCATTGATTATCTTGTACATGTACAGACACTGATTCTCGGGAAGACTAGCTATCTTCTTAGGGAATCTCGTGCCATAACGTACCATGGTTGGATCTATTATACCAGTCGAGGGTAGAGAGTATTTTAGTGTAGATATGTGATCATATGCTCATTGTATCAAGTCTTGCATTGAATAGTATTAATCATACACTGTAATATGATTAGCCAGGCCATAAAACTTATATCATGTTCCCAAGCCGATCACTTGTTAATGCTAGTACTCACACACTTAGTCATTAGTATTCTTGTTCATTGACATATTGCTCATTATTATATTTATTCCAGTATTTACTTATTGTATACATCTCTCGTATCTATTGTGCATCTTATATATTCACATCTATTTACTGTTACATAGTTTTTATCATTGATTAGAACTGCTGTTAGAGATGTACTCTGCTCCTTTTTTGACTGGATATATTTTTTCCAAATGACACTGAGGACTGGTACCCTACACATTATGGACCTCAGGATGTTGTGGGTTTAGAGTCAGAGATCCTGGTTCAGGAGGGACTTATCCCAACTGAGACAGATGACCCGGGTTTAATAGCTTCTTAGTATTTCTTGTACTGGATTTTTCTTCAGCTTATTAGTTAGTATTATTTCAGACTTATTGATGTATTATTTTAGACTCGTGAGTTGTTTGTGACTATTTCTATTCTTTTATCTGATTCGTGCTCATTTCTATCTTAGTTTTGTGATTGAGTATATTATTTTGGTTCATTATATTGCTAGATAGATTATCCAAACAGCATTTTACCGCCGATTATGCTGCGTAGGCTGGGCGTTGTTTCCGACTTGCACCCTTACATCGGGTGCGGGTCGTGACACATTTTTAGTGGTAGCCCATGCAGGTCAAGCTTCGCAAGTTATGTGATATCGTGGTAGTACGACGATTTAATTGTACTACTGCGAGCCTGCGATAGGATATAGGATATAGGATATAGGCTGAGATACTCAATCACATCTAGGAAAATTCTTTTGATTCAACTATTCTCCTTTGATATTGATACTTGATCTCTTAATCTATACTTTCCTTGAGTGTATTACATCTTGTGCCATATTGATTCTTTCTTTCGCTTTATCTCAGATGCCGCCTAAGACTAGATCGCAGCAGGGGAGAGCAGCTTCTGAGAGGTCTGCGATATCCCAAGGGCCTGCACCAGTCACTTCTTCGGTGATTGGAGTGTCAGCTGCTTTCGGAGGTCTACCACCTACTTAGAGGACTGTGCCAGCTGTATCTGAGGGGCTTCCACCTCCACCTTCTGTGCCAACAGAGGCGACATAGATGTTTATACTGTTTCGTGAGATGCTCGAGGCACAGAAGGCTCAGTAAGAGGCACATCAGAGGCAGACCGACGTTCTACGGTAGGACATCGAGAGTGCTCATCATCTTGCTCATGTTGTAGTCGAGAGAGGAGTTCTGGTCCAGCAGCAAGTTGCTCCTCATGTTGCTCAGCTTCAGCCAGGCAACATTCAGGACTTCAAGAAGCTGGAGCCTAGGGTCTTCAAGGGGACGGAGGGCATTGTCTATGCTGATGGTTGGCTCGAGGACATTGAGCGTCTTATGAGGGTGTCCCATCTTTCTGAAGATCTGAAGGTTGAGGTGGTAGGACTTCAACTGTTCGACGTCGCTCACACTTGGTTCAGGAATGAGCCAATTCTGGTTGATGCATGACAGTCTTGGGAGGTATTCAAGGTCCTTTTCAAGAAGAAATTTTTCGCCCGGATAGACAAGCTAGACTTGGGGAGACAGTTTGAGAGTCTCATTCAGGGGAGCATGTCTGTGGAGGAGTACGCTGCGGAGTTAGCAGGTTGAGCCGGTTTGCAGAGTATTTGGTGAGAGAACCGGAGGTTCGGGCTATTCATTTCCGTGAGGGTCTAAACTGGAAAGTGAAGATCCTTATTCCGTCTTTTTATGAGACATACTCGGAGATACTTGCGGAGGCACGCAAGGTTGAGCAGGAGTTGGGTTTGAATCCCAAGAGAGACCGTGATTCCTTTCTGGGGGCCAATGGCAGTGCAGTATCTGCCAAACGTTCTCATTTCCAGTCTAGACCTTTCCAGCAGCCACAACAGCACCAGACTCCAGCTAAGGCACCTTTTTACCAGGCACCACAGCAGCAGAGACAGTTACAGCAAACTTCCTGCTACTACTGCAAGAAGCTTGGCCACATCTGGGAAGTTTGCAGGAGGAGGCTAGGAGTTTGTTTGTATTATAGTACTGAAGGGCATCAGCTAAGGGAGTGTCCTTCCAATCCTAATCGTACAGTTCAAGGAGCAGCTTCATCTCCGAGTGCACAGGCGAGACTACCTACAGTACAGTCGAGGGGACCACTTCTGACATAGCAACAGTGTTATGTCTAGCATCAGCAGTAGGGAGGTGCACGTCAGGGACGAGCGTTTGCTATGACCGTCGAGGAGGACGAACCCATCGGAGATGTCATCGCAGGTTCTATTCTTCTTGATTCCATTCCAGCTTTAGCTTTGTTTGATAGTGGTGCTTCCCATAGTTTTATATCTGTTTCTTTTGCTCTGAAGCATGGTTTGGTAGCTGAGTCTTTGCTTAGGACTTGTAAGATCATGATCGAGGGAGGCATTATCCTGGTTAATGATATTTGCAAGGATCGGAGAGTTACTCTAGGAGGCCAGGAGTTGAGTGTGTGTCTACTTGTAATGCCACTTCCGAGCTACGATATTGTACTCGGGATGGATTGGTTGAATAGGCACCGTACTAGCATAGATTGTAGAGGAGGTAGAGTTTTGTTTGGTCCGCCAGGAGAGCCAGAGTTCAAGTTTATTAGAGAAGCTGCAGAGCAGTGAGAATGCATTATTTGTGGAGCTATAGTGGAAGACAAGGAGTTGCCGCATCCGTTGATAGCAGAGTTCTTGGATGTGTTTCCTGAGGAATTGTCAGGGTTGCCGCCAGATGGAGATGTTGAATTCTCTATAGAATTGGTGCCAGGTGCAGAACCAATTTCGTAACATGTCTATAGAGTAAATAACAACGAGCTGGTCGAGATGAAGAAGCAGGTGGACAAATTGCAGGATAAGAGATTTATCAGATCGAGTTCTTCACTGTGGGGAGCCCCGGTATTGTTTGTACCGAAGAAGGATGGATAGGTGCTCATTTGTATTGATTACAGGGCTTTGAATAATCTCAGTATCAAGAATAAGTATCCTTTGCCGAGGATGGATATTTGAGGCATGGAATACTGAGAGCCATACCACCACACACTCTCTCGCATGAGGAGGTATTGCAGGAAGTGCATCGCTCTCAGTATTCCATGCATCCAAGTGCCAACAAGATGTATCGGGATATGCGAGAGAGTGTGTGGTGGTATAGCATGAAGAGAGAAGTGGCATAATTTGTATCCAGATGCTTAGTATGTCAGCAGGTGAAAGCCGAGAGGCAGAGGCCAGGAGGTTTACTTCAGCCATTACCCATTCCAGAGTGAAAGTGAGAGCATATTACTATGGATTTTGTGTTCGGACTTCCACGATCTCCAGGAGGGAAAGACACGATTTGGGTCATCGTTGATAGGTTGACCAAGTCAGCCCACTTTTTGCCTTTCAAGGTGGGTTTGTCTACGGAGAAGCTGGCAGAGATGTATGTGAGGCAGATCGTTAGGATACATGGAGTTCCCGTCAGCATAGTCTCAGATCGGGATAGTGGTTTCATTTCTCATTTCTGGAGGAGTTTGCAGGAGAGTTTGGGCACTCAGCTCAAGTTCAGTACTGCATATCATCCCCAAACAGATGGACAGTCAGAGAGGACTATTCAGACTCTCGAGGATATATTGCGCACTTGTGTACTAGATTTTGGGGGTTCTTGGGAGGACCATCTCCATTTGGTATAGTTTGCTTACAACAGTTACCAGGCTAGTATAGAGATGTCACCTTTTGAAGCTCTATACGGTCGGAGGTATCGTACTCCCTTGTCGTGGAACGATATTGGAGAGAGAGTTTTGCATGGGCCAGAGATAATTGTGGATGTAGCGAAGAAGGTTCAGTTGATCAGAGACAAACTTCGTGTGGCGTAGGACAGACAGCGGCATTGGGCCGATAGCCACCGGAGACACTTGGAGTTTGAGGTATAATTAGATTTTTGTTTTGTGCTTGTTATTGGTTGTTTGTTATAGATTAAGTTCTTAAGGTGGTATTTTATTCTAGGTGGGTGGTTTAGTGTTTCTAAGAATTTCTCCGACATGAGGAACTATTCGCTTCGGTGGAGGCAGAAAGCTTAGTCCGCGATTCATCGGACCTTTCACTATTCTAGAAAGGGTCGGTACAGTTGCTTATAGACTAGACTTGCCACCTGCATTGGAGGGAGTGCACAACGTATTTCATGTGTGTAGAAGCATAAAATATGCTGGGAAATTGTACGCATATTATACAGTCAAAACCCCCAACATACATAAAGTTTGCGTAAAACAAAGCTTCAAGGCTGTTTGGCATAAAATAGGGCTTCAGAGCTGTTCCGCGTAAAACAGAGCTTCAAGGCTGTATTGGCATAAAATAGAGCTTCAGAGCTATCCGTGTAAAACAGAGCTTCAAGGCTATGTTGGCATAAAATAAAACTTCAGAGCTGTACGCGTAAAACAACTTCAAGGTTTTTTGGCATAAAATATGGCTTCAGAGCTGTCCGCGTAAAATAGAGCTTCAGAGTTGTCCGCGTAAAACAGAGCTTCAAAGATGTTTTGGCGTAAAATAGGGCTTCAAAAGCTGTTCACATAAAATAGAGCTTCAAGGCTGTGCGGCGTAAAATATGGCTTCAGAGATGTCCGCGTAAAACAGAGCTTCAAGTTTGTTTGGCGTAAAGTAAGGCTTCCGCGTAAAGCAGAGCTTCAAGGCTGTTCTGCATAAAAGGTTGCTTTACCTTCCTGCGTAAAGTTTAAACTACGTTATTTTTAATACAGCATAAAGTTGTACGAGGAACTCTTCGTATTCCTCGGATGAATTTGTCAGACAAATCAGTGAACCTGACATCTGACAAAAGTACTGCACGATGATCGAGAGGACGGGTGTGATGATGATTTTGCACAGAGACCCAGGTTATCGTTTAGTAACATATTCTTGATATAAGTCATTTTTACGCATTCAAAGAATATGCTGTATATTCTACATGGGAAAAAAATGAGTTTTTACGTTCAAGATAAGACGAAATCAGACGCCACATCAAAAGTTGTTTCTCGTACAGAGCTCGAGGCATATCTCTGCATTTAATGCACGAGATTTTATTCTATTTTTTGTCATGACTGGGAAAGCTAAAACTGTGACTAATACGCTCACATCACCATCCTTGTATTTTATGCCAACAGGCTATTTTCAACTATAGGAGTACGGCTTATGCTATCTCCTCGAAATACGCAAACTCGGCTATATTTGCAAAGGTACGTTATAAGGCTATTTAGCCCAGAATACGCTCAAAACCTCAGTCGTGAAGGATAATTGGCTACTTTACGCTGGTTATCTATTATTCATGAATTATCAAGTTTTACGCTAATAAGACAATCACTTGGCTTTTACGCCAATCATCTTTATGCAGAGGCAGTTATCTACGTGGCTTGCATGCCATGATCTTCGAGAAGCGGTTATATGCGTTACCTTATAAAGGGATACGTGTCATTCGCAGATTCAGAAGATTATTTGAATATGGGTAGCAGTTATCATAACCGCAGCGTAAAGGAAGTCTTCTTCTTCACAGTTTGGCCTTTTACGCCAACAGGACAATTATTTGGCTTTTACGTCAACAAGACAGTTATTTGGCTTTTTACGCCAACCATCTTTACGCAGGGGCAGTTACCTACATGGCTTGCATGCCATGATCTTCGAGAAGTAGTTATACGCGTTACCTTATAAAGGGACACGTATCATACACAGATTCAAAAGATTATTTGAACGTGGGTAGCAGTTATTATAACCGCAGCGTAAAAGAGGCAATATCCTTCACGGTTTGACCTTTTACGCCAATAATACAGTTATTTGGCTTTTACGCCAACTAGACAGTTATTTGATTGATCTCTATAAATAGAGACCCCTGGTCACAGGGTAGGGCACAATCGCACAATCAGATCAGAGAGAAAAAGAGAGCACAGACAAAGAGTTTTGGCTAACAACTTTGGTAACAGAAATTCAATCCTACTTACAACTTTTGAAGCTTCTTCTTCTACAGCATTTCTTCATTATCGTGTGGTCCAAGGAACAAAGTGATCGACCGTATATCAGACTTCTATAGCAATACTTCCTCAGAATTATTTTATTGTACTTAATATCCTCATATAGGATTAATTGTACTTTTCTCTTTTCTCGTTTGTAAGCAAAAGGTTTCGTATAAGCCTCTTCTTTGTTTATTCAAACAAAAATGGCGACTCTGCTGGGGACGACTTTCTCCTCTGACGAGAAAGCAATTGCTCAACGCGATGCTGTATCCATCGGATCGACGAAGAAGACTTTGGTCATCCAGTTCGACCAATCTACTTATGAAGATATGCTTCATGCAGGGGGTAGCTCTCATTCCTCCTCTGTCCATAACAACAAGAAGCTGCATAAAGTGTGGATGCCTAAGACGTCCTCTACCTTTCCTGCAAGCTCTCACTCACTGATCAACAAGGTTGTGACAACACAGCCAACATGCCCTGTGCGTAAAAATTTGTCTTCCGTCTGTGACGTGCTAGACAAGACTTCTGGCAATGCCTCAGTGCCAATCCAGAAGTCTCAAACATGTCCTGTGCGTAAAAATTTGTCTTCCGTCTGTGACATGGTAGACAAAACTTCTGGCAATGCCTCAGTGCCAATCCAAAAGTTTTAAACGCGCCCTGCGCGTAAAACTTTGTCTCCTATTTGTAATGTGGTAGACAAGACTTCTGGCAATGCCTCAGTGCCAATCCAGAAGTCTCAAACATGCCCTGTGCATAAAACTTTGTCTCCCGTCTGTGACGTGGTAGACAAAATTTTTGACAAGGCCTCAGTGCCAATTCGGAAATTCCAAACACGCCCTACGCGTAAAAATATATCTTCTGTCTATGATAAGGCAGATGTACCCTTTGATCACAGCAAAGGAAAACAAGTGACGAATCCTTCAACCTCTAAGCTTTTACGCCCACAAGAGAAGAAAGTTCCTACTTTACAGATTACGCATGACGCTGAATGCCATTTGAGGACTTTTCCTATTTTACGCGAACCTGTACAAAAATCCAAATTATGTCAGGATAGGTCTGTCCGCGTAAAGAAGACTCATTTCATGGGAAGATACACTCCTCAGACAGATGATGGATCATATGCTACTCATATGGGTGAACTGTTGTATTTTTATGGTAGAGAAAGGGTTATGGTTCCTAATCTACACATTCCTACTGATATAAAAAAGGCAGAATAAGCCTTCTTCTTCTTCTGGAAATCCCCCTGATTTGTGTGATTTCTTGATCAAGAAACGCAAAGACAGAGGATCTCCTAATATATCTATTACACCCCCTAGAGAACATTGCTGTAATAGTCATAAGCTTGTAATTAACTGTTGTTGTTCGAAAGCAAAACGGTCAGTTTTCGACCGATTGGACTATTCTTTGTCATTACAGAAAGAAGAACCAGACAACAACATGTCTAGGGGTAGTCTCCCTCAATAAAACAGAGCAGCATCCAAAGCTGGGGGTAGAATTTCCTCTGAGTCCGAAGATGATGCAACTATGACCATCTTTCCTGAGGATCGTACGACTCAGGTATCGGAAGCCCAAAATCCAAAGGAGACTTTCTCCTTCAATGATGATGACATCATTGAAATCTTCAATATATTGATGAAGGAAAACAAACTTTGGCTACCCAACATCAGATGCCCTGAAAAGGCTGGCAAGGTCGATGACCCAAAATATTGTCTCTTTCATCGGTACATTCATCACCCCACGAAGGCATGCTATGTACTGAAAAGGAAAATCCAGGAGTTGATCGATGCCAAAGTCATCACTTTGCATTTATAAACGAGAAGACTGTCACTGCAAATTGATCTCAGTCCAACTTGGCAATTTCCTCCCTCAAGAAGTACCGGATGATGAGTCCCTAAAGTCTCCCCAGCGAAGCAACCTTCAGGTCTATCCTCACTTACCAGACCAATCTTCAGTGAGTTTATTGAACACTGGTTCACGCATATATTACCTCTGAACTACGTCTCTCCACTTTCTCCAGCAGAGTAAATCTATCACCACAAAAATGGTCACTTCCATATTACCTCTGTCCTATTTTTCTTTATCCCCACAGAGTCATATCTTACCACGTCCACATTACCTCTGAGTAAGACATTTTCAAAACTTTTTTATGTCCATATCACCTATGAGTAAAGTTCTGTTCTTCGACTTTCTACTATCACGTTCTCATAACCCCTGGTAGTGCTAGTCATTTTGGCTTATTATCTGTACTTAAGGTACGCCATGGGTAATAAGTCCATAACCCATATGTACAAATTAACTCTTGGTTCTTCATCCCCAGCAAGTGCCTATGCGCAACATTTTCTCCTTCGTTACAAATTCTTGTAAAAAAAACATCATCCATATCCAAGAGTCCCGGATACGCAATGGATGATGGATCCTCAAAATTTCCCCAGCGGAGCAATCCTTAGGTCTACTCGCACACTCCCGCAGTAACTATTCAAACCAATCTCGTTAGACGCTAGCCATGCTCATATTGCCTCTGAGCTATCGTCCCATCAATCTCTCCAGCGGAGCGATCCTTTGGTCTATCTTCATGTTCGGATAGACCACACTCAACAAATCACTCCTCAATGAATTTTTTGGTCATTAGTTTACGTCCATATTACCTCTGAACTGCTGTCATAATATTTCTCTCAGGCTGAGTTTGTCATGTCCATATTACCTCTGAGCAAACCTTCCAAGTTTTGGCTATCGATCGTCACGTCCATATTACCTCTAATATTGTTTGTCATCCCCACTTATCACCCGTACTCACCAAGGTACACCAGCAGTGTGGGTCCATAAAAACTATCACGTCTATATTACCTATATCAGGACTTGCCTCAAACTTATTACTTGCACTAATGTGCGGAAAAAAAAGTAATGGGTCTACAAAAAATCCCCCAGCGGGATGTCTTTACTAGCCACAAAATCTATCACGTCCATATTACCTCTGATAGGGCTTATTTCAAACTTATTATTTGCACTCAACATGCGCAATAAATAATAGGTCCACCAAGAATCCCCCAGTGGGATGTCCTCAACAAACATGGTATTGTATTACGTCCATATTACCTCTGGTACAATATTCGAAGTTCACACAAACAATCATAAAGAAATGGGAGGGCCCTTATGTGATTTGATAATGGCTCCTATCAATGGTAAATTCCTGAAGAATTATTATGCTTGATCTTCCTTGCTTAACGGAGTATGATGAAGATTTCATTCTGATGATACTACGTACAAAGATTAGTTGAACCATATTCTATCATAGTCATATGACCTCTGAATAGATATGTTTAACTAATTTGAAACTTCAAAACCTATCATGTCCATATTACCTCTGATAGTATTTTATATACAAATTTAGTTGGATCATATTCTATCATGTTTATATTACCTCTGAATGGATATATTCAACTAAATCAGTTACCGAAAGTATATCATGTCCATATTACCTCTAATATCACTTTCATCTTAGCCTATCATTTATATTCTAATAATAAGTGATGGGTCCACAGAGTCAGAAAATGTATCTTCATTATCTCTGAGAATTACATAAGGAGCAAAAAAGTACATAATCCATCATTGTGGAGGAGCAGTTAAATCGCGGATCTGTTGTGCTAAAGCAGCCATCCTTTCATTTCTGGAGTTCAAAATTCTGGTGCGAGCCAGTTCCAGTCTTGCTTCGTCATTGCTTAAGAGAGATAGTTCAGACAAATAATCAACAAAACTTGCATGGATGACACCCACATGTGTCAAGTTATGTTGAGCTGTATTCACTTGGCCTTCCAATACATCACGAACTAGCGATGCTTTGAGAAGCCTCTCCCTTGTTTGAGCAAGTTCAGCTTCCAGTTCTTGAACCCTCACTTCATATCCCTCACATTCGGTACGGCACTGAGCTAGCTGAGGAATACTCTCCACCAATATCGCTTGCTCTTTCTCCATCTCTTGTTGTTGTTCCTGGATGGATTTGTTTAAAGTTTCTGCTTTCTGAGCAAATTCCGAAGTTAGGGAGTCATACTCAGCCTGAACCAAGTTATTGATGTTGCCTCGAGATAATTGCAAATATTCGTTAATGGGTTGTTCTAAACCATTAACCATTTGCTCTAGCGCATTAGCTCTGTCAGCGTCATTGAAATTTCTAATTTGCGCTATAGTGAGCTTGGAGGACATCTTCAAAGCATCAAAGCCTAGATTCTTCTCCAGCACGATGGATATTAATTCTTTCAAAGTGAGGTAGAATATGCTAGTGCATTGTTCAACTAGCATAGCAAAGCTCGAATGGACGCTGGGAGTGGCCGCAATATCAGTAAATCTCTTTTCTAGAATAACTACAGAAGATGTTGTAACAGTCGTTGCTTCAACATATGGCATGACAAAAGAAGAGACACCCACAACAGTTGAAGTTGTTGGCACGCTCGACGAAGGTATAATTCCAACAATTGGAGGTACAGTCGAGGGGGTTGGTTCATCCACCTCTGGTTCTATTTGAACCGCTGCTGGCGGGATTATATCTGAGAATGTTGCGGTTTCAAGATACCCTTCTTCGACAGTGGTCACAGCCATTTCAGTAGCTGGATCAGCAATGAAAGCAGAGGTTGTTTCAGCTCTGCCTTCCCTAGAAATGTCTTCGCCTGAAAATAAGATAAGAGAAAGTTAATATTAATTTGATGTTAAATTTTCCTGAGAAAAGCGTAAAGATAATATTTACCCATGGCTGATGGTATGTATATTGCGTCTGCAGCCTGTATAGCTAAATTATTTCTTAATAATGCTAAACAATCTATCATACCTGGTGAGGAGGGTACACCAACTGACGCTTGAGGGTAGTCATCCCAATCATCACCCAGATCTACTCGAGGTTCATCGAGTGGAATCTCGCTTGAAATACTTACAGATAAAGGAGGGGCTAGTCCTATTATTTGTCTTGAAAAAGGTATATTGATTATTAGTGAGCTCGGCTTAGAAGGCGATATAGAAGCATCACCAGTAACGGTGGTAGATGTAATCGCGGCAGCAGTCGCGGGCAAAGAATCTCCAGCACTTTCAGCTGGGATTGTGGAGGCTCTTTCTTTAAAAGACGAAGGATCCCTAATCAAAGAATCATCCCTAACAGGGGAAACAATAGGTTCACTCCTGGAAGAGGCCCCCTTGTTGAAGTCCTTTTAGGACCTTTTGTAGTCTACTTCTTCTTACGAGGGGAAGGCTCTTTCTAAGTAGAAGCCTTTCATTTATTAGAAATTATGAGAGGCTCTGCTGGCGGAGCTATTACGCCTCTCGGTAATATCAACAAATAATCATCTGCACCAGTAGTTTCATCACCTTCATCAGAGGAGACAGATAGTATCTCCTCTCTTCCAGTGGACTTATGGGAAGACATTCTGAAACTTCCATATACATCAAAATCACGATGGAAGGTATTGATGGACACATAAAACTGTGCATATGAATAAAGAATGCACAATTCCATGGAGAGAGAAGTCGCAGGTACAACAAAGGTTACTCCAGTACAACCCATGATGAAATTACGCCATCCTCTAGCTCCATCAATAATCCCACCTTTGAATTTAAAGCTGGTGATAGGATTTCACACATGCAACTGATCATATCCAAATTGCCTGGCGAAATGGCTAGGCAGATAAGGTTCCAGGCAGCAGTGACCCTCACTTCTATATAGCAGGTGGGAAGGTCTAATACAGACCAACCAGTAAAAGGCTTCAGGAAAAAAGAATAGACTTTCCCTGACCTACATCATGAAGTTTAGTCCCCTGTTGATTGATATGTACGGGGGGAACGGTGTAGAAAAATTTCCAACTATGGGCAAAATTCAATGCTAGTCGACAATCTATGACGCTAGTCACATTCCAAGAAGAATTCCTGTAATTCAACAGGAAGTTATTGCCTGAACCACTGGCAGATCCAGGAGACATCACCCTAGTGTTATGATGGATTAACCATCCCATCATATATAAGAACGGTAATTCTACTATGGGATATCCTTCGCGCTGAGTGGTATCGGCCAGTAGTCCATCAGTAATAGCCCTCAGGCCAGCTTGTATCCTGCATACCATGGCAGGGAGTAGGCCCAATCTTGCTCCAAATACCAAACGCACTGTGGGCCATAGGGTATTGTGATGAATATGATCCGCAGACGCAATGCCAGGCACCACCCATCGGCGTAGCCAAATAGAAAGGAAGCCAGCCAGTTGAGCTTCTTTTGACAGAGGCTTTCGACAATACCTCATATAACTGTAGGCTTTAGTCCCTACAGGATAACTACCTATCTCTTCATTAAGAACATAATCTGGAGCCTCTGCATCTTTAATAAGGTCATCGATTGTGTTGGCATCAAGAATGCTCAGAGGGTTTAAAGGTTTGTCTTTGCTATCTACAACCTTGTCCTGCTTGGCATTTCTAGCCTGATGGAAGAAAAGGTAAGATACCCATTTGTTAATATGGGCTAAATCAGAAGGCTCTCTGTAGAAAGTGGTGCATGCAAGATAGTGGCTCATCAGTTCTTGGTATACAGCCATTATCCGAGGGTTGGTATCCTTCAACTCTCTATTGGTGGGGACGTATTCTTCGTAAGGAATGTCTCCCATCGGTAGCTTCGAGATATCTGCCATCTCATGAAGTGCCAGGCCCAACTCACCTATTGGAGTGGCGAAAGTCCTAGTGAACGAGTTATATCGCTCCATCAAAGCTAAAAACAAATTTGTGTTGATAGGCAGTCCAACACTAGTAGCACTGACAGCCTCAAATAAGTTAATACGTTATATCTCCATTTGAAAGTGCTTCAGGGCCCATACAGTTAAACTGGCCCATCGAAGATTGTGGGGGTTAAGCCATCCACTGGTGCGAGGGTTAACCCTGGGATATACTCTGCCCTGCTCCATGAATTCATTGCAGAAAGTTGCTATTTGAAATGGCTGGATCAAAGAAGAGTCTTCACTAGGGACGTTGCCTAGTAGTAAACCTCTGAAGGGCATAATAGGACCTGAGGGACTACTTACAAAGAATCCTCGGTTTAATCCTTTCTTATAGAAGATCTTCCCTGGCTGGCCATGAAGATCAGGAGTCAGAGTATATGTGTGGCATGGAAGAATGCAGAAATGGGATAGTCTCTGAACATCTTTGGCAGATACATAATAGTGCCCTCAACAGAAAATACCCAGTCTTCCTTCTTGGGCTTCGTTTGGGATTGCTTATCAATAACATCCCCAAATAAGAAAGCTGGTTTCTTATACTCGGTTCCGTCTATGTATGTCAAGGGTTCCCCGCTGATCATACTCAGCAATATTCTTTCTCCTTGGGCCGAGATCAGAATTCCCCTTTCTTGAGGATACTCGTTTCCAGAGATAGGGAAAGTTATATGGGACAAGTCCTCCAAGTAGTTGGAATTTAACATTCCAGCAGCAGAATCCATTACTTCAGCCAGAGGGGGATCTGTAGGTCTACTGCAAAAAAGTAAGAGAATAAGTCAGCTTTTCGCTGGAATTTACTTTCAGTGCGTAAAACGTAAGGTGCTACATTCTTGTAGTATACGCCAAATTTAACAATCTGAGTTTTTATGTCAGATTGCAAAATATGGAGTTTTACGCTGGAATTTACTTTCAGTGCGTAAAACACAAGGTTTGCAATATACGCCAAAATTTGACAGTCTGAGTTTTTACGCCAGATTGCAAAATATGGAGTTTTACGCTGAAATTTACTTTCAGTGCGTAAAACGCAAGGTTTGCAGTACACGCCAAAATCTAACAGTCTGAGTTTTTACGCCAGACTGTAAAATATGGAGTTTTACGCTGGAGTTTACTTTCAGTGCGTAAAACGCAAGGTTTGCAGTATACGCCAAAATTTGACAGTCTGAGTTTTTACGCCAGATTGCAAAATATGGAGTTTTACGCTGACACATTAAAATATGGGCATATTTGAGCAAACACGTATAACGTGTGCGGAGAGTTTTTATTTCTCTCGATGATTTACCTGTGATGCCCGGTGCACAACTAGACCGCAGAGTGCTTCGTTCAGAATGGCGCTCGCTTGGCCTAGTAGGAGTCGCTCATGCTTGAGCAGAGGAGCGAGATGATGAAGTGGCTTGCTTTCCTTTAGCAGCGGAGGTCTGTTTTGGTGCCATGGCAAATCTGAGGTTTTTCAGAAAGAGACGAAGGATTTTTCAGAAAGATGAATAGTTTTTCTCTCTCATGACCTAGGCCTATTTATAGAGTTCAAACGACTCTCCGAATCCTTAACCAAATCCAATTTTTATCATAGTCGGTTAGGATTTGGGACCATGTCAGCCGATCATTTGAAAAGGAAGACAGATAGTTATGCTGCGTAAAGGATCCATCACATGCTACGAATCTATAATTTTTACGCTCAGAAGCTACGGATCTACGATTTTACGCTCAGAAGCTACGGATCTATGATTTTATGCTCAGAAGCTACGGATCTACGATTTTACGCTCAGAAGATACGGATCTATGATTTTACGCTCAGAAGCTACGGATCTATGACTTTATGCGCAGAGCAGGGATCTATGATTTTAAGCTCAGAAGCTACGGATCTATGATTTTACGCTCAGATGCTACGGATCCATTATTTTACGCGCAGAGCAAGGATCTATTATTTTACGCTCAGATGCTACGGATCTATGATTTTACGTGCAAAACAAAGATCTTAAATTATGCCGGACAGATTAGTTAGCAGAATACGCATATATCTTGATAATTTGGGTTTTACGCTCGAAAAAGCCAGTTACAAGAGTTTACGCAAAAAATGCTCTTTTTATCAGCGTTTGCAAACAGACGACGATTATTTGGTAACTTCCCTTCTTCTTCTTCTTCAGTCGAGAGGACTTCATCAGACGAAGGGCCAAGGAGTTCCCTGAAAATGTCTGTCTTCATTAGAGATGACTTTTTTCCTTGGCCATTGATAGTTCATTCGAAGTTTAGCCAGAATCTTTTACATCTATTTTAGGGATGGCCTGTTCGGCAGGCATTTCTTGCCCTGTCTCGAGAATCTTTCGAGAAGCCATTTTTGAAGATGATGTTCTGAACATATGTTCTTTGTATTTATGAAGGAGAAATGATGGTTCAGAATTCTGTGTGACTCCTCGTCAAAAATAGCATGACAATTGGATTTTCAAGACAATTTATTGCTAAGGAGTTTTTACGCATCTTCCTTTATGCGTAAAAGTTGGAACGTGACTGGATGCATATTTATCAGAGTATGCGTAAAAATTACTCAAGCGGGTTGAAGCTGCGTATTACCAGACTTCCTCACAGCAACATGGCAAATCAATAGTGCGTAAAAGAAGACAAGTTTATTAATCATGATTACATATGATGGAAATCTATTTTTTACAAAAGATTTTTTATTAATATTCAAGATCATGATTACATATGACGGGAATCTATTACGCTAGGTTCTCGTCTAATGGAGATCTTCATTTCTTTTTCTACAGTACTTCTTCAGCTCCTATACGCCGGATGCCAAGAAAATGATTAATGGCGGAAGGATACAGAACTGGGCCTGTTTTATTCAAGCCCACCCCCCATACGTCATTGGCGGCCATGCTTAGAATAATGATTGGGATTCAGACCCAACACAATACTGGAAGACACAGCCAAGCTGTACCCCAGGATCCAGCTTTATAATAGGGGAAATACAGCTAGCAAGCTGTGTAGTCTAATGCGACCCTTTCTCTCTCTTTGACGAATTGCCATATAAAATTGCTGATTATCTCGAGCAAAGGAATCTATGATATCCTTCCATGATCCATCATTACAGAGAATATTTGCTCGAAGACGTCTCTTTTTATGGCTCCTTATATGCTGGAAGAGCATAATCTTTCTCTTTCTCAGTTCAGCCCAATGAATCTCAGCAGCCATCTTTGTGGTGAAGGATGTATGGAAAAACAAGTTCATTTGCTTGCCCTTATATAGGCAGAAGAGAACACACAAATTCCAACGACTTCTTAAATGTAGCCGAAAAAGTAGCCTTGAAGAACGGGTCAAAGTTGACCATTTCATGCTTCATTCAAAGTATTTCAAATTACGAGGAATTTAAAAACTTTGAAGGGGGTCTTGTAGAAGCATAAAATATGCTGGGGAATTGTACGCATATTATACAGTCAAAACCCCCAACATACATAAAGTCTGCGTAAAACAGAGCTTCAAGGCTGTTTGGAGTAAAATAGGGCTTCAGAGATGTTCCGCGTAAAACAGAGCTTCAAGGCTGTGTTGGCGTAAAATAGGGCTTCAGAGCTATCCGCATAAAACAGAGCTTCAAGGCTGTGTTGGCATAAAATAAAACTTCAGAGCTGTATGCGTAAAACAATTTCAAGGTTGTTTGGCATAAAATATGGCTTCAGAGCTGTCCGCGTAAAATAGAGCTTCAGAGCTGTCCGCGTAAAACAGAGCTTCAAAGTTATTTTGGCGTAAAATAGGGCTTCAAAAGCTGTCTGCGTAAAATAGAGCTTCAAGGCTGTGCGGCGTAAAATATGGCTTCAGAGCTATCCGCGTAAAACAGAGCTTCAAGTTTGTTTGGCGTAAAGTAAGGCTTCCGCGTAAAGCAGAGCTTCAAGGCTATTCTGCGTAAAAGATTGCTTTACCTTCCTGCGTAAAGTTTAAACTACATTGTTTTTAATGCAGCAAAAAGTTGTACAAGGAACTCTTCGTATTCCTCGGATAAATTTGTCAGACAAATCAGTGAACCTGACATTGACAAAAGTACTGCACGATGATCGAGAGGACGGCTGTGATGATAATTTTGCACAGAGACCCAGGTTGTCGTTTAGTGACATATTCTTGATACAAGTCATTTTTACGCATTCAAAGAATACGCTGCCTATTTTACATGGGCAAAAATAATTTTTTACGCTCAAGATAAGACGAAATCAGACGCCACATCAAAAGTTATTTCTCGTACAGAGCTCGAGGCATATCTCTGCATTTAATGCACGAGATGGAGGCATATCTCTGCATTTAATGCACGAGATTTTGTTTTATTTTTTGTCATGACTGGGAAAGCTAAAACTGTGACTAATACGCTCACATCACCATCCTTGCATTTTACGCCAACAGGCTATTTTCAACTATAGGAGTACGCCGTATGCTATCTCCTCGAAATACGCCAACTCGGTTATATTTGCAAAGGTACATGATAAGGCTATTTAGCCCAGAATATGCTCAAAACCTCAGTCGTGAAGGATAATTGGCTACTTTATGCTGGGTATCTATTATTCATGAATTATCAAGTTTTACGCCAATAAGACAGTCACTTGGCTTTTATGCCAATCATCTTTACGCAGAGGCAGTTACCTACGTGGCTTGCATGCCATGATCTTCGAGAAGCGGTTATACGCGTTACCTTATAAAGGGATACGTGTCATACACAGATTTAGAAGATTATTTGAACGTGGGTAGCAGTTATCATAACCGCAGCGTAAAGGAAGTCTTCTTCTTCACAGTTTGGCCTTTTACGCCAACGGGACAGTTATTTGGCTTTTACGCCAACAAGACAGTTATTTGGCTTTTTACGCCAACCATCTTTACGCAGGGGCAGTTACCTACGTGGCTTGCATGCCATGATCTTTGAGAAGCAGTTATACGCGTTACCTTATAAAGGGACACGTGTCATACGCAGATTCAAAAAACTATTTGAACATGGGTAGTAGTTATTATAACCGCAGCGTAAAAGAGGTAATCTCCTTCACGGTTTGACCTTTTATGCCAACAAGACAGTTATTTGGCTTTTACACCAACTAGATAGTTATTTGATTGATCTCTATAAATAGAGACCCCTGGTCACAGGGTAGGGCACAATCGCACAATCAGATCAGAGAGAAAAAGAGAGCACAGACAGAGAGTTTTGGTTAACAACTTTGGCAACAGGAATTCAATCCTACTTGCAACTTTTGAAGCTTCTTCATCTACAGCACTTCTTCATCATCGTGTGGTCCAAGGAACAAAGTGATCGACCGCAGATCAGACTTCTATAGCAATACTTCCCCAGAATTATTTTATTGTACTTAATATCCTCGTATAGGATTAATTATACTTTTCTCTTTTCTCGTTTGTAAGCAAAAGGTTTCGTATAAGCCTATTCTTTGTTTATTCAAACAACGTGTCACAGTTGAGACGGTACGTGGCAGATCCTAGTCATGTATTGGATCACTCGGAGATAGAGGTGGGCCCTACTCTTAGCTATCTAGAGCAGCCAGTTGAGATTATGGATCAGAGAAAGAAGGTACTGAGGAACCAGACTATTCCTTTGGTGCATGTCGTATGGAGGCATCACACTCTGGGGGAGTCTACCTGGGAGAGAGAGGATGAAATGCGAGAGCGCTATCCATATTTGTTTGTGCTTTGAGGTATGTTCTTTCCTAATTATGTTATGATCTTTCATAAGCTAGTTATGTTCATTAGTTCTATTCTTTTATTATGTTCTGTATTTTTGGGGGTAGTTTTAGTCTTTGAATTTCGAGGACGAAATTATTTTAAGGAGGGTAGACTTGTCACAACCATATTTCTAGGAAAGGGTATTTTAGTAATTTTATAATTAATTAAATATTGTGCATGATAAATAATTATTTGTTGTATTATTTAATTGTTATTAGATGTTATTTATTTATTTTGGACTTGTGTTAGTGGACCTAACTAGTTTAGTTTAGACTCATGGACCAACATGTAGTAATTGTTAGATTTTAGCCCATTTAGAAAGCCCATTGTTAAGGAGATGGATTAAATTAATTAAACCATTAGAATAGAAGCTTTCCTCCTTAATTATTTCTTCATGAGAGGCCCCAAGGGGTAATTTAAACTTTACATAGTAGCCTGAGGGAGGGGGCAAGTGAGGCCTATATAAAGAGGGGGGGAGTTTCTCTCTCCTCTTTTTATTTCAAATCTAGATCTAGAATTTCCCTCAACCCAATTTTTATCATCTCCACTTCAGTTCAACCCCAATTTCCTTCCCAAATCACCATTGGAGGCTAGTGGAGCAATGATCTAGAAGGAGAAAGTAAGGATCTACAAAGAAGAGCAAGGATCTACAAGTCGGAGGCCAATTTTATCACATTTGGAGGTTGCATTGGGAATCCATCTTTCAATAGATACAATTTAGTTTTTCCCCTTAAATTAGGTTCTAAATATGAGATTTAACCATGAGAAATTAACCCATATACATAGGCTACCCATAGGATTTGGTTTTGTGTTCATAGGAGGCCTATTGAGAAAGTTATGGTACTTTTTGTGTCAATTTTGGGGGAATTCTGAGATTGACATTTGTTGTGTGTATCAATTGGTCCTATAGATCAATTTGGCATATGTTTGTGTATTTGTGTGTTTGGGGCTAGTGTCGTGTCCACAATTAGGTATGTGTAGGTCGTATCCCATCAATTTGGTGATACGTGTTGATTTGGAGATTTTTTCTCCGACACGGGACTTTGAGCATTTCATATTTTAACACGGACACGTAGATTGTAGTTGACTCTTCGTATTTGTTCATATATAATTTTTTAGATGTGCTCGTGTCCTTTGGGTACGTTTGGATGTGTGATAGACTCGTGTCGCAAACGTATCATAGATCTAGTGTGATACGGGTGCGATGTACTTCACGTATTTGTTGTATTGTATTCTATATTTAATGTACATTGTTCATAATAATATATATATTATCTATCATAGTATGTATATATATATGAGTTATTGATATACTATCTACATAGCTATGTATCTTGTTGAGGTTATAATTATATTGGAGAGTATATGTATGCACATAGATGTATATGAATTCTAGTATATAGATATATGTATAAGCATATCTACTTATATATATATATAGGTATGTGTGATACTTATATGTGAGTGTATACATAAGTATGGATGGTTAGATGTTTATATTCATGAGATGGTTACATATTTATATAAGTATTAGATGGTATATGGATAGATATATTTATATGTACATTTTGGTGTTGAATGGGGAGAGAAGGGCTCGGGTCAGGCAGTAATGCACTGTTCAGTGCATTAGTATAACATTGCAGCAACAGCGGCAGTATCACCTAGCAGCAACAGCAGCAGCAGTATAACATTGCAGCAACAGCGGCAGTATCACCTAGCAGCAGCAGCAGCAGTATCACCTAGCAACAGCAGTAGTATAACATTGCAGCAGCAACAACCGGGAAGCATTGTTGCAGCAGCGGCAGTATCACATTGCAGCAGCAACTGCAGGGAAAAAGCAGCAGCAGTAGTAGTAGTTAGATTAGTTCAGTAGTTAGTTGAGAGTTAGATAGTTAGTTGGTGGTTATAAATAGATGTGTATGAATATAGTGTAGCTAATTACCTAGTTAATAAAGCTATCTATATGTATGTGTTATATAATAAGTTAGATCTAATTACATTGTTTATGTATCTCTAAGTTATATATATGTATGTATATATATAAGTCTATGTACTAGTATGTATATTAGTACCTATTTGATTAGCATATGTTTAAGTTTAAGGGTTAGTATATACTAGAAGATATATTGAGGTATTAGTTAGTGGGTAGTTACCTATATGCAAAGAGCGACATTACCTTGGGATACCAAGGTAAGTGCCAAGGTATTGAGGATATACAAGGTATTGGTTTGGATATCAATATTATGGTCTAGTGTTGAGATACCAAGTTGGTTCGAAACCAAGGTGTCCCTTTAGCATTTATATTTAATATTGTTTGACATGTGCATATGTGACTATTTTATATTGTGGTTTGCGTATCTTAAGATACGGTATCTTAGTATCCTAAATATAGCTTTTTGGTCTAGACTCTAGTGTTTGAACCCAATATCCTTGTGTTAGACTTATGCAACCCAGAAATAGATAGTTTGTCCATATTTGACCTTAGAGTTGACTTAATTTGACTTTTGACTTAGAATTGGCTTGTTGACCTAGAAGTTGACTAGTTTAACTTATTTTTTTTTCGGAACCTTGTATTGATGTTGTATTCCATATGTAGTTCTTCGAGGCACCATATTAGATATTCCTCCATGATGATCTTGAGGAGGAGTTGTACATAGAGCAGCCAGAGGGATTCTGTGAGAATAATAAGTCACACTTGGTCTGTCGGTTGAGAAAGAGCTTGTATGGTCTAAAGCAGGATCCGAGACAGTGGTACAGGAAGTTGGAGTCATTTATGGGAGAGCATGGTTGTACACGGACGACATCAGACCACTGTGTATTTGTGAGATACTTTGTGGAGGATGATGTCATCATTTTACTACTATATATTGATGATATGCTACTGGTGGGTCAGAATGCCACTAGGATAGAGGATTTGAAGCGCTAACTGGGCGCATCCTTCTATATGAAGGATTTTGGTGCAACAAAGACTATTCTTGGGATGGAGATTAACCGAGAGTGAGAGAAAGAGAGTCCAAGCTGATACATATGTCCCAAAAGAAGTACATTCACCGGGTACTTCAACATTTCGGGATAGATAGGTCAAAGAAAGTGAGTAACCCCTATGCGACTCACTTTAAGTTCACTAAGGAACAGTGTCCATATACCAAGGACGAAAAAAAATATGGAAAGGGTTCCATATGCCTCAGCTGTGGGGAGTCTCATGTATGCTATGGTATGTATGAGACCAGATATCGTTCATGCAGTTGGCACAGTTAGCACGTATACTTCCAACTGGAAGATTATATTAGAGTACGGTCAAGTAGATTCTGCGATACCTTCAGGGCACAGCCGATTGGAGACTTTATTTTGGTGGTGATGAGCCGAAGCTAGTAGGATATACCAACGCTGATATGGCTGGAGATATTAACACGAGTTAATCGACTTTGGGCTATATGATGATGTTTGCTGGTGGAGCGATATCATGGCAGTCGCGATTACATAAGTGTGTTTCCTTTTCGACGGCAGAGGCGGAGTACATTGCGGCGACGGAGGCTTATAAGGAGTTGATATAGATGATGAATAAGTTATTGTAGGAAATGAGGCTAAAGCAAGAATAGTATACTTTATTTATGATAGTCAGAGTGTTATTCACCTTGTGAAGAATGAGACATTTTATAGCTGGTCCAAGCACATTGATACCCGGTTTCATTGGATACGGGATGTGGTAAAAAAGAAGCAAGCGGCGCTTGAGAATGTTCATACAGATGACAATGGAGTAGACATGTTCATAAGGTTCTATCAAGGGAAAAGTTTGAGTACTGCAGTAGGATCGTCGGAATGATGACCTCCTTCACATAGTTGTGAAGGAAGAAATTTATTGGAGTGGGTGGGGTTCCCAACCTATATGGAGAATACCCTATAGTTCGACGAGCGTCATCCGTATGTCAAAAAAGCTCGAGGAGTGCATCGAGCGTCGTATATTAAAATATTTATGGTAAGAAAATATTGTATAGGATTTCCATCTTTGACTTTAATTATATATTTATGATTGGATCCTTCATATATTAACTTTCTATATAATTGGATTTTCAATTTATGGCAAGCTAATTTATGATTTGATTTTCAATAAATATATGATTGAATGTAATTAAATTTTTATAAATATTTTTTGCTTCCATATATAGATTTTTAATACATGGAAACCCTAATTCATACAAGGATTTATAAAAAGGATCATATAGTATAGAACAAAAAAAGAAGAGAGAGGAAAAAAGGTAACAAGAGTGCCATTGTAACTTTGGAGAAGAGAAAGAAGGATTGCAGGCTGTTTCGATGAAGGAGATCAATTTGGGGTATTTCTTATTATCTTTTTTATTCGTGCTTGTAATCTACTTTTTGTTCCAAAGAGTTGCGATAATCCATGTTAGATTAGTGAGGAGCTTGTAGAGGGTGTAATCTCTTTATTCCATTAGTAGAGGTTCTTCAGGGTTGGACTCCGATCGTCTCGTAGTTTTTCCCATCTGGATTTTCCATGTAAAAATCTCTGTGTCTGCAATTTTTGTTTGGCATTTTTTTATTTGTGTATTTTGCTCGGTTCTCTCGCAGGTACTCTATAGTTTGGGGAACAGTTTTTATGCTTTCATTTCCAACAGTTTCTACTGCTCGAATGAAAGATAACGAGCGATACTCGACTGTAGGTTATATATTTTACATGAAAACAAGAGCATGTATTAAAATGGGAGTAGATTTTACTTTTATATATGTAACTTATAAATAGAGAAGGGTCCAAGAACTCTCGACCTTAGGACGAGATTTGAAAGTGATGTCTCTTGAACGATTAAATAAATATATTTAGTTTTTCCTCCATATCAAAAAAAAAATTTAGTTTTTCTAAATAAATTTTATTAATTTTTTTCCCTTATATCAATTTTATCGATCAGAAATTTTCTAAAAAAATAAAAAATTAACTAGTTGAGTAATTTTACTGTATTTTTTCTAACAGTCAAATAAGACAAGTAGAAACAAGCGATTTGGAGAAAAAAAGAAAAAAATAACCCTTCGAATGATAAAAACTATTTTTTAAAAATTAACAATTAAAATAGTTGATATTGTGAAAATAGCTCTCCAAATGTATTTCTTGATTTATGGTTCAAACTTTGTTATTGGCATTTTGATTATTAAAGCTTACTATGTATAAATGGGTGTAGGCCCCCTTTGAGTCGCCTTCCTACTAAACTCATTATTATAACATACTACTTAAGTCGGTCTACAGTTTGTTTGGACCTTCCAATTACAAGGGTTAACTGGACTAGTAAGTAATCATGATCCCTATTTGGGGGCCTTGCCTATTGAGGGGCCTAAGGCGGTCGCCCAATTTGTCTACCCTCTGGACCGGCCCTTGAGAAGGGGGAGGAGGGAGTAGGGATCATAATTCTCGTATTTTTGTACCTCCAAGATATCTTTATGATCACAACCGTTATATCTTGTTTAATGCATCTAATCTTAACCATTGATTTGAATGATTCAAATTAACTGCTAAAATTAGATGACTTAAATAAGATCAAATGGCTGTAATCATGAAAAAAATTAGGAATACATAAAAGTGCAGATTCTGAGCTCTACGCACACACACACACACACACACACACACACATAATATATATATATATATATATATATATATATATATATATATATATATATATATATATATATATATATATATATATATATATATATATTATAATATGGCTTAGAAATGGCTCAAAAAAGAGCCATCTAAGTCGTATGTATATCATCATTTAAATAAATTAAAAAATAACTAAATAACTACCTAAATAAATACTTCACTAATGTCATGACCCGTACCCGAAATAAGGGTACGAGTACGTGGGTACGTCAAGCCTACGCTGCAACATCAGCGGTAGAACGTTGTTTAGGTCACAATACTATTTAATCAATCTCAACAATAATATAAGTTAAACATGTTAATGATATCTTAACTCCAAAAAGAGGATAATATGATAATGATGTATAATACTCAATTACAATAATCTATAATGAAGAAGATGGCACGATATGAATGAAAACAGAGAAATCATAAGTCACAACTTAAAAAAATCCATGTCTAAATAGTCTATCAACAAAGCACAATGAATCTCAACTATATATAACATGCCAAATGTCTAAGCTGGAGACATATCCAGTACAGAAACTAGTAAATAAAACTAAGGTATCTAATGACACCAGCTAGTCCTCCCTGTAATCATTCCTGAATGTCAGGGCCCGGTCCGTAATACATCGGACACCGGTCCTCTAAGTCATCGTCTAAAAAATATATTCAGTCAGGATGGAATGAGCACATCTCTAGCAACAGTTTCAGTTAAATGACAAAGATTATAAAACAGTAATAGAGAGTGCAATACAATATGAGAATAAATAACTGAATCATAACTGACAATATCAATATAGAAAATAGATAAACACAACTATATGGCAGAGAATAAATAGACAGAGCAATAGAGAACATCTTAGTAAAAATAAAATAGACAGGAAGAAACTATCCTCATTACTGCCTTGAAGTATTAGTGTTGACATATGACCGGCTTGGAAACTTGCACAATACGATAGGGCCTGGCTAATCGTACGTGAGGTGTATGATTAACACTCACAGTACTTTCTCTTGCACAGTAAGGGTATGATCACACATCTAGCTAGTACTTTTCCACCCCCGACTAGTACAGTGGATCTAAACCATGACACGTTCCACAAGAATAACTTGCATAGTAAGGGTAACTTACACAGTAAGTAGGAAAAATAATATCTCATGACGGGGATTCATACTATACCAATCTGTGTACCATCATGTCAGGAATTAAGTAAAACATCACTATGTACATAAATTATAGTAAATATCATATAATAAAAATTATCAGAGAATGTACTCGCTTGAGGTCCAGAGAAATGAATGTCAAACGGTGTCCGTCTCGGTGTCACACTGACTTAAATATAAATTATAAATCAAAATAGTGTTTTGGAATTACAAACATGCTAAACTAGCTTGAAACTAGGTCTCTAAGCCAACACTAGGTCCAACTAAATCAAACTAGGTCAAACTTTAAGTCAGACTAGTCAAACTGGGTCGAATTAGTCAATTATAGGCCAAACCTTGCTAATCTAGGTTTTCTAGATTACAACTGGTCATTATCTTGCTAATACTAATTTACACTAGCTAATATACAGACTATGTATCAAATAATACTTATATATAGTTATTCATGTAATACCTTAGTCTATAACTTCATTATCCATCTTAATACCTAATACCTTAGCCCCCAACTCCAATACCTTGGCTATTACCTATCTATCCTATCATAATATATTGGCCACTTAACCCCTTCTACCCAATAAATTAACTCATTACCCATGATAAACAACTACTAAGTTATACTAGATCTCCTACTCATGATACCAACTCTTATTCAACACTACCTAGTACTATCCTAACACCCACAGACATTGCACTTAACCATCCTTAGCCACAACACTTACCCATATTATTACCTACACTAGCACATATTAACATGTACCCAAGTATCTCATGTTACTTGGTACTCTTACCCATAACTAAAAATACTAACACCTATACTACAACCCATGTATCATGGATACGCACTCCACTGATACCAATTGGTATCCTCATCACAATACCTTACCTTAGCTTTAAACTCAACCCAACTCATATCCTACACAAGCACCAATACTCACAATTGATTTTAACCATAGTGTCACTCCCCGTTCCTGAAATATATATTTTGGGATATATTTATTTCTTTCTTGTATTTATTTTCTGCTTAGAGTATTTCTTGCTTGCATGATAATTAGGTTGCATGCATGGAGACTAGACCCATTCTTTGGTTCAATTAGACCCATGGTTTAATTGTTGGGTTGGTTCATTCATGAGTTGAACCCATGATCTAAACCTCAAATCCTAACTATAAAATCCAACATCTTTCTCTCTCTTCCCTTATTCTCCCTATTTTTTCTTCTTCTTTCATTTAGGTAAGTACACCTTGCACCACATGAAAAAATCCTTTAATTTTTTATTATTGCTTTTTTTTACATTTTATTAGTCTATTACGTTCTCATGATGATTCTAAACACTTTTAGTACTTAGAGGTTTTGGTTTTAATGGATGAATTTGAGTAGATCTACATTCTAAGTTTAGAGTTTTCATAGGTTTCTTGAGTTTTTGGTGGTTTTGATCTACTAAAACATAGTATTTTTAAAAATAGTTTTTGGAGTGGATGGAGCACTTCATTTCGAGCATTTTGGCTTTTGGTTCACTCAATTCAGAGTTAAAATAAAGTTTTTATGAAAAAAACAAATTTTTGGTTTTAGGAGTTCTCACCATGGCTGAACTTGCTGCCTGGAGAAGACGAAGTCTCATGCGGCCGAGAGATCCATGCGGCCTTGACCCATATACGGCAATTGAGCGTATGCGGCCTTGCACTCATACGACCTCTGCGGTCAGCGGCCATACGGCCTAAACTTATGCTACGGTCTGAACTCAAGCAGCCATGCGGCCTGAACTCATGCGGCCATGCGGTCTGAACTCATGTTGTCATGCAGCCTTGAGCTCATGCGACCACTGTGGTCAGCGACCATAAGGCCATGCAGCCTGAACTCATGCAATCATGCGGCCTTGAGCTTATGTGACCTCTGCGGTCAGCGTCCATGCAACCATGCGACCTATTCAGCTATGCGGCCCGACTTTCTATGCGACAACTAATTCTATGCGGCAACTGATCCCCATGCGGCCTTGATCCTTATGCGCGCATGCGGCCCTTTGCACATGCTTTATTGGACTTGTTTTATTTGAATATTTCTTTGGACTTTATAGGATGTATGTGTGACTTTGATGACCACAAGAGTATTAGATCCATCTATGTGCCATGACCCGACCACTTGTATCCATGCTGATACACTTACTACTTGCTATGTGTTCCTACGTGCTAAGTATTCCTACGTGATTATATTATATGTTTACACTACAGTGTACCTATGCGCTACGTGACATGTGATATGACTTAATCTCCAACGTGGACATAAGGGTTAGTCAATGACCAATCATGGCTAGGATCTGTTGATTGTTGCATCACGCTGGGGTGAATCCAAGTTGAACTGCAAAGTGACAAGTGAATTCATATCTAGCATGGCCGTACTATGGTACATCATATAAGGGGAATACCATATGACCACGCCATATGATTCCAGTTAACAATAGGGTTAACTAGGCAACTAAACTTGTAGAGCATTAGGAAGGAATGGAATCTCGAGATCGTGCCTAACTAGCCACCTCCAATCATCTGAATTGGGGTGTGCAGGCAAGTCCCCATGGATATTGTTTAAGTCCTCATTAGTGGATGGCAATATCTGACTATTAAACTATACTATATGTTATATGCGATCTTAGGACGGTGGCCTTACGAGGGACCGGTGCGCAATAGTATGTGTTATACGACAATTTATGGCTCAGCTAACCCTGCTAGTACCTGGTTCGATCTGAGGATTTCTATATGCATAATATCTTTGGGATAACCCAGACCCCATCTAGTAAGCTGTATAAATGATTGGCCGATTATGTAACTAAGCTTGTTTGTATATTATATCTGCTGTCAAATAGACTAGGGACATGGTCTATCATGGTGTGATGGTCTAACCCTTGTCCTTGTTTGGTTGTAGGGTTAAATTATTGTCACGATAGGCTATGAACCAAAACTACGATATATATATATATATATATATATATATATATATATATATATATATATATATATATTTCATAACCTGGTTTTATTTCTGCATTCGTGCTTCCTTTGTGGTACTTGCTATTTGGGGTCTAACCCCACTAGTTTTGCATGGCCAGGCTTAGAGCCAGCGCTCAAGGATAAAGCGTACTTCCCCCTGAATAATGGTGCGCACCAGGCAGATGGTCGTTGTAGGAAATGAGTGGGTTTCTTCTTCCCTGTTCGTTATTGCACACTTTACTTATTTTGGGCATTTAGCCACTGGCACTTGTTAGCGGTAAGATCTGGATATTTAGTTTTTTTTATATGATTGTAATTAATCAGACTGCAGCTGATTATGGTCATGTACTTTTGATACTCTGCCAGCTTTCTTATTTTGTACAGTTGGTTTCCAGAATATCATGGTAGGACATTTGGGATGCCTTACTTTCTTGTCATATATGTTCTATTTTTACTGTTCTTACTTGATTGATTGAGACAATAGGTGTATTGTGTGACCCTAAGTGACTTGCTTTTAGTATGCACCCCCTTGTCTAGTTACAGTCGTGACTATCGTACAATATTCTGTCGTACGACGTTCTATACCTTGTACGGGGGAGCTGGCCATGTCTGTCTCTGTATTTCGGTACTGGGACATGACAAGATTTTAGTGATAGCCCATGCAGGTCTGTATTTTCAGACTTATGGGGTGTTATGATCATAAGAGTCTCAATCAAACATGTGCCTTTGAAATCCTGAATTCGTTCTTCTCGAAGCCTTACTTGATTATCGAATCAATTGTTTCCTTGATCCTTCATATCATGTTTTTGATATTTCTTGTCCTTTTCTTTAGGGCTTCTTCAGTTGTTGGAGCAGTAGGCATGGCAGGATAGGGTTCCCCTAGGCAACAATAGGAGGTAGCACATGTTCAGAGTCAAATTCGAGTAAACCCAGTAGTTGAACAAGCTGGCACAGTGGAACCAAAAGTTGGACATGTTGATCAACCAGCCCTTGAGAACCAGCCCCTAAGATCCCCGTACCCCCAGTAGTACCAGCAGTACCAGTGGTACTTGACACCCCAGCATTACTGGAGATCCTTCAGGGAATGATGGCTATGCAGCAGCATCAGATGGCAGTACAACAACATCAGCAGTTTCAACAAAAGAGCTTAATGTCTTGTTGAGTCAGGGTTTGCAGACGGCCCTGGAAAGAGGAGGAAGGACTGACTTGGGGGCGTCGATTAGATTTTGTCGACTTAACCTGAGATACTTTGATGGCACAGAGGACGCCATCACGACAGATGCATGGCTCCAAGACATCGAAGTCATTCTAGCGACGGCGAAGGTTTCAGATGATGAACAAGTTGACCAAGTCCGATTGCAGCTTCAAGACTTTGCCCGTGACTGGTGGGCATCAGTAGAGGTTGGCTTGAGGTTTCCTATCTCTTAGGATAGTTTTAGGTCTCGATTCAGGGCTAAATATTTTAGGGTTGTAGTGCAGTATGAGCTCCAGCAGAGATTTATCAGTCTTAAGAAGGCCTATAGAACAGTGGATGGATATGCAGTCGAGTTTTGCAGGATGAGTAGATTCGCTCCGACTATGGTGGCTACGGAGCTGGATAGAGAAATAAGGTTCTAGTAAGGAGTTCATCTGGAGATTCTATAACTGGTAGAGGGCCACGACTACCATACTTATAAAGAAGTACTGATAGCAGCTCGGAGGCACGAGCTTACCATGCAGAGGTTATCGGCAAAGACATAAGGCCAGAAGAGGTCTCATGTTCAGAGTGGAGAAGAAGGTGGAGGAGTACCTCGGACGTCAGCACTATTACCTGGCGTTCACATCCATGATTCAGCGATAAGGAGGGTAGTAGTTTCGACGGTGACAGCACCGGCTCGACAACAGCCAAGGCAACAGCAACAATAAGCCAGAAAACACCGACGGGATGTACTTATTATGGCAAAGGAGGCCACACTAGAGATGTATATAGGGCAGCCAATAGATTGGGTATGAGGTATGTCAGGAAGGCCAGTTCAGTAATTCCCAGTACTGCCAGCACCAGGAGCAGTACAACAAAGAAGGTCAACGATAGCAGTGTGTCCATTAGCTCAACATCCATTACTGACGCAAGCTGAGATGTACCAGCAGTAGCAGAATCAGCAGCAGGGCCAGCAGAGGCCACAAAAGTGTCACCAAGGGAGATAGCAGCGAGGAGCACAGTAGGACCAAGGGCAGGCATTTACCTTATCTTTGGAGGAGGCTTTAGCATCGGACGACGTGGTAGCGGGTAATATTTATGTCGCATCTTTTTCTATTATAGCATTATTTGATTTGCATCTCATTCATTTATATCTGCACGATTCACGATACGTATTGGATTGGAGTTTGAGGCGTTGCCAGAGATGTTGAATATACTCACTGGTAATGGGCTCGTAGGAGTTAATAGAATATGCATAGCGTGTCCGGCCGTAGTGTGCGGGCGTTTACTACCAGCACGGTTGATCGAGTTCCCTATGGGTAACTTTGACTTATCTTAGGCATGGACTGGCTGAGAGACAGTCATGCTACAATAGATTACTATAAGGGTAGGGTATTATTTAGTATCTCGGGTACGAAAGACTTTGTCTTTGAGAGATCTGTAGGAGATCTGCATTAAGAGAGAATCACAGCGACAAAGTTAGCAGAAGAACAACTTTTTGAGATAGTTAATGAGTACTTAGACGTCTTCTCAGAAGAACTACCAGGGTTACCCCCAGTAAGAGATATTGAGTTTTGTATAGAGTTGATCCCTGGAGCAGGGCCAATATCTTGTAAAGTTTACCAAATAGCACCATCAGAGCTAGACATAATATACCAACATATATAAGAACTGAAGTCAAAGAATTTTATTCGAGCCAGTGGATCACCTTGGGGAGCGTCATTGGTTCTAGTGAAGAAAAAGGATGGGTCGTCACGATTATGTATCGACTACAGACAGTTGAACGTTGTAACGATGAAGAACAAGTATTCATTACCAAGGATCGATAATTTTTTGATCAGTTGAGTAAAGCCAAGGTTTTCTCTAAGATCGATCTTCGATCAGGGTATCATAAAGTAAGAGTTCGGGAGCAAGATATACCCAAGGCAACATTTAGGTCATGATTTGGGCATTATGAATTCTTAGTTATGCCATTCGGACTGACTAATATTCCAACAATATTTATGGATTTGATGAACCACATTTTTATGTCGTATCTAGATCAGTTCGTGGTAGTTTTCATAGACAACATTCTAGTCTATTCCAGTATCGAAGAATAGCATGAAGAGCATCTTCGGAAGGTCTTGCATATTTTGAGGGAACTCCAGTTATACGCAAAGCTCAACAAGTATGAGTTTTTGTTAGATTACGTATCATTCTTGGGTCACATCATCTCTAGGGCAGGAATAGCAGTAGATTCGAAGAAGGTTGAGGCCGTAGAGAATTGGCCAGTTCCTAAGACAGTAGCTGAAGTGTATAGTTTCCTGGGATTGGCGGGATACTACAAAAGGTTCATAGCAGACTTTACAAGGATTTCAGTACCGCTGACTCGATTAACGTGCAAGGAGGCTAAGTTCGACTGGTCAATAGAGTGCCAGACATCATTTGAAGAATTAAAGAAGAGATTGATTTCAGCTCTGATTCTCACGCTTCCAGTAGGTTCTGGAGGGTTTATAGTATATTATGACGCATCAGGCAAAGGACTTGGGTGTGTATTGATGCAACATGGAAGGGTGATAGCTTATGCATCGCAGCTTCTTTGAGATCATGAGAAGAATTATTCGAGTCACGATTTGGAGTGGATGACGGTAGTATTTGCACTTAAGCTGTGGAGGCACTACTTGTATGGTAATCGGGTTAAGATATTTATGGATCACAAGAGCTTAAAGTATGTATTCACTCAGAAGGACTTAAACATGAGACAAATGAGGTGGCTAGAATTGATAAAGGACCATAATATAGAACTTCAGTACTATCCATGTAAGGCAAATATGGTAGCAGATGCTCTTAGCAGGAGAGGACATACATTTATGTTGATATCGCAACGGCACATCTTAGAAGATATTCGGAAAATGGGGATCGAGATAGTACTTTCGTAAGATATAGGTGTATTATTTAGTTTATAGATATAATCTACCATTATAGATAGGATTAAGGTGGCTCAGGCAGAGGATCCGAAAGTTCAGAAGCTTCGGGCGAAATATGAATATGGTCTCAGGAAAGAGTTGATGATTCATGAAGATAAAACTCTTAGGTTTAGAAATCGTCTATGTGTACCAAGCGAAGATATCTGACATGAAGTAATGACCGAGGTGCACAGTTCCCAGTATTCAATTCATCCAGGAGGTACCAAGATGTATCAAGATATCAAGCAATATTTCTGGTGGAATAGGATGAAGAGGGAGATAGCACAATTCGTTTCTCGGTGTTTGGTATGCCAGCAAGTAAAGGCAGACCAACAAATACCGGTAGGATTATTACATCCACTTCCTATTCCGGAGTGAAAGTGGGAACATATCACAATGGACTTTGTGACCGGTTTACCTAGGTCCTCAAATGGTCGTGGTGTAGTTTAGGTAATAGTGGATCGTCTCACAAAAATAGCTCACTTTCTTCTTTTTCGAGTAGGGCAATCCACAGAACAGTTAGTAGAGATGTACATGTGACAGATAGTAAGATAGTATGGCATCCTGGTGAGTATTATATCCGATCGAGAAACTCGGTTCACTTTATATTTTTGGAAGGGTTTGCACCAGAGTTTGGGCACCAAGTTGAGATTCAGTACCGCTTACCATCCACAAACAGACGAACAATCAGAGAGAACCATTCAGACCCTAGAAGATATGCTATGAGCTTGTACCTTAGATTTTGGAGGATCTTGGAAAGATCACCTTTATCTTATTGAGTTCTCATACAATAATAGTTATAAAGTAAGTATCCAGATGGCACCATTCGAAACGTTATATGGGAGAAAGTGCAGGTCACCATTGGCATAGGATAGTATAGGTGAGCAAAAGATATTAGATCCAGAGATGATCACACAGACAGTAGAAGTTGTCTAGCAAATCATAGAGCGACTTCGGGTTAAGCAAAATAGGCATCGTTATTGGCATTGGACAGATCAATATCGTATGCCTTTAGAATTTTGTATCGGCGACCACGTATTCTTACAGATTTTGCCAACCCGTCAAGTCATTAGATTCGGGGTTCACGAAAAGCTTAGTCCGTGATACGTCGGTCCGTTCGATATTCTTGAGCGGGTGGGCGATGTTCCTTATCGTCTTCCCTTCCGCCTTCGCTACGTGAGGTGCATAATATATTTCATGTGTCTCAATTGTGTAGGTATATCCCGGATTTAAGTCATATTCTCGACCATTCTGAGCTAGTCGTTGGTACCGAGTTGTCTTACGAGGAGCAACCCGTATCCATTTTGGACCGAAGGAAGAAGGTGTTCAAGAATCAGACCATTCATCTTATCCGGGTTGCTTGGGGTCATCACCCTTTAGGAGAGTCGATGTGGGAGCGCGAGAACGATATCCGATCTCGGTATCCACACATGTTCGACACGGAAGGTATATTGGTTCTTATGTCTTCGTATCTCAAATCTCGCAATTTGTTTACTTATGCTATGTGACACATGTTCATTATATGCTTGGATTTGATTGCATGTGTAGATATGCTTGGATTTAGCGCAGTGCTTGTTCTAATTTTTCTAGCTAGCCTTAAGTTTGAATTCCGAGGACGAATTTTTTTAAGGTGGATAGAGATATCACTCCTCGTTCCTGAAATGTATATTTTGGGATATATTTATTTTCTGCTTGTATTTATTTTCTGCTTAGAGTATTTCTTGCTTGCATGATAATTAGGTTGCATCCATGGAGACTAGACTCATTCTTTGGTTCAATTGGACCCATTGTTTAATTATTGGGTTGGTTCATTCATGAGTTGAACCCATGATCTAAACCTTAAACCCAAACTATAAAATCCAACATCTTTCCCTCTCTTCCTTCAATCTCTCCATTTTCTCTTCTTCCTTTATTTAGGCAAGTACACCTTGCACCACATGAAAAAATCTCTTAATTTTTTATTATTGCTTTTTTTTCTTGCATTTTATTTGTATATTATGTGCTCATGATGATTCTAAACACTTTTAGTACTTGGGGTTTTCGGTTTTAATGGATGGATTTGAGTAGATCTACATTCTAAGTTTAGGGTTTTCATGGGTTTCTTGAGTTTTTGGTAGTTTTGATCTACTAAAACATAGTATTTTCAAAAAAAAAAAGTTTTGGGGATGGATGGAGCACTTTATTTCGAGCGTTTTGGCTTTTGGTTCACTCAATTCGGAGTTAAAATAAAGTTTTTATAAATAAATTAAATTTTCAGTTTTAGGAGTTCTCGCCATGGCTGAACTTGCTGCCTGGAGAAGACGAAGTCCCATGCAGCCGAGAGATCCATGCAGCCTTGACCCATATGCAACAATTGAGCGTATGCGGCCTTGAGCTTATGCGACCTCTACGGTTAGCGACCATGCGGCCAAGAGGCCTGAACTTATACGGCTATGCGGTCTGAACTCATGCGGCCTGAACTCATGCGGCCATGCGGTCTTAACTCATGCGATCATGCGGCCTTGAGCTTATGCAATATATGCGGTCAATGACCATGCAGCCATATGGCCTGAACTCATACGGCCATACAGTCTGAACTCATGCGATCATGCGGCCTTGAGCTCATGCGACCTTTGCGATCAGTGACCATGCGACCTATGTGACTATGTGGCCCGACTTTCTATGCAGTAACTGATTCTATGCGGTAGCTGATCCACATGCGGCCTTGATCCTTATGCGCGCATGTGGCCCCTTGTACACGCTTTATTGGACTGGTTTTGTTTGAATGTTCCTGTGGACTTTATGGGATATAGGTGCGACTTTGATGACCACAAGAGTATTAAACCCATCTATGTGCCATGACCCGACCACTTGAATCCGTGCTGATGCACTCACTACGTGTAATATATTCCTACGTGATAAATATTTCTATACGATTATATTATATGTTTACACTGTGGTGTACCTATGCACTATGTGACATATGATATGACTTAATCTCCAGCATGGAAATAAGGGTTAGTCAATGACCAAGCGTGGCTAGGATCTGTTGATTGTTGCATCACGCTGGGGTGAATCCAAGTTAAACTGCAAAGTAACAAGTGGATTCATATCTAGCATGGCCGTATTATGGTACATCATATAAGGGGAATACCATATAACCACGCTATATGATTCCAGTTAACAATAGGGTTAACTAGGTAACTAAACTTGTAGAGCATTGGGAGGGAATGGAATCTTGAGATCGTGCCTAACTAGCCACCTCCAGTCATCTGAATTGGGGTGTGCAGGCTAGTCCCCATGGATATTATTTAAGTCCTCATTAGTGGATGATAATATTCGACTATTATACTATATTATGTGTTCTATGCGATCTTAGCACGGTGGCCTTACGAGGGACCGGTGCACAATACTATGTGCTATGCGGCGATTTATGGCTCGACTATGCATAATATCTCTTGGGTAACCCGGACCCCATCTAGTAAGCCGTATAAATGATTGGTCGATTATGTAACTGAACTTGTTTGTGTATTGTATTAGCTATCAAATAGTCTAGGGACATGGTCTATCATGGTGCGATGATCCAACCATTGTCCTTGTTTGGTTGTAGGGTTAGATTATTATGTCACGATAGGCTATGAACCAAAACTACGAGACAGAACTATATATATATATATATATATATATATATATATATATATATATATATATATATATATATATATATATATATATATATATATATATATATATATATATAAATATATATATATATTATAACCTAATTTTATTTTGTTATTCATGCTTCCTTTGTGGTACTTGTTATTTGGGGTCTAATCCCACTGGTTTTGCATGGCCAGGTTTAGAGCCAGCGTCCGAGGATAAAATGTACTTCCCCCTGAACAATGGTGCACACCAGGCGGATGGCCTTTGAAGAAAACGAGTGGGTTTCTTCTTTCCTGCTCGTTATTGCACACTTTACTTATTTTGGACGTTTAGCCACCGACACTTGTTAGCCGTAAGATCTGGACATTTAGTTTTTTTAAATGATTGTAATTAATCAGACTGCAGCTGATCATGGTCATGTACTTTTGATAGTCTGCCAGCTTTCTTATTTTGCACAGCTAGTTTCCAGAATATTATGACAGAATATTTGGGATACCTTACTTCCTTGTCATATATGTTCTATATTTACTGTTCTTGTCTGAATTATTGAGACAATAGATGTACTGTGTGACCCTAAGTGACTTGCTTGTAGTATGCACCCCATTGTCTAGTTATAGCCGTGACCATCGTATGACATTATATACCTTGTAAGGGGGAGTTGGCCATGTCTGTCTCCGTATTCTGGTACTGGGATGTGACACACACCACAACTAGCTCCAATACCATCCCTAACACCAACATCACCCTTCATCAAGTTAGCTACTCGAGCCCCCTTTTCTTAGTTGATGTGCGCACACACTATTATTATGTTGCACCATCAATTATCTTATCTGATATACCATGGTACCCCACTCATCTGAACACTCCCCTGATCTGCACACATCAACCCTACTGCTTTAATGCTCTTATTGTTGCTGCTGGTCTTGCTCTAATGTTGCTGCCAAAGCTTCTTATATTGTTGTTGCTGCTTGACACTACTATTCTTGCAATCTGATGGCAGTAGAGCATGTTATTGCTCTCCCTTTGCTCCAGTTTAGTCTCCTTTCTCTCATAGTATGCATACAACCAAACCCCCAACTGCATTTCCTACTAATATATGTATATATATATTAGTATTAATATTGATGTAATGTATTCTTAATTGCTAATTTCTTATATCTATAATATTTAGTATATGTATTATATATATATATATATACGGGTGGTTAATATAACAAGGTATTGGGGATTACCTTGAGGAACCAAGGTAATTGGGGATACCCAAGATATGGGGTTTGGGTATCAAGTTTGTGATTTTGTTGATATACCAAGTTGGTTCAAAACCATGGTACCTAATTAATGTTGTAATTATGATTCTATATTATTATTAATATTTGTTTGATATATATATATATATATATATATATATATATATATATATATATATATATATATATATATATATATATTGTGATGTTTACCTTGGAATTTACGTATCCGGAGATACGGTATCCTAACATTTAAGATGTAGTTTTTATGGCTTAGACTTTAGTATCTTGACACAATATTTTTGTGTTAAGTTTATGCAACCTAGAAATAGGTAGTTGACCATAGTTGACCATAGTTGACTTTTGGCTTAGAATTGACTTATTGACCTAGAAGTTGACTAGTTTAACTTATTTTCTTCCCAGAACTTTGTATTGATGTTGTATTCCATATCTAGGTCTTCGAGACACCGTGTCAGACATCTGTGAGACTATTTATTGGACTTCAGACGAGTAAATTCTCTGATAGTTTCTCATTTATGATATCCTCTATGTTCATTGTATCTAGTATAGATATTCATGTTTTCTTGACACGATGGTTACACGGATTGGTATATCCAGACCTCGTTATTAGATGTTATTCCTTGGTATATGGTGTATCTAGTGCAAGCCTTATTTCATTAATTATCTTGTACATATACAGACACTGATTCTCGGGGAGACTAGCTATCTTCTTGGGGAATCTCATGCCATAGCGTACCATGGTTGGATCTATTATACCAGTCGGGGTGGGGAGTATGTAGTGTAGATATGTGATCATACCCATCCTGTTATCTTGAATAGTGTTAATCATATACCGCACGTATGATTAGCCAGGCCATAAGTCTTGTATCTCTTGCATCAACCCAAGCCGATCACATGTTAAAGCTAGTACTCACACACTTAGATATTAGTATTCTTGCTCATTGACATATTGCTCATTATTGTATTATTTCTAGTATTTCTTTATTATACATATATCTCTTGTATTTATTGTGCATCTTGTTTATTCACATCTATTTACTGTTACATAATTTTTATCATTGATTAGAACTGCTGTTAGAGATGTACTCTGCTCCTTTCCTGACTGGATATATTTTTCCAGATGATACTGAGGAGTGGTACCCTACCTATTATGGACCCCAGGATATTGTGGGTTTAGAGTCTGAGACCTTGGCTCAGGAGGGACTTATTCCAACTGAGACAGTTGACCCAGGAGTAGTAGCTTCTTAGTATTATTGTACTGGATTTGTCTCTAGCTTATTTTGTTATTTTTTTCAGACTCATTGATGTATTATTTTAGACTCATGAGTTATATTATGACTATTCTATTATTTATCTGATTTGTGCTTTCCATCTTAGATCTATGATTGAGTACATTGTTATTGTTGGTGGTTCATTATATTGTTAGATAGATTATCCAGATAGCGTTCTACTGCCGATTATGCGGCGTAGGCTGGGCGTTGTTTCCGACTTGTACCCTTACACCGGGTGCGGGTCGTGACACGTGACATACACCACAACTAGCTCCAATACCATCCCTAACACCAATATCACCCTTCATCAAGTTAGCTACTCGAGCCCCATTTCATTAGTTGATGTGCACACACACTATTATTATGTTGCATCATCAATTATCTTATCTGATATACCATGGTACCCCACTCATCTGAACACTCCCCTGATCTGTACACATCAAACCTACTGCTTTAATGCTCTTATTGTTACTGCTGGTCTTGCTCTAATGTTGCTGCTAAAGCTTCTTATACTGCTGTTGCTGCTTGACACTATTATTCTTGCAATCTGATGGCAGTAGAGCACGTTATTGCTCTCCCTTTGCTCCAGTTCAGTCTCCTTTATCTCATAGTATGCATACAACCAAACCCCCAACTGCATTTCCTACTAATACTACTTGCCAATGTCACTTGAATCCCCCTCAACAAGCATAGACCTTGCTGTGCAGGTTTTCCCCTACTGCTACTGCCATTTTACTTAATGTTTTCCCCTCCCACACTTACAACCATCACTTATATATATCCATTTCCAAGGCTCTAATATGCTCACTTATTAATTCAACACATTGCACACATAATGTGCACAACCCCTCTTGATACTTAGCCCAATGAATCCCTATCCAAGTTGGTACCCCATGTATCTTACAACCAAGGTGCTAACCTCAACACCTTACACTCGAAACTCACAACCTATATACACACACACACACACACACACACTCACCCCCCATATCTCATTGACTGGAAATTGCTTACTACTGCATGTACATTCCATGATACAACCCAACATCAGACCCCAATGACAACATCTCAACTCCAACCACTACATTCTTCATGAAGTCCTCTAGCACTGTTGCTTGCTGTTCTTAGATGTACAAGACACATCTCAGTGCAACACTGCAGTCCTAACTCAATACTTCCCATCAGCTAACCTGAGTTACCCTCAACTTGGACTGGACCTGCACTGGATTCCCATCCGGACAAACACAAGAGTGCCCTCCAGTTGTCGTGCACATCTGTTAGTCCCTTAAAACACTCCCTCCCTTACTAATACATGTCACCACACCTTCAAAGACATTTCCAACACATCCCTATTGTGGTCATAACCCTGTGCATGAAGCACCTTGGCACATACTCAAGTTCCACCTCCTCACTGCACACACAAAAATCCTCTTCAACACACTAACACTTGACACTAACAGTTTACCCTATCATCTCATATTGATACTGATGGAACCCATATCCACTTAATACTAACATTGACTTTAGGAATTCATATCTTATTATTATACACTCAAGTATCAAACCCAAATACTCAACTCGATGGTACCTGTGACGACCCGTTCCGCTTAAACAGACAGCCGATTCAAAACAGCAAAAGTGCAAATGACCCGACCCGCTTTGCTCAGCGAAAATACTCGTTTGAGGCAAAAAAGAATTTTCAGACTTGGCCCTTCAGGAGTTTCGGCTTAGGCTTTCAGAGGCTCACTCGGAGTATCGCTCGATTGAGGCGAATCATCGCTAAGGTGGGTGGCTACGATAAACTTGTCTTTGCTTAGCCAGCATACTTAAAATATGGACGATATATGCTAGTCGCTAGGTGAATCACCCCCTGCATGCTAATAAAGAATATAACGCACCTTGCTAAGGGAATAATCCCAACTTGTATTGCTTTTGTTAGAACATAAAAATGGAACTTTGCTTATAAATAGACCATTGCATGCTACCTTTGCCTTGTGCAACTAGACCCTGCTATGCCTCGAGTAGAATGATATATGTATACTCTGTAGTGCACTGTTCACTTGCTACACTACACGACCCTAGACTATATCGCTTGGTATGTTCCTTTACGGTTTCACTCCTCGGCTTACCCTTAGGCCCGAGCCAACGTAAATGCTTATGTTTCCATAAAAATGTATGCTTTCCTGCTTACATGTTAACTTATAATGTTGTCTCGATCCAATACTTGTCACATAATTATGCCACAATCAAGTAAAACTATCACATATCGTGCATGCATCTTGTTAGCCAGAAGACTATCAAATAGTCCTTTTGTGCAATATGAACCTGCAATCTGAGACTGTTAGGTCGCCAAGGCAATCCTTGAACCAGGGGAATGCATCAAGGCAAGTGGAATACTGAACGAGAATCATGTCAAGTTTATATATGAACAAGAATCATGTCTAGCAAATCAATAATCACAGCTCGGGGAGCAATACCCGTTCAGAACAAAAAGCATGGATTGTCTTGTCAAGTTGTGTGAATTTGGAATGACCCAAGACTTGCATGTCGCGGACAACTCGTGCACGATGTATCTCATTCCTCGGACGATCATCGGTGCACCAAAATCGTACAAGCCTAGGAGGAATGCCTGTTGTATTATGAGCGCCAAAGATGTGTCCAATATGCTACCCCGTCTTTGTGGGTTGGCAATACACGGTATTCGGTCTTGGTAAAGTATATTACCTTGGACTCTCCGTCTACCCAATAGTCGCCTGTTTTGGCGGGATGGCGTGCAATGGCTCTTTTGTATAACCCGTTCACCCTGAATTGCTTGTCTTGTACTAAGCATTGCACCACATTCTGTAATTGAGTATACAAACCTGGTCCTTTATGGCTATGTCAGCGACTCTTGTTCATATAGATAAGTCATCCTCCCTTAGCGGCAATCCGCGTGCGAGTCATTGTATCGCATCAAGAATATCTGAAATACTTGAACAATTATGAGTATAACACACCTGTATATATGGAACACTTGAACATCTTATGTAACACACCTGATAATCCGAGTAACTCGTACACCCGAAACATAATCTTGCTCACAATACTTGTGTTTGCATATACTATTGCCCCTAAATTTATATATATGCTCGTGCTTGAATTAACTTAGTCTGCCTTGGACAGGGAAGGACGGATGGTAAGTTGGTAAGTCTCGTCGTGTTCCTTATATCGCACAGCGCACTGCCACACGAGTTAGGCCTTTCATCTTTGCCATAAAACTGATCCTAAGGCAAGATTAGAAAGATAACTTAATAGATAGTACATGAAACCTATATAACATGTTTATATTTGTCGAGCGGGCGAGAAGCCTCCTCACCAGTGCATTCATGTACTGATAACCCACCAGATTGCTTGCAGGGTGCGGGAGAACCTCGTTTGGTGTAGATACCTCATTCGTGGGTGCTAAGGCGTGGAGTTCACTCTGGAGCCTTGGAGCGTTGCATCTGGAACTGAAGCACATATACAAGATATAATATTGAAATATCGCCTATGTATCATTCCATAAATATAGCCACTTGGCACACTTTTACTGTTTAAGAGAGAGAGGCTTGAGAGACTTGTAATCTCGGCATAGCACCACCTGTAACACTTGTTCAATATCAAGAAAGAGTTTGCTTTACTTCTATACTTGTGTTATTAAATACTTTCGTGATTAATGACTCTGTGAACTTGTTACCAATCGCCTATGAGTTTCTAATTTTGTTGTACTCGGATAATCTGTGCGACTCTGTGTCTTAGACCTCTTACCGCCTGTTCATATCACGGCCTTGCACGGGCACGGCTTACGCTCGTGCGGTATCACGTCCAGATGGGTCAAGCGATCGTCCTGCGGGAGCGCTGGCATGGTAATTCTCGCTTAGCGGGGACGGTTGATTGCTTGCGGAAGATCGGGGCATGACATATTGGTATCAGAGCATGGCTTTACGACTTTGGACTTTGTTTCGATTTTCTCAGTTTCGAAAGCTCGTTCGTGGGTTATGTGTATACGCTCTCACTCAATATCCCATCGGAATATTCTAAACAATAAGTCTAAATACTTTCATAAGTGCATGTAAATAATATGATTGCTTGTACAAATTATGATACAAAGGCCTTTGTGCCGACCTGTGCTAGACCCTTTGGGATTAGACTCGTGCTAGAATTTACAAGATATGTACGAACCCGAATACCTATATAAGATTATCCAAATGGTTAGTGTGCAAAATTGAATATCGTCCGAACAGTTAGCTATGCATACAGCCTTTCGGCTAAGTTGTGCAGAGTATCGAGCGCCAAGACCCTTTGGTGCAAGCTAAGTTGCAACGAGATTGGGATATCGTTCAGAAAAAGACAAGTCAGACTTAGAATGGCAACCGATAGAAACATTATCAGATTATCGCTTAAGCGAATATAGAGAATCGTGCTTGGATTTTAGAAAATAGTTCGAACGGTATTTCGTGTTGGAAGATACAAATCGAATATGGTTACTTGGATGACTATAAACAGGGATAAATATGAGACTAAGATTTTATCAGGCGATACCTAGTATCGTGCAGGAATTCTAAGAAACGACTTGGTGAATATACTAGTGATTGATATGAACATCGATTGAGGATTTAAATTGGGTGACTCAATTTCGAGTGGTGTATGGATCAGTTAGAAATGTTCAAACGAATTCATAGGTCTCGTACGATAGTTGGTTTGAACGAATTTGAGAATGTCTTGAATAAATGATAAGGCTTATATCAAATAGGAATTCATGGAAATAGGAATCGATATCTTGGTTAAGGAAACTTGTTAAAAACTTGAGGATTGTACAAGCAATTTTGGATTGAAACAAACAAATTAAACTTGAATACAATATCGCTCGAATAGAAGTTAGCCTGAGAAATGAATATTATGGTTCGATGAAAGAGATAAACGATAACGGATTTGACTTGGAGTTTGAAAGAATGATCTTGAAATCTAGTTCAAAAAGATAACCTTCGAAATCAGTCCCAACGAGAATGATTATCCTGTGGGAGCGCTGGCGTGGTAATTTTACGTACGGCGGGGATGATTGAACTCAAGGGAACATGTTCAGTGATTATTCCAAATGAACTCAATGAATAGAACATAACAAAAATGGAATACACTTGGGCTTGAATATTTGAAACTTAGTTTCTTGAGGAATGCCAGAAGTAGACTACGGATATATCGAATGGTAACATTGAATTTAGATGATTTTGATAGATGATTTATATTCCCTGCATGAATGGACTTGACTTGATAAAACTTTATATACAACTTTGATGGAGCAAAAGTAAAATACTAAGGTATCTCGATCGTGCCAAAGATAACTATATTGTTCAACACTCTTGTCTTGTGCGAGCGTAACTCTATGCTCGTACATGTGTCACGTCCGGATTAGGACGATTATCCAGTGGGAGCATTGGCGTGGTGATCTCACGTCCAATAAGGGTGATCGAACTTGCGGGAGACCGGAGCATGATAACTGATGGATCGTCTTGATTTTTGGTTTGACACAATAAGACAAATTTGAGAATGCAAGTGAATCGAAAGTATTTCGAGGATAAGTTAGCCTAGAACCTGGAGTAAATCATGCTTGATGGTTTTGTGAACGAGTATATAAATCATGTTGGATGACTTAGAGTTATAAAAAGAGGTTTAGAATTAAATCTTGGCTTGGTGGTCTAGACTTGGAATGGATATAGGGATTCTATCAAAACACATTTGAGGAGATAAACTATGCAAATAACTAGGCTTGTCCTGCAACTTGAATATCGTAGATTTTACTGAATGAACTCGTTACTGAACGAACTCGAACCCTGTACAAACGAATGTGTTAATGAGAGTAGGATGATCCATACTCGATGTTTAGAAATCTGAGTGAAACGAGCTTGGGTAGAATATCCCGTATAAATAAATAATGGTTTGGCCCTAGCAATTGGGGCGAGCATCGTGCGATAAATTTGCATGATCAATCGTGTGCTCGAACTTGTACCTATGACCTTGTGAGTTGACTTAGCAATTAGGCAGACGACCTTGTGTCGAGTGAAAGGACTTGAGTAACCGACTTTAGAACATTGCTTGAATAAAGCTATAGAACTGGGACAGCAAGACTTAGAGTTAGACTTAGAACGATAACGTGTGTTATGTCTGACCCGAACGGATGAACGCTAGTCGGTAAATCGAATAGATCATGCTTAACGATAGTGCAAAACTTGAATTGAGTTGGAATGGAAATGACTTGGATTTGATTGACCCCATCGGAAGTATCATTGTGAGTATCATTGTGTTTTATGAAACAAAAACCCTTGAAATTTTCGCAAGTAGCTTATCCGATTTCACTATCTCTAAGTTTGGTTGATTGCATATGTTTGAGGGGCACCTTGAATGTGTGTACAATCTGAGACTCAATGATATATGAAACTTGAGTGCTAAGACTTTGCTATCACTAAGTTGGTTGGTGTGTATATGTTCGAGGTACACTTTGAACATGTGCACGATCCAGACTCGCGATATGCTGATCTCGAATGCCAGTACAAGTGAATATCTGCATGAACAAGTATAACGACTTATATAAGTTTGCCTCAGCCTTAGATTCTCATTCAAGATAGATCATATCGTACCCCGCATTAAGTGATACGTTCTGTGCTAAGCCGCAATAGAGACCGAGTCAGAGCTTGGATTAGATGATAGAGTCATTCAATAAGACTGGCCCAGCATACACGCGACACGGTAGTAAGAAACGAATAGGAGATTGTGTTCGAACGGATCTAGTGGTACCGATTGCTACACTTGGGATATATTCGATGATGCGATAGAACGTATTACGCTCAGGAAGTTCGAGGACGAGACTTTTTCTGAGTGGTGTATAATGTGACGACCCATTCCGCTCAAAATGGCAAAAGTACAAATGACCCGACCTACTTTGCTCAGCAAAAATACTCGTTTGAGGCAAAAAGGATTTTCAGACTTGGCCCTTCAGGAGTTTCGGCTTAGGCTTTCATAGGCTCGCTCGGAGTATCACTCGACCGAGGTGAATCATCGCTTAGGTGAGTGGCTACGATGAACTTGTATTTGCTTAGCCAGCACACTTAAAATATGGAGGATACATGCTAGTTGCTAGGTGAATCATCCCATGCATGCTAATAAAGAATACAAAGCACCTAGCTAAGGAAATAATTCCAACTTGTATTGCTTGTGTTAGAACATAGAAATAAAACTTTGCTTATAAATGGACCCATGTATGCTACCTTTGCCTTGTGCAACTAGACCCCGCTATGCCTCGAGTAGAACGATATATGTATACTCTGTAGTGCATAGTTCACTTGCTACACTACACGATCCTAGACTATGTCGCTTGGTATGTCCCTTTACGGTTTCACTCATCGGCTTACCCGTAGGCCCGAGCCAACGTAAATGCTTATGTTTCCATAAAAATGCATGCTTGCCTACTTACATGTTAACTTGTAATGTTGCCTCGATCCAATACTTGTCACATAATTATGCCACAATCAAGTAATATTATCGCGTATCATGCATACATCTTGTTAGCCAGAAGACTATCAAATAGTCCTTTTGTGCAATATGAACCTGCAAGTATCCGGGACGGTTAGGTCGCCAAGGCAATCCCTGAACCAGGGGAATGCATCAAGGCAAGTGGAACACTGAACGAGAATCATGTCAAGTTTACATATGAATAAGAATCATGTCTAGCAAATCAAGAATCAAAGCTCGTAGAGCAATACTCGTTCAAAACAAAAATCATGGATTGTCTTGTTAAGTTGTGTGAATTTGGAATGATCCAAGACTTGTATGTCGGGGAAAACTCGTGCACAAGGTATCTTATTCCTCGGACGATCACCGGGGCACCGGAATCGTACTGGCCTAGGAGGAATGCTTATTGTATTGCGAGCGCCAAAGATGGGTCCAGTATGCTACCCTGTCTTTGTGGGTTGGCAATATACGGTATTTGACCTTGGTAAAGCATATTACCTTGGACTCTCCGTCAACCCAATAGTTGCATGTTCTGGAGGGATGGCATACAATGGCTCTTCTGTATCACCCATTCGACCTGAATTACTTGTCTTGTACTAAGCATTGCACCCCATTCCACAATTGAGACTATACAAACCTGGTCCTTTATGGCTATACCAGCGACTCTTGTTCATATAGATAAGTCATCCTCGCTTAGCGGCAATCCACGTGCGAGTCATTGCATCGCATCGAGAATATCTGAAACACCTGAACGATCATGAGTATAATACACATGTACATATGGAACACTTGAACATCTTATGCAACACACCTGATAATCCGAGTAACTCTTGCACCCGAAATATAATCTCGCTCGCAACACTTGTGTTTGCATATGCAATTGCCCATAAATTTTAAAATATATGCTCGTGCTTGAATTAACTTGGTTTGCCTTGGACAGGGAATGACGGACGGTAAGTTGGTAAGTCTCGTTGTATTCCTTATATCGCATAGCGCACTGTCACATGAGTTAGGCTTTTCATCTTTGCCATAAAATTGATCCTAAGGCATAATTAGAAAGATAACTTAATAGATGGTGCACGGAACCTATATAACGTGTTTGAATTTGTCAAGCGGGCAAGAAGCCTCCCTACTAGTGTATTCATGTATTGATAACTCACCAGATTGCTTGCAGGGTACGGGAGAACCTCGTTCGGTGTGGATGCCTCCTTCGTGCGTGCTAAGGCATAGAGTTTACTCTGGAGCCTTAAAGCGTTGCGTCCAGAACTGAAGCATATATACAAGACATAATATTAGAACATCGTCTATGTATCATTCCACAAATATAGCCAATTGGCACGCTTTTACTGTTTCAGAGAGAGAGGCTTGAGCGACTTGTAATCTCGGCCTAACGCCGCCTGTAACACTTGTTCAATATCAATAAAGAGTTTGCTTTATTTCTATACTTGTGTTATTAAATGCTTTCGCTATTGACGACAATGTGAACTTGTTACCAATCGCCTATGCATTTCTAATTCTGCTGCACTCAGATAATCTGTGCGACTTTGTGGCTTAGACCTCTTACCGCATGTTCATATCACGGCCTTGCACGGATACGGCTTACGCTCGTGCAGCATCACGCCCAGATGGGTCAAGTGATCGTCCCGCAGGAGCGCTAACGCGGTGATTCTCGCCTAGCGAGGGTGGTCGATTGCTTACGGAAGATTGGGGCATGACAGTACCAAGCCCCAATGCATAAATACTAGTACAAAGCTAAAATCACACACACCAAATGTGCACCATGCCACCCATATATACCAATTAATAAATACCTTGTGTGCGCCTACTCTTGGTATACACAAATACTATGATACACTCATGGTACACACTCCTAAACATCATAATATACCACCAATGCACATGGTACTCATCTAATATACTAAATAGAGTATGAACACTATTAGAAATAGATAATCTAATAGTAAGGGGGATAAGCTGGATCCTCTGGTACTGGCTCTAAACATGACCATACAAAACCAGTAGAGTTAGACCCCAAATAGCAAGTACCACAAGGAAGCACGAATGAAAAAATAAAAATCAGATCAAGCATATAGTGCAAGAGCCAAGAATTATTGGCTCGTGCCCCATCTTTGGGATAACATGACACTCATTTACCAAACAAGGACAGAAAATGCCATGCCACCCAAGATAAGGTACGTCATATGGTTATGGTCAAGCTAGGATTTTGTGTCATAGTTTGGTCCATATTCTATCATAGTATAATAACTTAAATCATCAACCAAACAAGGACAGAAGTTGAACACCATACTATGACAGTCCATGTCCCTAAGCTACTAGCAGAATTATAATTACAACCGACTCAGGTTAGAACGACCAAACAATATTACGGCTTGTTATATGGAGTCTGGGGTTATCCCAGATATAATAATAATAATAATAAGAATCCTCATATCGTGCCATATCGAGAAGGGCTAACCGAGCCAATATTATACAAGCATAAAATCATGATCGCACCAGTTTTTGTAGGGCCATCACGCTAATTGATCAGTACTAGTTCCAACCTTCATATAGGAAAAATGTTTGCTCGGTTTAAAATATAAAAAGGTCGAATATTGTACTCCACTACATGTGGATGGTATATAATATCCGTGGTGGCCAGCCTTGCACCCCATGAAAATTATCACGGGATGACCCATCACGTATGATCCCAGGATGTCGTTCCCTCCCCATGTTCTAATCAAATTTTATATTACCTAATTAATCCTACAGTGATATAGAATTCCCTGTCGTGGCTACAGGAACCTTCCCCTTAATGATGTTGTACAGAGTACGGGCACATTTGATACGAATCCATTTAATATAAGGAGTTAAGTCTGGATTCACCCAAATGTATATGCAATATTCAAACAAGCAATAACCTAGCCACGATATGGTTCTGACCCATTATCATTTTCATGCCAAGAATTTAGGAATATAATATTATGCGCCGGGTAGAAATCATCATATCACGTTCATTGTACATGTTGGCCAATGTCCCATACTCAGTATATAATGAAGCCTCTATAAACAGGCGAGCAGGACAAGTGTATCTGCACGAATACAATAACCAAGTCAGGATACCAAACCTATCAGTTAGTCACATGAATCATGTTTTTATCAAGTCAGGAGTCATAATTAATTAGGAATCTCATATTTGATATGATCGAGTCACGGTCATGAATGCCTCATTAATTCCTCAAATTCTGGGATCATAGATCATTAATCATGGTCAAGCTCAATTAATCTAGAATAGGCATCAAGTGCACAACAGGAACCATGTCTGCACAATCAATCGTAAAAAGTTCTGGGCTGGCGAACTTTGTAAGTGCCAATATAGGCTAGTCAGGAATAGTGGCGCACAATGCAAGTGCAAAACAACTACAAGACAAAATACGAGTCCCCAGGCGGCACGACAGTCGAGGGCACAATAATCGAGTTCCTTAAGAATCGAGACATATCAAGGTCAAGGCTCGCTTATTGGGCTAAACCGAGCAAGAGTGCGCCAAGAGTTAATAAGTGCGGCGGATTATTAATCTATCAAAAGTGTACCAACCGTTGAGCATCCAGAAAATACGCTAAGGGTTATGGGTATAAGAGCAGCACACTTTTGATAGTTAATGCATAATGTGTCAATTATGCGCCGGTCTATTAATTTGGTTAAAAAGTGCGCCAAGAAGAAAGTTGGTCAGAAGTGCGCAGAAAAGTAGACTGGTGCACTTTTGCTTGGTTCGTTCGATAATACATCAATTGTGCATCAGAGGCTGAAATCTTCCAAAAGTATGCCAAGAAGGATTTTTCCAAAAATTCATCCCCTTGACATACTTTTGCAAGAAATTGGCAGTATTTTTAAAGTACACACGAGTATGGAATACGAGTCACATTCAACATGCACCCATGGATTGTGAGTCATACTCAACATGTGCCCATAGTACAAATTCTCATGTGTACTTCTTGTCAAAGTTCTTCTTCTCCAACCGACCTACCATTGATGCACTCAGAGTTCAAGCTCGAGACCATGACAGTTCTGTATTTCTCAAGCAACAAGAACCAGAAATTAAGGGAAAATCCAAGCTCAAAATCAGAAAATAATTATCTTTTGAAAAAATCTCATTTTTTGGGGGTCATTTCCTAAGAAAATATACTCATGAAAACCCTCATAATAAAATCAAGACCACCTCAAATCTGAAAACTCCAATAAGTAACTATAATCAGAACACTATTAGAAACTAATTATAACAACAAATACTAAGAATAAAACTATAGTCGATCATGTTTTTTTTATATTTGCAAGATGTACTTGCCTATGAAAAAATCAGGAGCAAAAGAAGAGAAAATGAACAAGTGGGGAGAGAGAATGAGAACAAGGATATATATAGGCAAGGGGTTGATGGTGAACTATCGGATCTCTCTAACAAATCTAAGCCACACACCCTACCTACCACTACCACACAATCAATATTAGCCAATGTGCGCCAAGTTCCATTTAACCGTGCGCTTGAAGTATACTCAAAGTGCGCCAAAATAAAAACACAAGCAAAAGTGCGCCAACTTGAGTATATTCCGAGTATACGGGATATGGAGTGACATTCTCCCCCTCTTAATGCTTTAATCTAGAACTACAAACAATTCTTATTCTATTATCTTTATTAGCTATGCTCTGTATTTTATCTCATATCTCAATACTCAAGTACATATCTTGTTTTCAAGTCTCAGGATGCAAGTACGTATCATGTCTAAAATTTCTATAATTCAAGTATATATCAAATTCACATGTTCCAGTATGTATCTCGTCCTGAATCTCGAAGTGACACTAGAAATGAGAATGCAAATTCAGGTAATAATTCTTCCAACTAGTACAGAGTAGAGAATATTAGCAACATTAATTGAGTTTTGCTTGCGTGACTTTATGTATGTGATATACGCGTCCTAAACTTTTACTATTCAACCCCTAAGCATATTTATTTAAAGATTATCGAGAGCCCATTTCTAATTACAATATAGTTGTCTAGAGATTTAGGGTTTAATATAAACAATATTGTTTGGATATCAAAATTTTTGTTTTAACTCCCAAAATTCTTAAAAAATTTAGCAGAGTTTCCTTCGTATTTTCAGGTCTAGAATTTTGACAGTTTATAATTTCAGACCCGGAACAACCCTATGTAGTCATACCTTTTAAGACTTTAAACCTTTCATATTATACCCTAAATATGTATTCAAATTTCTATGCTCTAAAAAATTATACCAATTTTCATACATATGTAAATTCAGAATATAAATCTAAAAATTTGAACTAAGTGTTCTTTTTTTCATGCTCTTGAAAAGTTTGTATGGTGATTTATACTTTAATTACAAGTGGAGCAGATATCTCCTATATATAAAAAAAAATAGAGTGATACATTACCATGTCAACATGGAGCTCATTCTCTTCCATGTCTGGGAAACTTTCAATTGGAAAAAAAAAATCAACACTCTTAACATGACAATTTGATAGTGGAAAATAAAACCACACATCATTGTCACTTGACTCAACTATTCTTCAAGTCTTCATATCAAATTTCATTATCAATTGTAGCATAGGAATACAACCTAATGTAGATCCTGATCACAAGTTAACTCTGACAGTCGAGCTCCACTTAAAATTTATTTGGCAAATCCAGAATTTAATTTGAAAGCATATTTCATTGATTTATCTAATTGATGAAATACAAACACTTCCCACTTGTCCATGTTTCAATCCATTAAAAATAAATTCCTTGGTCAATCCAATTTTTTTGGAAAAAAATTCTAAAGGTTATGTAGTTCAATTTTAACCCAAATAAAAGAGAATTATTCTAAGAGACTCTTAATTAACTCAAACATCAAATATAGACCAAAAACTTCTCAATCTAAAACAATTTCAATATGAGAGTAAACAAGTAACAATATTTGAAATTGGTAGAAAAACATTTGATAGGTGGAATGAGGACTTGCCTTGCTAGAAAATTTTCCAAACCAAATTCAATCTTCCAATTTCCCCATATCCTTATCCTTCTTATTATATAACCTAAAAAAAAATTAAACACAGTATCCATTATAGATCCTGACCTAGGTTCTTATTTGAAAACTTTTAGGAGAAGAAAGAGAATTATACCTAGAATATGGAGGAAGGATCACAAGGGAGGAGAAGGGTGTTGGAGATCGACGTCAAAAATCGGTCGGTCGGTCGACGGCGGACGAACAAAAGGCGGTGGACGGCGGTTGGGTGAGCGGCGACAGGCGCAGTAATGGTTAAAAGAGCATCAACAGAGGATGGAGGGGGTGGCGAGATTGGTGTTGATGGTAAAGTGGTGGTGGAAGATTTGTGAAGAATAGGAGATGAAGGAGAAAGAGGAGTGTTGAGCTATGATAGTGTTGATGAGAATGATGAATAAATAGGTGACACAAGGGTATAGAAAATTGAGAATAAGGAAGATGAAGACAACATATGATGTTGCCTTTACTGATTAAATTGGACTTCGGGGCGGGGGAGGGGGGGAGGAGAAGAGAGAGGGAGAGGAAAGGAGGAGGCATTGCCTCTCTTCCGACCAATTACATATTTTGTTATGAAGAAAAATCTTTTATTATTTATGTATTTACATAAAGGCCTTTTTGGAAAAGTATTTTTAAAAAAAAATTATTTGTATAGTGCCAATTATTATAAATTTATTAGATATAATACTTAACATATTTTAGTTAGAATATACATTTATATTTGTATCTACGTGACCGGTCCCAATTACGGATATGATTTCGATATGCAGTTCTGACACAGTGACTTTTTAAAGTGTCTATGCCATCATTTTTTTATTTAAATTTTTTTTGCATTTCTTAAATTATGCACTTTTAGCTATTATTTTTGATCTTTTGTATCTCAAATTGGTGTTCCCTCATTATCGGTGACAAATAATTTATCATAAAATTCTCATAAAACTGATTTTTTTTCTTGTTGTAACATTATTAGCCATACTTCTAACTTCTAAAGGCGACATTTGTGTCGGTGACAAAAATCTTGAACAAAATTACTACACAAAAATTAGTATAATAAATATAATTTGCTCAGAACTAACCCAATAAGGCTAGTTAGAACCATAGTATCAATATTTTTTAAAAAATAAGAAAATAATAATAATAATAATAATAATAATAATAATAATAAGGAGAATAATTTTTGTTTCCAAGAAAAAAAGAGAAGAAAATTAAAGAAAATTCATGAACCAAAAAAAGAGGAAGAAAATTATTTTTTAATATTAAAATTACTTAAAACGTCAACTTGAAGCCCCTAATTTTTTTTGCACAAGTTGAAGTATCAAGAAAACTGCACGTTAGACTCCAAAAAATTGTACTCCCATATCCAGAAAGCTGTAAAACCCCCTTATTTTATATAATTTTATATAAAATATTTTTCACGTGCAATGAATATGCATTTTATTAGTATACACATCTAATATATATATATATGAGGGCATTTTTGGAAGAAGAAAAAAATTTACGGTGAAGCCTTCTTTTCTCATTATATAGTAGTATAGATAATTTATAAGTATTATTATAAGTAAATTGGTATGCATACTAAATTTAGTAGATAGATATGTTAGTTTATTTTGAAATTCAAACCCAAGTATTTTTCCCCATTAAATCCTAATAATTATCGAACTCAACTGGCTCTTGTGGTCAGTGAGAAGAGGTATAACCTCTCTGCTGGGCGGAAGTTTCGGAATCAAACCGCAGGGGATGTGTAGGGGCAGTGGGCCCAAATGGCATGCAATGCAGCGTGCGTAAAGTCTCGTGCGTATCGCCGGACATCTGGAAAAAAATCCTAATAATTACTTCCTAATTTATGCTTAATCATTCCTTATTAAAAACCTTATTAACTTATAATGGAATCCCTATTCCTATTCCCACGACCACATCCCGCTCCGGCCTCGCCCAGAAACTGCCCCGACGCGCGTTTCCTGCCGCCCTGCGGCGCAACCCCATGCGACCCAACACCGCGAATCATGACTCTCACATCGCCCCGTGTTTGACCCCAGTGACGTAGCATTATCGTCGGCCACCACGTATGACCGCACGTCGTCCGAGCGGCGTAGAACCCACGATGTCGGCAGCAACTGTCGTACCCCCCCCAATTCATCGGTCGCAACGCCACCCTGCTACCACCAGCATGCTGCCCGTGCGCTGCCCTACGTCTGTAGCAGGCCACATACCCGCCTCTTATTGTGCCACCCATCAATGCAGGCGACCAACGTCGTCGGTACAACGAGCCACCGTGTGCCCCCTCGGACTGCGTGTCGAAGCCTCGTAGATGTTGTGCATAGCGGCGCTTCCTAGATGCTTCATACTTGTTGAAGAAATCATCGAAATCGAAAATCCGTCATAATGTGCGTGGTTATAGAAGCCAGAATTCTGTTTCATCATAACAACTTTACGCACATTTTCTGGGACATCCAACAGGTGGATCGACGATCCAAAACTTTTATCGCAATCTTGGTACATAGCTCTATCCCTCTTTCCAGTTCAGCCATTAATTCGAACATTTGATAAATCAAAACTTTTCACAAAGTTGTCCGTTTAAACTGAAATTATTTTTCTAGTTTCGTGGTGCCAAATTTACGGAATTGTTTCTCCCCCGTCGTAGCACCGATCGACGAGCCATCTGCTCCCCTACACAACAGGTAAAACCATATTTATGTTTGTATAAATAGTTTAGGTTAACTCATAGTTTTTATTGATCAAAACTTAGTTCTAAAAATTCAAAAAATATTATTTTTCATTTGAAAATTTTGCGATACGGAGTTGGTTCCATCAAACCGGATAACCTTGTCATGTACCAATTGCACTAAAAGGTGCGTATAGTATTTTCCAACGTGTGAGATTTGATATAATTCAAATTGGTCATGTGTGCGTGACGAATTTGACCCGTATCCGTCGAAAGACACCGTACTTTTTTAAAATGTTCAATTACTTTGTGTTTGCTTGTTGTTTCAAAACAAAATTTGTGTCATTGGACTCACAGCGTTACGCTGGTTCTGTGAGCGAAGTTTGGATCAATTCGAAGAACGTTGACCAGAACATCATTTTGTGTGTTCACGGTCCGACTTAACGAGCGATTTTGTGACCGGCTCATCAAAATACAATTCTGGATATTCCGTTGAGTTCGTATCATCGTTATATTCTTGTTAGACACTAAGTTTGCTGAATTTGAAGAACTTTACTCCTATCACATTTTTTGGTGCAAAGTATGCCACATGTGGATTCCGTTTTGACCCAAAACTGTTATTTTTGTTCCTATGTCCAAATTGGACTTATGGATAGTCAATTATGACTATTTCACCCATTCTGAAAATGTTGGTATTGTTATTTTCAGTATTCAGAGATGTTTACTTAGATCCTATCTTTTTGGAAGTTGTTGACTTACAGAGTTCGCTACTTAGACGTCGCCATACCAGTATTCATGATCCAGACAAGTATACTTTATTGTGTTCACTATAATTTCTCTTTATTTTTAGCATCTAGTTATATATTTCCTTATTGATACATCTCTAGATTATATAAATTGTGCGTCTAAGCTATACTTGGGTGCAAGCGACTGGATTAGTCGATTTATGACTTGTACTTATTTTATGCATATCGACCTAGTTTTAGGAGACGATCTTATGAGTGGAAGATATACTTATATCTTCCTTGGACATATATGACGCATACATGATATGATTTGTGACATCCTATTAGGGGTACGGACTACGTATTCGATTTGCTACCGATACGTAAGGAACGTGTGACGTATAAAAAATATAACTGTTATGATTACTGTATTAGAGACTCAAGCAGTTACAAAACTGGGCATGTTATGGATATTACTTGGTCAGTAGAGAATTATGGGAGATGAAAGCTACTATGCGTATGGGACAACCACCCTGGCATACCATTGTCTCCTAGAGAGGAACTATATGGATTTTATGAGTTAAATAGATGCCCACTAGAGTTCTTAGAACATTACTAATGGATATAGACGATTGTTGATAGTATATGTACACCACTAGCCTTGAGCTACGTGGACTAGTCGAGATAGCCTGAAACCCACCCATGCGTACGAAAGTTGTCCTCTAAATTGCCCATTAAGAGGTAGAATCATCCTTGCATCAGTTTGAGTTATTTATAGTTTACCTAGCATGTATTTTTCTGTATCTTGTTACGTCTCTCTGAGGACCTAGTCTCCTGCCAGATTTTTAGTATTGATTAACGTTGAGTCCTGCTGGAGCTGCTGGTGAGTATCATCTCGGTATACATGTATCGCTATTAGATATTTGTATTATGTCTTTCATTGTTCATCTATTGTCTTCTTATTTCTTATTGTCATGCCCCAGAATGAGAATACTGGAAAGCAAGACAGACAAGGCCAGCTACGTATACTTAGAGCACTCCGGTACTCCGCATATACGGTGAAGCTGTAAGACATAAGGGGTCACTACTAAAAATCGATCGTCAAGCCTAGGTCCAACAAACCCTAGTGTCTCAATCCCAAAAACAACAGAAATAATAACAAGATGTAAGATCAGTTAAAATATAATAGTAAAGCATCACAAACTATAATATACAGATGATCATGAAGCTAGTGAATACAAAATGAATAGACTAGCCAGAATCTAAGTCATATATGATCAACCCTAGGATATGTAAACCATGCTAATGCCCATAGGCTAACTGATCAAACTAAAACACAAGCTAAACATATGCTCGGTGGCTAAAGGGCCACAAAATAGAATATAAATTAGGGTGGGAAACTAAGAAAACTCACTCAAGCGGTCTGGTGCTCCTGGTGGACACCATCCTCTGGAAAGTATGAAAGATCCTCCAGTGTTGCTACTGGATCTGGCAATACAAAACAAGTGGGGTCAGACCCCCAAATAGCAAGTACCACAAGAAAGCCAATCTAGGAACTTAAACCAACAACACAAGCAATACAAATACTGGAAGTAAAGACTGAATGTAAAAGTTCATAGGATAATATATACTGTAAAACTTGCAATTAGACATATATGGATCTGATAATTAATAAAGAAATAACAAGTACTGAAAGTAAAGGTGATCATGTGAAGCCTAGACTAACCATCAACCATCAATCACGACAAATCACATAAGTATGGCTTGATACCTTTAACTAACTAGGGTTATCACAATCCTTAATTACTAACTTTATAGTGCAACGCGATGCTAGAGTTCCTTCTAATCATATGCCCCTACAGTCTGTCCGGGATATCCATGAATACCAACAACTGGATACTCCTCAAGATACACTATAACATAAACCACTAGATACTCATCAAGATAACAGTATGAATAATCGGAACTGCATGCAATCTAGGAAAATCCCTAGCCATGTACTGACTGAATCTCTAGTTATTTAACCCCTAGCAGTTTCTTGTATGAATCCGGGTGTGGCATTCCGCAGAATCCATCATAGACATAATGTAGACAAATCAAGTTCTAATAGTAATATATACATATTTAATATATATTGTACATAAGGACTTATGTATGCCATGACAATAACCAAGCCATGTGTAATCAAGTGAAGCCAGGTAAAGCCAAGTGAAACTATGTTAATCCTGATGAAGCCAAGTAAAACCATATACAACAATATGAATCCATGTCCATCCAGGTAAAACCAAGTGAAACTATGTCAAGCCATGTAAAGTCATGCCAAGTCAAGTCCAGTCAGTCATGTCATCAAGTGTAGCTGGGCAAAGCTGGATATTGAGTAAAGCCAAGTCAAGTCATGCCATCTGAAGCCATGTAAGTTCATGTCCAAATCTGGTCAAGTCATCGCATGTTCAAGCAAAATCCAGAAGTTTCAACATAAAAATTACGAAAAACCAAGAATTCCTAAAGAAATAGCACGATCGGTATACCGTCGGTACACCGGTCCAGAGATAGAAAAAATATAGCAAGTTTTGGATTCCAACAAATATTTATACCGTCGATATACTATAGTATATTGTCGGTATACCATTCCAAGTAGGCAAAAAGTTATTGGAAAATAAAGTTCCAGAAATTGGTATACCGTCGGCACAATCCAGTATGTCGTCGGTATGCCGGCCAAGATAAATATCTTGAAGTCGGTTAACCAATGTTGCAGGATCGATATACTGTCGATATACTATAGTACACTATCAGTATGCCGATAGGGTTCTCAGAAAAATATCTAGAATTAAAGTTGGTCAAAATCGGTATATCGTCGGTATACTGTAGTATACCGTCGGTATGCTGGTTTTCAAGAATAAACTTGGTTAAATTAAGTCTGATTTCTGGGACCCAAATCAAACTCCAAAAATTACCAGAACCAATCTAACAAGAAGTCAAGTCTAGGGTAAGTCTCATACCACAATATGGACTAAATCTCACGGTCACAACTCCAGTACCGTTTTCGTTACCGAGTTACCAAAAAGGGACGGAATGAGATTCTACCAGAAATCAAAACCGACACGGTCACTAGGCTAAAAATTACAATATGAACACTAATGGTAAAACAAGTCTAAGCTAAAACGCAATAAACAAACTCCAGGAAAGTAAAATGACAGAAAGTAAAAGAAGTTCATAAAATCAGCAAGGTGTACTTGCCAAAAGCGAGCTCCCAACCTAAATCTTCTAGTCCACCACCACGAAAGGGTTTAGAAACCATACTCATGGTCTTAAGACCACGCTTCCATGCTCAAGAGAGAAATGAAGAAGAGAGGAGAGAGAAAGAGAAAGAAAATATCTCAACTACTATTTATAGAGAAAATATCTTAAAAATATCTGGAAAGTGAAACAAATATCTGTCAGGTAGTATACCATCGGTATACTGTAGTATACCGTTGGTATACCAGTCAAGTAGTAAAGTTTTAATTTTTAAAGAATTTTTGGGGTTCCTCGAGATCCAATAAAATATAATAAATAGCACAAAAATATGTATTCGTATAAAATACGAATACTATGAGACGAGTCTCACAACTCTTCCCTCCTTAGAAAAATTTTGTCCTAGAAATTTCTATAAGGATCCAAAATTATTAACAAGAAAATCCAAGAAATCCAGCTTGAAATCGAAAATAAGCAGAAAACTCATATGAGCATGAAATTTTTTGGGCAACAACAAGAAATCTGAAGGTAAAAATAACAGACATAACAGGTAAACTAACAATCAATCATATGCACATACTAAGATATGACACGGGTATAAGAATAAGTATACCTCCCAAGTTGAAGAAGAATGGATAACGAGTACGCATATCGTCCTCGTGCTCCCACATTGACTCACCCAGTGAGTGATGCCCCCAAGCAACACGAACTAACATGATAGTCTGATTCTTGAGAACATTCTTCCTATGGTCCAAAATAGACATGGACCTCTCCTCATATGATACATCGGTACCAACGACCAACTCAGAATGATCCAAGATATGGCTCGAGTCTGAAATATATCGGCACAACTGAGATACGTGAAAGATGTCATGTACCTCATGAAGCGATGGTAGAAGAGCTAGACGATATGATACATCTCCAACATGCTAGATAATATCGAATGAGCCTATATATCTGGTACTAAGCTTTCCCTGTACTCCAAATCTAATAACTCCACGGGTAGGCAAAATCCTCAAAAATACATGGTCGTCGACAGAGAACTAAAGATGACAATGGTGTTGATCTGCCCAATGACGCTGGCGATCCTGAGCCACTCTGAGATGCTCTCTGATCTTCTTGATCACTCTAACTGATTGAACAATCATCTCTGGACCAAGCATCTGCCTCTCGCCAATGTCATCCCAAACTAACGGTGATCTATATCTCCTACCATACAAAGACTCAAAGGGTGCCATCTGAATGCTCGCCTAGAAGCTATTGCTATAGGAGAACTCTACTAAATGCAAGTGATCCTCCCAAAATCCATCGAAGTCAAGTGTACAAGCTCAAAGAATATCCTCCAAAGTATAAATAGTATGCTCCGATTGTCCGTCTGTCTGTGGATGATAGACTGAACTAAACTTTAACCTAGTACCCAGACTCTGTTGTAGGCTCTTCCAGAAATGAGACGTGAACCGCGAATCTCGATCTGAGACTATGCTAACTGGAATACCATGTAATCTGACTATCTGCCTCATGTACATCTCAACTAACTACTCTATAGACTGGCCCACTCTAAAAGAAAGAAAGTGAGTAACCTTTGTGAGTCGATCCACTATAAACCATATAGCATCTCTGCTAGACGGGGATCTAGGAAGACCGATCACAAAGTCCATAATAATATGGTCCCACTTCCACTCCAGAATCGGTAAAGGCTGAATTAGTCCGGCCGATCTCTGATACTCAGCCTTGACCTGCGGACAAACTAAACACCGAAAAATAAACTGAGCTATCTCCATCTTCATACCATTCCATCAGAAGTACTGACGAATATCCTGATACATCTTCATCCCTCCTGGATGCACTGAGTACTGAGAACTATGGGCCTTTAACATAATCTCCTGCCGGATACCTTCTCTCGGCACACAAAGTCGACTCCCAAACCTGAGAGTCTCATCCTCATGAATGCTCAACTCTGGTCTGTGTCCTGACTTACACTCTGCTATGAGCTGTTGAAGTCCGGCATCACCAGTCTGCTCTACTCTGATCCTCTCAACTATAGAAGACTGAACCTGTAGACTTGCCAAAAAAATTGATATTACCAGGTAATACTTGAAGGACCGTGAGGCAACTCTAGAGGGGGTGAATAGAGTGTCGCAAAATAATTTACCCAATTTAAGATTATCAGAATGAAGGCAGTTGTTAAATAATAGTGTATATAAAGATAGTAAAGTAAAGGAGTAAAGTAGAGATAGAAAGAAATGCAAACACCAAGATGTATAATGGTTTCCCTCTGAGAGGACTACTCCAGTTCCGAGAACTCAAGCTCGGAGTTTTATCCACTATAATCACCAATAGCGAATCACAAGCTTTGATCCGAAGGCTTGCCACTTCTTTACACCACGAGATTTGATTCGATGTCTCGCAACTTCACAACTTAAAGAGAGAGTAACTGATGGAACAAAGCTCTTTACAACTCTAAAGACTTCTAGACCGAGATCGCACTTGGCACTAGGAAGGCTAGGGAGTTGCTCTTTGAGATGGAAAAGTTAAGGCTTTAGGGGTTTGCTTACAATAGTATAGAAGACTTAAGAATGGTTGAGTGAGTAAGAATAAAGAATTCTAATCCTATTTGTAGGGTGTAGGCAAACATATTCGGCCAAAATTCGGATGGGGTTTAATTCAAATTTCCAACCGTTGGGCCAAAAAATCAGGAGCTATTGAACTGGTTGATTTTATACCAAAAGGGTAACCGAGTTCGCTCCGAGTTTGGCACGAGTTCGGCTCGAGTTTGATCTCTTAGTATGGTAGACTGTAAATAAATATGGCCTGATTTGGTGGATAGGTTCTTTGGTTTATTTGAGTGGACTAGGTATCTGGGTATAGGTACTTGGGATTTGCCAGTGCGACTCAGCTTCCATCATTCCTAGACTCAAATAAATAAAAGATTATATTTGAAGAGACGTAATAGACGACATGTAATAGCAGTGTTGAGGCTTCATATCGCGATATATCAATGCATGGTTTAGTTAACTATCAAAATTAAGTTAACTGAGACCGGATGGGCCAACAATCTCCTCTATTTTGATAATTGATAAACTATGAATGATACTGCAAGTCTTTGATATGCAAGGCTCCTCCGTAACTGTGGTGCAATTGATATGCTAAAGATAACGTCTATCAAGTATCATCTTGTATGCTAGTATCATGTATGTCTTTCTTTCCCGTTGTCATTTGATCGAAATGGCATGCTCCCCCAAAATCGATGAGATGACAAAAAAAATAAGAGAGTAAAGTGTATACAGGATAATATATAATGACAACAGAAAAATTACATTAAATTTTTATTCATTTAAAAGAAAACATACAAAAGTGGATGTGTAGTCAAAATATCATTGTAACGCCCCAGTCCCAAAATATGTAGGACTAGGACACGTAAGCATGCCAGCTGCATGGTTATGGCACTCCAATATATGGAAACCATAACGCATACGTACGCTGTATTATGAATATCAATCCACAAGTGCTATAAATCTATCACAAGTCACAGGGTATAATCTAAATCTTATCCACGAAAAATCAAATATAATTATATATCCAACATCTATATAACTAGATCTCAATAAGAAGTATCTAAGGGTGACAGTCGGATGGAAACAAATCCACTACCGAACTAGAATATAAAAATAAACATAATATAAGTACAACAACTAACCATCACTAAGACTCGAAGAGAAGACCTCCTCGAAACATAAGTAACCAGTCCGGATCTGCGCTCATGCGAATACTCATGAACATCTACACCTGGAAAGGGACCAGTGTAATACCTCGTTCCGCTCAAGCGGACTGCTGACTCAAACGGCAAAAGTGCAACTGCCCCGACCCACTTTGCCTCAAACGAGAAGCAAATGATATCCAGACTTGTCCCTACAGGATCCGGCTTAGGCTTTCAGAGGCTCGCTTGACGTATCACTCTACCGAGGCGAATCATCGCTAAGGTGGGTAGCTACGGTGAACTTGTTTTTGCTTAGCCAGCACACATAAAATTTGGAAGGATACATGCTAGTCGCTAGGTGAATCGCCCCCTGCATGCTAATAAGCATCCAACACACTTAGCTAAGGGAATAATCCCAACTTATATTGCTTATATGCTAGAACATGGAAATAAAATATTGCTTATATATATATGTTCAGACCCTCGCATGCTACCCTAGAATGTGTCGCTCGGGAAGTCCCCTAACGGTTTCACCTCTCGGCTTACCTTCGGGCCCGAGCTAATATGAATATTGTGTTTATACAAATGTATGCTTGTATGCTTGTATGTTACCTTGTTTCATCTAAACCCCGGAAGACTACTAAGTAGTCGTTCCGTGCATGATTGAACCTGCAAGTATCCGGGACCGTTAGGTCACCAGGCAGCCCCGAGCCAGGGGAATGCATCAAGGCAAGTTATTCACTGATCAAAGAAACAAGATTCAAGTATCTCGTGTACTCGTGTACTCGTGTTCTCGTGTACTCGTATTCTTGTGTTCTAGTGCACGCATGTTCTCGTGTTCGCGTGTATCTTGTGATAATTAGAAGACCCCAAATTGTATGTCGCGGACAAGTTTTACGGACAGTCACCGGGGCACTGGGGCCGATCCGATCCGAATGGAGCTCGTGTGTAGTCATCGTGTGCTGGAGAGGATAGCTTGCAATGCATCGTGTACTCTCATAGCATGCTATCCTTGTCCCTGACTATGTCCATAATGGCTATGCCAGCGACTCGTGTTCATATAGATAAGTCATCCTCGCTTAGCGGCTATCCGTGTGCGAGTCATTGCATCGCATCAATAAACAACTGAACACCTGAACGATCTTGAAATAATAGTAATCGTGTTGCATATGCTATCGTATGAATGTTTATATATGCCCATGCTTGAATTAACAATGTTTGCCTTGGACAGGGAAGGTAAAATGGTAAGTTGGTAAGTATCGCCGTATTTTCTCTCATGTCGCACGGCGCACTGCCACACGAGTTAGGCTATTCAATCTTTGCATGAAACTGATCCTAAGGCAACTAGCAAGACAACATAATAGTTGGTGCACGGAACCTGTATTACGTATTTGGATTTATCGAGCGGGCGAGTAGCTTCCCCACCAGTGCATTCAATGTACTGATAATCCACCAGTTTGTATGCAGGGTGCGGAAGAACCTCGTTCAGTACGGATGCTCCTTCGTGCATGCTAAGGCGTGGAGATCACTCTGAAGCAGCACTGCATCCGGAACTGAAGAACATATATAAGACATAATATTGTGAACATAGCCTGAACATCGCATGTACAATCATTCCACAATTGTAGCCACTTGGCATACTTTTACTGTTTCAGAGAGAGAGGCTTAAGCGACTTGTAATCTCGGCTATACGCCGCCTGTAACACTTGTTTATATCAATAAAAGAGTTACTTTACTTCAACTTGTGTTTCAATGCTTCCGCTATATTGTCAACTCAGTGAACTTGTTACCGATCGCATATGCGTTCATGACTCCGTTGCACTCGGACAATCTGTGCGTCTCTGTGGCTTAGAACTCTTACCGCTAGCTAATGAACCACGGCCTTGCATGGGCGTGGCTCACGCTCATGCAACATCACGCCCGGATGGGTCATAAAGTGATCGTTCTGCGGGAGCACTGGTGCGGTGATTCTTGCCTAGCGGGAACGGCCGATTTAGCCTGCGGGAGATCGGGGCGTGACATGTTGGTATCAGAGCCTGGCTTCTACGCCTTTGGATTTTATTTCGAATATCTCTGTTTTGAAAGCTCGTTCGTGGGTTATGTGTACGCTCTCTCTCTCTCAATGCCTCAATGGAATGTTCCAACAATAAGTCTAAATACTTTCAAAATACGTTTTGAATGATATGATTGCTTGTATGATATCGTGAGGCGAGTGGCCTTTGTGCCAACCTATGCGAACCCTTGAGATTATCGCAGTAGCTTGTCCGATTTCACTAACTCTAAGTTTAGTTGAATGCATATGTTTGAGGGACGCCTTGAACTTGTGCACGATCCAAGACTTAAGAAAATATAAAACTCGAGTGCTAAGACTTCGCTATCGCTAAGTTGGCGAAGTGCATGTGTTTGGAGCGCTACGAATACGTATACGATCCAGACTAGTGATATGGTAATTTCGATGCTTGTGCAAGTGAATATCTAAATAAACAAGTACAATAACTTGTATAGGTTTGTCTCAGTCTTGTATCGTTAAATCAAAATTGATTGAAACGTACTGCTTGTCCTCAGTAAGTCTCGAGGACGAGACTTTTTTTGAGTTGGGTAGGATATAACACCCCGTTCCGCTCAAGCGGACTGCCGACTCAAACGGCAAAAGTGCAACTGTCCCGACCTGCTTTGCCTCAAACAAGAAGCAAATAATATCCAGACTTGTCCCTACAGGATTCGGCTTAGGCTTTCAGAGGCTCGCTTGACGTATCACTCTACCGAGGTGAATCATCGCTAAAGTGGGTGGCTATGGTGAACTTATCTTTGCTTAGCCAGCAAACATAAAATCTGGAAGGATATATGCTAGTCGCTAGGTGAATCACCCCTTGCATGCTAATAAGCATCCAACATACCTAGTTAAGGGAATAATCCTAACTTGTATTGCTTATATGCTAGAACATGGAAATAAAATATTGCTTATATATATATATGTTCAGACCCTCGTATGCTACCCTAGAACGTGTCGCTCGGGAAGTCCCCTAACGGTTTCACCTCTCGACTTATCTTCGGGCCCGAGCTAATATGAATATTGTGTTTATACAAATGCATGCTTGTCTGCTTTTATGTTGCCTTATTTTCATCCAAACCCCGGAAGACTACTAAGTAGTCATTTCGTGCATGATTGAACCTGCAAGTATCTGGGACCGTTAAGTCACCAGGCAGCACTGAGCCAGGGGAATGCATCAAGACAAGTTATTCACTGATCAAAGAAACAAGATTCAAATATCTCGTGTACTCGTGCACTCGTGTTCTCGTGTTCTAGTGCATGCATATTCTCGTGTCCTCGTGTATCTTGTGATAATTGGAAGACCCCAAATTGCATGTCGCGGACAAGTTCCACGGACGGTCACCGGGGCACTGGGGCCGATCCGATCCGAATGGAGCTCGTGTGTAGTCATCATGTGCTAGAGAGGATAGCTTGCAACGCATCATGTACTCTCGTAGCATGCTATTCTTATCCTTGACTATGTCCATAATGGCTATGCCAGCGACTCGTGTTCATATAGATAAGTCATCCTCGCTTAGTGGCTATCCACGTGTGAGTTATTGCATCGCATCAATAAACAACTGAACACCTGAACGATCTTGAAATAATAGTACTCGTGTTGCATATGATATCGCCTGAATGTTTATACATGCCCATGCTTGAATTAACAATGTTTGCCTTGGACAGGGAAGGTAAAATGGTAAGTTGGTAAGTCTCGCCGTGTTTCCTCTCATGTCGCACGGCACACTGCCACACGAGTTAGGCTATTCAATCTTTGCATGAAACAGATCCTAAGGCAACTAGCAAGACAACATAATAGTTGGTGCACGGAACCTGTATTACATATTTGGATTTGTCGAGCAGGCGAGTAGCTTCCCCACCAGTGCATTCAATGTACTAATAATCCACTAGTTTGAATGCAGGGTACGGGAGAACCTCGTTCGATGCGGATGCTCCTTCGTGCGTGCTAAGGTGTGGAGATCACTCTGAAGCAGCGCTGCATCCGGAACTGAAGCACATATACAAGACATAATGTAGTGAACATAGCCTGAACATCGCCTGTACAATCATTCCACAATTATAGCCACTTGGCACACTTTTATTGTTTCAGAGAGAGAGGCTTGAGCGACTTATAATCTCAGCTATACGTTGCCTGTAACACTTATTTATATCAATAAAAGAGTTGCTTTACTTCAACTTATGTTTCAATGCTTTCGCTATATTGTCAACTCAGTGAACTTGTTACCGATCGCCTATGCGTTCATGACTCCGCTGTACTCGGACAATCTGTGCGACTCTGTGGCTTAGAACTCTTACCGCCAGCTAATGAACCACGGCCTTGCACGGGCGTGGCTCACGCTCGTGCGGCATCATGCCCGGATGGGTCATAAAGTGATCGTTCCGCGGGAGCGCTGGCGCGGTGATTCTCGCCTAGCGGGAACGGCCGATTTAGCCTGCAGAAGATCGGGGCGTGACATGTTGGTATCATAGCCTGGCTTCTACGCCTTTGGATTTTATTTCGAATATCTCTGTTTTGAAAGCTCGTCCGTGGGTTATGTGTACGCTCTCTCTCAATGCCTCAATGGAATGTTCCAATAATAAGTTTAAATACTTTCAAAATGTATTTTAAATGATATGATTGCTTGTATGATATCGTGAGGCGAGTGGCCTTTGTGCCAACCTGTGCGAACCCTTGAGATTATCACAGTAGCTTGTCCGATTTCACTAACTCTAAGTTTGGTTGAATGCATATGTTTGAGGGACGCCTTGAACTTATGCATGATCCAAGACTTAAGAAAATATGAAACTAGAGTGCTAAGACTTCGCTATCGCTAAGTTGGTGAAGTGTATGTGTTTGGAGCACTACGAATACGTGTACGATCCAGACTAGAGATATACTGATTTTGATGCTTGTGCAAGTGAATATCCAAATAAATAAGTACAACGACTTGTATATGTTTGCCTCAGTCTTATATCGTTAAATCAAAATTGATTGAAACGTACTGCTTGTCCTCAGTAAGTCTCGAGGACGAGACTTTTTCTGAGTTGGGTAGAATGTAACACACCGTTCCGCTCAAGCGGACTGCCGACTCAAATGACAAAAGTGCAACTGTCCCGATCCGCTTTGCTCAAACGAGAAGCAAATAATATCCAAACTTGTCCCTACAGGATCCGGCTTAGGCTTTCAGAGGCTCGCTTGACGTATCGCTCTACCGAGGCAAATTATCGCTAAGGTGGGTGGCTACGGTGAACTTGTCTTTGCTTAGCCAGCACACATAAAATCTGGAAGGATACATGCTAGTCGCTAGGTGAATCACCCCTTGTATGCTAATAAGCATCCAACACACCTAGCTAAAGGAATAATCCTAACTTGTATTGCTTATATGCTAGAACATGGAAATAAAATATTGCTTATATATATATGTTCAGACCCTCGCATGCTACCCTAGAATGTGTCGCTCGGGAAGTCCCCTAACAGTTTTACCTCTCGGCTTACCTTCGAGCCCCAGCTAATGTGAATGTTGTATTTATACAAATGCATGCTTGTCTGCTTGTATGTTGCCTTGTTTTCATCCAAACCCCGGAAGACTACTAAGTAGTCGTTCCGTGCATGATTGAACCTGCAAATATCTGGGACCGTTAGGTCACCAGGCAGCCCCGAGCCAGGGGAATACATCAAGGCAAGTTATTCGCTGACCAAAGAAACAAGATTCAAGTATCTCGTGTACTCATGTACTCGTGTTCTCGTGCACTCGTGTTCTCGTGTTCTAGTGCACGCATGTTCTCGTATTCTCGTGTATCTCGTGATAATTGGAAGACCCCAAATTGTATGTCGCGGACAAGTTCCACGTACGGTTACCGGGGCACTAGGGCCGATCCGATCCGGATGGAGCTCGTGTGTAGTCATCGTGTGCTGGAGAGGATAGCTTGCAACGCATCGTGTACTCTCGTAGCATGCTATCCTTGTCCTTGACTACGTCCATAATGGCTATGCCAGCGACTCGTGTTCTTATAGATAAGTCATCCTTGCTTAGTGGCTATCCGCGTGCGAGTCATTGCATTACATCAATAAACAACTGAACACCTGAACGATCTTGAAATAATAGTACTCGTGTTGCATATGCTATCGCCTGAATGTTTATATATGCCCGTGCTTGAATTAACAATGTTTGCCTTGGACAGGGAAGGTAAAATGGTAAGTTGGTAAGTCTCGTCGTGTTTTCTCTCATGTCGCACGGCGCACTGCCACACGATTTAGGCTATTCAATCTTTGCATGAAACTGATCCTAAGGCAACTAGCAAGACAACATAATAGTTGGTGCACGGAACCTGTATTACGTGTTTGGATTTGTCGAGCGGGCGAGTAGCTTCCCCACCAGTGCATTCAATGTACTGATAATCCACCAGTTTGTATGCAGGGTGCGGGAGAACCTCGTTCGGTGATGATGCTCCTTCGTGCGTGCTAAGGCGTGGAGATCACTCCGAAGCAGCGCTGCATCCAGAACTGAAGCACATATACAAGACATAATATTGTGAACATAGCCTGAATATCGCCTGTACAATCATTCCATAATTGTAGCCACTTGGCACACTTTTACTGTTTCAGAGAGAGAGGCTTGAGTGACTTGTAATCTCGGCTATATGCCGCCTGTAACACTTGTTTATATCAATAAAAGAGTTGCTTTACTTCAACTGTGTTTCAATGCTTCCGCTATATTGTCAACTCAGTGAACTTGTTACCGATCGCCTATGCGTTCATGACTCCGCTGTACTCGGACAATCTGTACGACTCTGTGGCTTAGAACTCTTACCGCCAGCTAATGAACTATGGCCTTGTAAGGGCGTGGCTCATGCTCGTGCGGCATCACGCCCGGATGGGTCATAAAGCGATCGTTCTGCGGGAGAGCTGGCGCGGTAATTCTCGCCTAGCCGGAACAGCCGATTTAGCCTGTGGGAGATCGGGGCGTGACAACTAGGTCCTCAGAGGGACATAACAAGATACATAGAAGCATGCCAATAAAGTACTGAAATAAATATCCAATGGGTCACCTAACCATCTATGTGAATGCAATTTGAGAACAACTTTCCAACAAGCATGTCGTCTTTTGAACGACAGAGGCCACCAGGTAGTATAGGGGTCATCATGACCGCGCATCTCTGGCGGAGCGTACGGGTTACATAAAAATGAAAGTGCAAAGGAGCCCAAATATGGTACTTGTTGTTCTTCCCACCCCATGCTCTAAGCATGTCACATCAATGACATGATTTAGTTCATAGCCTATCTTTAGTACAATAGCCCAACCCTGCAACCAAACAAGGACAAGGATTGGACTACCGTACTACGATAGGCTATGTCCATTGACTACTAATAACTGCTAAGTCTTCTAGCATGCAAAGTGTCTATCAGCAGTTATCCCTAACATACGGCCATACATACAGGAGGCCAGACCTGCCATGCAGTCCGTGATCTATATGAGACTCACACTCGTGTAACAGCTATGTCACAGCCAAAGAAACCTAATGATGCTTCATGCTAATGGGGCAGTCTCATAAACAAGGTCAATGCATATACATAATAAAAACAAATCACGACGACACCGTCGTTGTATCCAAGTTTCCTTGGACGCGCATTTTATATAACAGTTAAAATATATAAACTAATGATGGAAAATAAAGATACATGCAACATATGGAATATGAATAACAGTACAATGGCAAGGTATACTTGTCTGACAAGAGAGCTGCAAAATGTAACGTCCAGATGTCAAACACCAAGAGTCAGAAACTACGGCCTCAGAATGAACATCTCCGGATGCTGTGATAAATATCACCAACGTTCCCAGAATAAATGAGATAGCTAGAAAGCACTACCCTTTCGTCCAATTTGGTCACAGGGGCAAAACGGTAATTTCAGGTCAAAGCGGGCTCTACATGTAGGCCACTTTGTACCAAAAAGTGTGCCAGGGATAACGGCCTCTAAATAGGACAAATTATAGGTCAAAAAACTCTAAATGTTAGTACGAACTCAACGGTATGTCCAAATATGGATTCCGGTGAGCCGTTCGCCCAAAAAGTCGACCGTGGGGCCCGCCAATATGCGGCTTGGTCAACTGTCTCAGAATTGCGTGAAAATTGGTTCACAGGACCAGCACGATGCCACGAGTCCAGTGGCGTATGTTTCATCACATTCTAACTAGCGTGCACTAAATGGCACGGGGTTTTGCAAAAGTTGCGATAAGGGAAATTTTTGCGGATGCGGGCTAATTCCGACACGCACACGCGTCCAAATCAGTTTCCGTGAAAGCCACACGTCTGGGTATACCGTGCGCGCCTTTCGGTGCACTTGGTACATGACGGGACAGTCCCGTTTGATGGGGCGTGCTCCATATCACAAATTTTAGAAGTTGAAAAAAAAATATTTTTAGGATTTCTATCTGATTTAATTCAACATACAGTAACTAATAAATTATTATATTTAATAGAAAATAATCTAGGTTAGATGGTCTTCGCATACCAAAAAGAAAAACTAAATTTGGATCTCTGTGGTGGCAGATACAAGTCCGTGAACATGGGTGGTTACCGCAGTTTTCTGCGATCCAAAAGTTATCATTTTTTGCCAACTTGGTCGCTGTTTTTGCCTAGGGTTATGAGTTGTTCGAGATAAACTAATATACAGATATAGAAGGGGGATAGGTCATGCACATACCGGTGAAGACGGGGTTAAGTTTGGTCAAGAGAGGGCACGGAAAACGAAGCGTGAACACAGGTACGCTGCAGTTCAGTTTCTGTCGTAGGGTTGCGCGCGAATGGCGATGCGACGGTCTGCTCGGCGGTCCAGGTGGCGGTTCTATAGAGGTTGGGCAGCGGAACTTCGGTGAAGAACGGCGGTCGCAGGGGGGTTCGAGAGGATGAAGAGGCATTTTTAGGGTTTGGTTTACTGTGTAATATATAGAGAGAGAGATATGAAGAACGCGGGGGGGGGGGTCTCTCGGCTACAGCTGCTGCTGTGGTTGGGTTTAAACGGGTGGCGGGCTAGTGTTAACGGGCAGTGGGTAGGATAGAGTATAACGGGTAGGGTTTAGGTCCATTAGTTAGGGTTTAGATTGATTTAATTAATTCTTTTTCTTTTTCCTTTTTCTTTCTTATTCTTTTTTATTTCTTTTCTAATTCCTAATTTCTTTTTCTTCTATTATTCTTTTAATAACCCTATATATATATATATATATATATATATATATATAGAAAACTCTAGAATTTATTAGTGCATACCATTAATCTATCAACTATCCACAGGGTCTCCAATATGTAAATAATTAAAGAAAATTTATAATTGCTCCATAAATCTCCTATTGCACAAACACCTAAAAATATAGAATTAACTCAATTCTATTTCCTCTAATTAGCTCATAATTACTATAAATTAATTAAATAATTAATTTAAAAGATTAATATGATTTTTAGAATTATAGGTTTTACATTCTACCCAACTTATAAAAATTTTGTCCTCGAAATTAAAATAGGGTAGGGTTCTCTTTATCTAATCTCACTTGGTCACAGTCTAAAAATAATTCACCCCAAGTTTAACAATACAATTTCTACCCAACTTAGAATTTATCCATCTATCATATAAGGCTATACATCTAAGAAAACTATTCCTCAAATTATTTAATCATGTTATTCAATCCTCAGAAGTTTTAACACCAACATATTACCTATGATATGCCCTTAATTCCGAAAAATAATCACCAAGTAATGGGATTGGCCCATGGGGTATATCTAGTACTATCTGCATATCAAATTATACCAAGCACGAGAGTTCATCTTTCTGAAATAGGGGAAGATGGAAAACAATAATAAAGAGTTCAAGGGGGTAATAAAATACAAGTACGAGGTTCAAGGAGGTTAAGGAATTCAAATGAGAATTGTCAAGGTAGTTGTGGATTAAAATCCTATTTGGTAAATTCTTATTCGTATGCTCGTATCAGTACAGTTATGTAAGCGATACGATATGCTCAGACATGTCTAAAGGGCAAGTACATTCGTCTAAGAGCTAATCGATTTTATCTCAATCCACATAAGTAGTCATGCGAAGGGCGAACCAAGCACACTAAGGTTAGCTAGACCTTAATACACTGATTCTGATTAGACAATTGTATTAGTGTGGTTGATCAGGCCTCAATAACACATATGTCATGAACAAGCTCGATAAAAGATTAAGCTTGCAAAACTAGGCTATAATAGCAGCATAAGTCGGGGTAGTTCAGAAAATATAAATACGCTAGATTATAATGAAAGAAGGTACAGAATAATTCAATTTCACAAAAAGATAAGACTCTATAATCTCTACAGTTGTCATACAACTCCTTGTCTAAGTTGCTAGTCGACCAAATAGGGGCATGAACCTCTAAGTATTACAGTCGGGATAAACACTATCGTCTTATGCAAGCATATAGTTAATGTCATTTAGTTACACTTCATTAATGAGTCAAGAGGACTATGTGATACTAGGTTGTGTGACATACTATCCAACTTAGAAGTATAAACTAATATTATAACTGTCTTAAAGGGAATTCTATAAAATAACCTTGCACTTGCAAATAAAGTAGAAACTCTTATTAGGGTACACGAGGAAAAGATCTTGGTATTTATTAGGGTCTCCTATTGCATTATATAGGTAATGGTCATCTTAAGTCCTAATCATGGTGCTTATAGAACAAGTGTCAATAGTAAGGATAGAAGAGTTACTGGCCTTCAAAAGGAAAAGAGGATATAACCTATATTGAGGTGGGGTATAAATCACATGATTTGAAACTAAAAGATAATCATCATGTCACAATCTACAAGAATAACTCAACTTATCAAGCTCTAACTACCAAGCACAAAATTTTCAAAATTCAAGATTACAACTATAACCTTAGCAAACTATATATCCTAATCATAGAATAAAATCACTCGATCTACAATCAGAATGGTTATGTGGCATGAATTAAAAGATGAAGAAAAGGAAGCATAATTAGTCGTCGCACAATAGCGAGCGCTATGGGTTCAGAGGAACAAGTCATAAAACTAAATAGAAAGACTCTAGATAATGTCATAGTTTCTTGAGGGAAGATGGTTGCTAATCTCTGTGTTCGAGGTATGATCAAGAAAAATATTATATTTATTCCTCTTGGCTTCCTAAGGTACTGTCTACTTAATAATAAGACAAGGAGCTAAATTTATAGTTCTAATATTATCTCACTATGAAAGTTAAGTTTGGTCCTAATATTCAACCTTCAATTTTTATTGGTTCCTCAATGCTAGGGTCAAACAATATGATCAAATTTCTAACCAACCATAGTAGTATCTATAATATCTTAAGTCATCCCTAATTATCAAGGGATAATGGTCAATCCATCTACAGGTAAGGGTGCTATGATTCATTAAGTATTCTAACTCGGTGATGTGTCAATACTCTAGTTGTACTCTTAATAGGAAGGTTACCCTACTTATTATCTAACGACAGGGACTTCTATATTCTAGGAGGGGGCTATACTCAAGGAACTATTAGGGAAGCACATAAATCAAGCAGGATGCAATTATTCAAAAAGAACTGATTTGGAAGGAAGGTGAATCATAGTCAATTATGGATGAGATCCTATAGTTTAATCCTATTTGCAGGCTTGCTCGGTACAGTGATGTAACCAAGACAATATGCTCTCGACCTGCATGGGCCACCACTAAAAACATGTCATGCCCCAGTCCCAAAATATGTAGGACTAGGACACGTAAGCATGCTAGCCGCATGGTTATGGCACTCCAATATATGGAAATCATAACGCATACATACACTGTATTATGAATATCAATCCACAAGTGGTATAAATCTATCACAAGTCACAGGGTATAATCTAAATCTCATCCACAGAAAATAAAATATAATTATATAACCAACATCTATATAACTAGATCTCAATAAGAAGTATCTAAGGGTGACAGTCGGATGGAAACAAATCCACTGCCGAACTAGAATATAAAAACAAACACAATATAAGTACAACAACTAACCATCACTAAGACTCGAAGACAAGACCTCCTCGAAACATAAGTAACCAGTCCGGATCTGTGCTCCTGCGAATACTCATGAACACCTACACCTGGAAAGGGACCAGGTCCTCAGAGGGACATAACAAGATAAATAGAAGCATGCCAATAAAGTACTGAAATAAATATCCAATGGGTCACCTAACCATCTATGTGAATGTAGTTTGAGAACAACTTTCCAACAAGTAGGCTATCTGGCCATAAAATAGGATTGGCATGATTCTCTCGGAGAATCAGGGACCTACAAAGCATGTTGTCTTTTGAACGACAGAGGCTGCCATGTAGTATAGGGGTCATCATGACCGCACATCTCCGGTGGAGCATGCGGGTTACATAAAAAGAAAAGTGCAAAGGAGCCCAAATGCGGTACTTGTTGTTCTCCCCACCCCATGCTCTAAGCATGTCACATCCATGACACGATTTGGTTCATAGCCTATCTTTAGTACAATAGCCCAACCCTGCAACCAAATAAGGACAAGGATTGGACCACCATAATACGATAGGCTATGCTCATGGACTACTAATAACTGCTAAGTATTCTAGCATGTAAAGTTTCTATCAGCAGTTATCCCTAACGCACGGTCATACGTACAGGAGGCCAGACCTGTCACGTAGTCCGTGATCTATATGAGACTCACACTAGTGTAACAGCTGTGTCACGGCCAATGAAACCTAATGATGCTTCATGCTAATGGGGCGGTCTCATAAACAAGGTTAATGCATATACATAATAAAAATAAATCACGACGACACAGTCGTTGCACCCAAGTTTCCTTGGACGCGCATTTTATATAACAGTTAAAATATATAAAATAATGATAGAAAATAAAGATGCATGCAACATATGGAATATGAATAACAGTACAATGGCAAGGTATACTTGCCTGGCAAGAGAGCTGCAAAATATAACGTCCAGATATCAAACACCAAGAGTTAGAAACTACAGCCTCAGAATGAACGTCTCCGGATGCTGAAATAAATATTACCAACATTCCCAAAATAAGTGAGATAGCTAGAAAGCACTACACTTTCGTCCAATTTGGATACAGGGAAAAAACGATAATTTCAGGTCAAAGAGGGCTCCACATGTGGGCCACTTTGCACCAAAAAGTATGCCAGGGGTAACGACCTCTAAATAGGACAAATTATAGGTCAAAAAAACTCTAAATGTTAATACAAACTCAACGGTATATCCAAATGTGGATTCCGGTAAGCCGAACACAATTTTGCCTAAAAAGTCAATCGTAGGGCCCGCCAATGGACGACTTGGTCAACTGTCTCAGAATTACGTAAAAATTGGGTCACAGGACCAGCACGCTACCACGAGTCCAGTGGCATAAGTTTCGTCGTATTCTGACAATCGTGCACTTAATGGCATGAGATTTTGCAAAAGTTACGATACGGAGAATTTCTACGGATACGGGCTGATTTCGACGCGCACACGCGTCCAAATCAGTTTTTGTGAAAGCCCACATGTTTGGGTATACCATGCACGCCTTTCGGTGCACTTGGTATACGACGGGGCATTCCCGTTTGGTGGGGCACGCTCCGTATCGTAATTTTTGGAAGTTAAAAACAGTATATTTTTGGGATTTTCTATCTGATTTAATTCAACATACAACAACTAATAAATTATTGTATTTGACAGGAAATAATCTAGGTTAGGTGGTCTTCGCATACCAAAGAGAAAAACTAAATTTGGATCTCTGTGGTGGGAGATACGAGTCCGTGAACATGGGTGGTTACCATAGTTTTCTGCGATCCAAAAGTTGTTATTTTTTGCCAACTTGGTCATTATTTTTGCCTAAGATTACGCGTTATTCGAGATAAAATAATGTACAGATATGGAAGGGGGATAGGTCATGCATATACCGGTGAAGACGGGATCGAGTTTGGTCGAGCGAGGGCACAGAAAACGAAGCGTGAACACAGGTACGCTGTAGTTCAGTTTCTGTCGCGGGGTTGCGCGCGAATGGCGATACGACGGTCTGCTCGGGGGTCCAGGCGGCGGTTCTATCGAGGCTGGGCGGTAGAACTTCGGTGAAGAACGGTGGTGGCAGGGGGGTTGGAGAGGATGAAGAGGCGTTTAGGGTTAGGGTTTGGTTTACTATGTAATATATATATATAGAGAGAGAGATATGAAGAACGCAGGGGGGGTCTCTCGGCTACAGCTGCTGCTGTGGTTGGGATTAAATGGGTGGCGGGCTGGTGTTAATGGGCAGTAGGTAGGTTAGAGTATAACGGGCAGGGTTTAGGTCCATTAGTTAGGGTTTAGATTGATTTAATTAATTCTTTTTCCTTTTTCTTTTTCTTTCTTATTCTTTTTCATTTCTTTTCTAATTCCTAATTTCTTTTTCTTCTATTATTCTTTTTAATAACCCTATATATATATATATATATATATATATATATATATATATATATATATATATATATAACTCTAGAATTTGTTAGTGCATAACATTAATCTATCAACTGTCCACATGGTCTCCTACATGTAAATAATTAAAGAAAATTTATAATTGCTCCATAGATCTCCTATTGCACAAACACCTAAAAATATAGAATTAATTAAATTATATTTCCTCTAATTAGCTCATAATTACTATAAATTAATTAAATAATTAATTAAAAAGATTAATATAATTTTTAGAATTAGGGGTTTTACAATCATATAAAGCATCTAAAAGTAAACTTTTAAACATTTAAATCCATTGAGTAACTAGTTGTGATTTTCTTCATCATCAGATTCAACTATTTTGTTTGGATCAAAGAAGGCATCAGCTGGATCCAAATATCACTGAATATGGGGTGATCACTACAAAATTCTTGTTGATTTGGATTTCGAAGAATCAAAAAAGGTCCGACTTGATGCTTCGATAGGGTGTACTGGATGTCTATCAAAGTATTGCCAAGAACCTGAGTCTGAAGAGTTTGGCGATGATCAGTAACACGATTGCGTATATCTCATGCAATAGATTAAAAATAGATTCTAAGGTTTATGGTTGTTCATCAACAGGAGGGACGGAATCAACAGGATGAGTGTTGGAGTTTAATGATGAGTTATAAGGTAGAAGCATGGTTGGCTCAATTCTCCGAATTCTATTGAGGTATAAAGGTTCCTCAAGATTTGGACAAGTATCCAAAGGAATGTCGAAATAGCTAAAAATGGTTGGCAAGTACATGGCGTATAGTAGTTGACGCCCTTTCTTACGACATTGAACCATTTGAGATAAGACGATCTGGAGAACATTGAAGTTAATGCCGAAATGCAAGTGATATAAAGCTAACATTTTTAGATAAGAGACCCCATCAAAGTAAGTCTTCTCAGGTAGAAAACTTGAAAAGATAATACGATATATTTCAAAAAAGTGACCATTCAAGTATCTAGCATAAAAAATTTCAGGTGGACATTCAAAAGGGTAACAAAGGATATTCTTGAAATAATCTAGGGTTAAACCATAGTCGAATTGAAATTGTGTGATGTTAACTAAGGTTTGTCCATCAGCGGGAATAGGTAGGATTTTACCCAAGTCATTCACATCGAATTCAATTGGAATGCCACGAACTCTAGATGAAATAGTGTCATGTTCATATATTAAGTTACAATAGAATATTTGAATAGTATTGGTATAAATTTTGGTATGGGTCATAACAAATTCTTCAAGTTAAAGTTTTTGAAGAATAGGTAGATAGTCTATGTGTTGGAAAAAAATATTAATAGGATGGCCAAAACAGATGTGTCTCTTGGAGAAGTCATTAAACCAAGATTTAAAATTTTGAGTCTTTGAAAGGTGAAACCATCAAATTCTCCTAAGTTTGGCATAATGGGACAGAAAAGCGAGTCAAAAAAGGAATCTTGTTTCCTTTGAGGGGCCATTGGGAGAGGATGTAGAAGGAAAACCTAAGGTTTATTTGTGGAGGAGGAATAATTTTCGTTGGTCTGAATGAATGAACAACGAAATAATCTACATATAGAGTAGCAGAAACCTAAAATAGGAAAAGAATTAAATAACATAGTTATTCTGGAATTAAACTAACCGAGTTCGATCCGAGCTCGGCCCGAGTTCTGTTGACATTTATTTCCATAATCTTAATGTAACTTTAATCGATATTATGTCTTTCTCGACTTGATATAAATACAGAATAATAAATATTGAACTTAAATAGTACATTTTCTAGAGTTGAAATCATCTCAGAGTAGCTGTAGAGGCCGGATCCCAGCTAGCGGTGGTCCGAAGACACTTAAATACAGTGTCGCTTAAGGTTATTTATACCTTTTTGACATAAGCCCCCTTTTGGCTTGTATCCAAAAAATTTAAAACTTTTTAAAAATTATGACAAAAAATTTATAAAGCATCTTATGATTCTTATATTTTATCATAATCCAAAAGACTTAATTCTCGATGGATAAAGTTGAATCGATCTTCAGCTAAAAGTTTAGTAAAGATGTCTGCTAATTGATGTTTCGTGTCCACATACTCTAAACAAATATCTCCGTGTAATTGATGATCCCTCAGAAAATGATGACGAATTTCTATGTACTTTAGTGCGTAAGTGGCATACTGGAATTTTTGGTGAGATTAATGGTGCTAGTGTTATCACAAAAAATAGGAATATTCTTATAGTGCAGATTGAAGCCTTCTAGGGTTTGCTTCATCCATAAAATTTGAGCACAACAACGTCCTGCGGCGATATACTCTGCCTCAGTTATTGATAATGCAACAGAATTTTATTTTTTGCTAAACCAGGAGGCTAGAGACTTTCCTAAGAAATGACACGTGTTGTTGGTACTTTTTCGATCGACTTTGCATCCAGCAAAATCAGCATCCGAGTAACCAGCAAGGTCAAAGGACGTAATTTTGGGATACCATAAGCCTGCCGACAAAGCTCCTTTAAGGTATCTAAAGATACGCTTAACTGCGCATAAATATGATTCTTTAGGATTAGCCTGATATCTAGCATAAAGACATACAACAAACATAATGTCTTGATGACTAGCAGTTAGATATAACAAACTAACAATCATACCTCGATACTTATGTATGTCTATTGGTTTACTGCTTTCATCTAGGTCAAGCTTAGTGGATGTTGCCATTGGAGTTTCGATAGGCTTTGCATTGTCCATGTCAAACTTTTTGAGCAAATCCTTCGTGTACTTAGCCTGATGGACAAAAGTTCCGTGTGAATCTTGTTTGATTTGCAATCCTAGGAAAAAAAGTCAGTTCTCCTATCATGCTCATCTCAAATTTATTCTACATATACTTAGTAAATTCGATATATATCATCTCATTAGTAGATCCAAATATGATATCATCAACATATATTTGCACTAATAACAAAGAATCAGCAGAAGATTTTATAAAAATGGTAGTATCAATTTTTCCTTTTGAAAAACTGTTTTCAAGTAAAAAGAAGCTAAGACGTTTATACCAGGCACGAGGGGCTTATTTGAGTCCGTATAAAGCCTTTCGTAACTTGAATATGTGGTCAGGATGTTTGAAATCTTTAAAACCAGGGTGTTGTTTGACAAAAATATCTTCTTTGATAACTCTATTTAGAAAAGCACTTTTAACATCCATTTGAAAAAGTTTAAAGTTATGAAAACTAGCAAAAATGCAAAGCATTCGGATAGATTCAAGTCTAGCAACAGGAGCATAAGTCCCATCGTAGTCGATACCTTCCTCTTTGTTTTATTCTTGAGCTATGAGACGTTCTTTGTTACATGTAACTGAACCATCCTTATTTAATTTATTTTGGAAAACCTATTTAGTACCAATAATCAGATAATCATTAGGTTTAGGAACAAGTTCCCAAACTTGATTGCGTTCAAATTGATTAAGTTTCTCTTGCATAGCAGAAATCTAAAATTCATCGACAAAAGCTTTATCAGTATTTTTAGGTTCTATTTGAGAAATAAAAGCAACATTTGTAATAATATCTCTATTTGAGAAACGTGTACTTACATATTTCGATACATTACCTATTACCAAGTCCTCGGGATAATCTGTGAAAAACTTTAGTCACCTTGGCAGACTTTTCGGATGACTTATACTGTTTGTATCTTATGATGTCTTGTTGGTTGCGGGTTGACTACCTTCATCGTCGCTTTCATTTATTACTTGAGTGTTGTGTTCACAAATATAACATTGATTGATTCTTCAACAGTCAATGAGATTTTGTTGAATACTCTGAATCATTTACTTTTGGCGACATAACCTAGAAAAATACCTTCATCGACCATGGAGTCAAATTTTTCTAGATTATCTTTTATATTAAGAATAAAATATTTGCAGCCAAAAACTTTAAAGTTATGGGGATTCAACCAAACCAAAATTCATAGGGGATTTTATTTGATATAGGTCGAATAAACACCATATTCAAAATATGGCATGAAGTACTTACAGCTTCAGCCCAAAAGTATTTTGAAAGGTTATACAGATTTAACATAACTCTAGCCATATCGTCAAGAGTTCTATTCTTTCGTTCTACAACACCATTTTGTTGTGGAGTTCTAGGACAAGAAAATTTATGAGAAAAACTATTTTATTACAAAATCTTTTGAAATCACTATTTTCGAATTCGCCTCCATGATCACTTCGGATACGAGTAATTATGAAACCTTTTTCGTTTCGAACCTTTTTGTACAAAAATGACATTCAGAAAATGCTTCATTTTTATTTGAAAGAAAATAAACCTATGTGTATCTAGAAAAATCATCAACAATAACATAAGCATAAAGCTTACCGCCAAGGCTGACGACTCTACTGGGTCCAAACAAATTCATATGCAAGAGTCAGAGAGGTCTAGAGGTACTTACAGAGTTGATTAATTTAAAGGAAGATTTAGTAGCTTTATTCTTTTCACAGTCAGCACATACCATATCTTTCTTGAAAGTAATCTCTGGTAAGCCTCTTACGAGTTTCTTCGTAGATAGTCTTGCAATAGTGTCCATGTTTGCGTATCTTAGACGCATATGCCATAGCCAGCTGTCATCTTTATTGGCGTATAGACATTTGCCTGCATTGTTAGTGTCTTTTGCAAGATAGAAAATATACATACCTAATCCCTTCAAAGATAATCTTACCAGTAGATATTTTATAAATAGAATATTTGTTTTTAATGAAGTTAATACCATATCCATGGTTAGCTAGATAACTGATGCTGAGTAGGTTATGTTTTAATTTCGTTATTAGACAAACGTCTTTAATGACAGGATAGGGAGGAACACATATATTACCATTACCAATAATATATCCTCTGAGGTTATTGTCGAAGGAGACATAACCTTCTTTCTTCATCGATATCGTTGCAAATAGATTAGCATCACCAGTCATATGTCGTAAGCAACCACTATCGAGAATCCACTTGCTTCTAGCATGAGAGGGTTGGTCCACCTATAAAACGAGTTATAGATGTAACCTTGGTACCCATTTCCTTGAGGGTTCTACTGTATTAGTTTTTGGTACCTATGCATAAACATTCATATCTACTAACTTTCTTGTTCTACGGAATCTAGATATATATCCTTTCTTACCACAGTAGTGACATATAGCTGTGTGATTGGTGCTTGGTGCAGCATAATAGATATGATTGTGTGAAGCAGTTCTTTGTGGTCTATGTGGATAGTATGCATGATTGTGTAGGATATTTCTTTGTGGTCTTCGTGGATATTTATAATAGAATGCATGATTATGTTTGGTTCTATGTGCATGATGTGTTCTGAACATATGATTGTAAGAACTGTTATGCATGTAGGTAGGATCATAGTTGTGAGTATTTTTTTGTCTTGCTACATGTCTCGTGTTAGGTTGGGTGGAGGTTTGTTCGACCTGTTTACCCAATTTAATATCGTTTTTAGAGGTAGCATATATTTTATCATATTTAGCAGTGAGAGCATATATTCTATGTGCAGCAATGGAATACTTTTTCTTTTCAGATTCGAGTTCTTCCTTAAGTTTAGCGTTCTCCTGAGAACTCTTATCAAGGCTGGCAAGTGCATCATGGAGGTTAAGCTTAAGTCTAGAATTCTTGTCTGAATCGTTTGGGGTATCCTTTACTTCACTTAGTAGAGATGTTAGTCTCTCTATTTCAGTCTAACATTCTTGAACATCTTTCTTAGCATGCTTGTACTTATTTCTAAGTTTTCTAAAATCATCCAGCAGATCACTAAAAGCATTACCTATTTCATCAAAAGTAAAATCATCATAAAAGTTGTTATCCGTTACCTGATCAGCTAACACCATGAAGCATAGGTTTGCTGCTTCTCGAGGATTCTCTTCTTCTGATTCACTAACTTCACTTTCGTACCAAATATTAGTATTAGCATATTTCCATAAAGATGTTCTTCTGGATGAGTAGTTGTGGCAATTTTCTTTTCCTAGGGTTGGACAATCTTTCTTTATATGTCATATCTTCTTACAGTTGTAGCATATAAGCTCTTAATCACTGTTGTCAGTTGGCTCCTTCTTCTTTGATTTTTCAAGCTTTAGAAATTTTCTGAAGTTTTTGGTGGTCAGGGCAACTTTCTCATCTTATGTCACTACCCGATTCTAGAAAATAAGGTTTTTTTATTATTATTTGGTAAATTGTGTATTATATTTAATTAATTATATTTATATTTAATTAGTGATTATATTATTTTTTAATGATTGTTTTAGGGTTTTGGCTAGCCTGGACCCATGTCAGACCCTAGTGGACCCATGTCCGACCCGACCAACACCCTTGTGAGGATTATTTTAGGGCTTAGAAATATTTATTATATTTTTAGTGGGTTAGTGGGAGATATTTGGAGTTAGTTTGAGTGTTTTTGGAACCCGAAACCCAAAACCAATTTAGGGGAGGGTATTTTGGGCATTTGGAGTTTTTGTGAAACCCATTTTTAGACTTGGCCGGCCCTACCTACCCTATTTCCCGTAAACACACAGCAGCAGCCCCCCCTTTGGTTCTACTTCTTCTTCTTCATATTCTTCACTTCTTCTTCTTCTCCACCTCTTCTTTCTTCTTTCTTCTTCTTCCAAAGTGAGTTCTTCACCATTTTTCTTCCTTCTTTCTTCCATTCCTTCTTCTTTATGCTAACCCTCACCTTGCTTTTTTCCTAACCTAGGTATGTGGAGCCTAGAATTAGTGTGGAGGCTAGATTTGGTGGCTTGGAGCTTGAGGGAGGTGATTCCTAGTAGATCGGAGACTTTGGCCTTGGGATTTCAACTCCCAAGAGGTAAACCCTAACTTTTCCCTTGCTAATTACTTTTATGTAGTATAATTAGTGTTGTAGAACCCTCCTAGACCCTAAGCCTACCCGTGGGAGGAAGTTGGAACTAGTTTGATTGAGTTTAGAGACTTTGACATTAGGTTTTGTGTCAATTTCGGGTGGAATCCGAAATTGGCCCAATTTTGGGTGATGTCCTAGGTTAGACGGACCTAGGTAGACATTGTCGGGTGTCTAGAGGGTGAGTGCGTGTCTCCGTTCGGACACGGGAAGCCGTGTCACGGAGAAACGGGCGTTTCGGGCGAAATTGGGGTTTTTCGTCGTCGCTGATTCTAAGTGCGTGCGCGTTTCCGCCACGGACCTAGAATCGACGCGGGAGTACTTTTTCTAGGATCTAGACATCGTTTAAAATGCGTGGAGAAATTTTGGGCCGATTCTGAGTTCGTTTGGTGTGCATTTCAGGAGGTTTTCTGAGCCGCGCACCACGTGTTCGTCGAAATGACCGAACGGCCATTTTGACTTGGTTTCCTCGTTTCGGGCTTGTGCGCGCGTTGGATTAGTATCGGGGAGTGTGTGCTAGAGTTTTTGAGTTATATTTTATATATTTTAGGGTGTTGGTGAGTGTGGGGGTCGTTGGGCGTGAGAGGGGCGTGTTGTTTGTGTGTTGTGTGCATTATGTGGTGGTTGGGTATATGTGTCTATATATATATATATATTTATATATATATATGTATGTATGTTTATGTATATATATTTAAATATATATATATGTGTATTTATATCTATGTGCTTGTGTATGTATATGTATATATATATATATATATATATATATATATATATATATATATATATATATATATATATATATATATATATATATATATATATATATATATATATATATATATATATATATATGTATATGTGTAAGTATGCTTGTGTGTGTATATGTATATATATATATATAGGTGTATATGTATATATATATTTGATGAGTGTGTGTGTATATATATATAAATAGGTTCTATATATATATATATATATATATATATATATATATATATATATATATATATATATATATATATATATATATAGCTATATATATTTATATGTGTGTGTGTGTTGATGTGTGTTTAAGTGTGTGTGTGTATTAGTGTTTGTTAGTGTGTTAGTGTGTGTTAGTATATAGATATAAGTGTATATATATGTATTAGTTGTATATATATAGTTATATGTGTGTGTGTATATATATATATATATATATATATATATATATATATAGGGTGATATATATATATATGTATATATGTATGTGTGTGTGTGTTTGTGAGATGGAGGGGGGGCAGTGAACAGCAGAACAGTGGCAGCAGCAGCTGCTGCACTGCAGCAGCAGTACAGCAGCAGCAAAGCCAGCAGCAATAGCAGCATGAGGAGCAGCAGCAGCAGGAATAAGAAGCCCCAGCAGCAGCAACAATAACAGGGAGCAGCAGCAGCAGTAAAGGTAAGCTCGAGCAGCAAGCAGCGGGTAGTAGCGAGGTAGAGGGAGATAGTAGTTAGCTAGATAGATTAACTAGATAGGTAGATGGATAGATAAATAGATAGATAGATAGATAGTATTATAGATATATAAGTAGATACATAGATAGATAGGTATATCTATAGATAATTAGATAGGTAGATATATGGTAGATACCTATATCTATATGCATAGATATATATATAGATATATACCTAGAGCTAGATATATGTTATAGTTAGTAATATATATATGTGTATAGGTAAGGTATAGGGGTATATGTATATGTGTGTGGATATCTATATATATATATGTATATAGATACTTAGATATATATAAATATGGTAGATATATATATTTTCTAGCCTAGATTAATAACTAGGTATATAATTATTAGTTAGATAGCTAGTTAGAGGGGGTTTGAGAGCGGTATCTCAATACCTTGAGATACCGAGGTATCTCAATACCTTGAGATATCCAAGGTATTGAGTTTCGAGCGAGGTATTTGAGCAATAGCCTAGGAAATATTTTAGAATGATTTTTATATGTTTATGTATATATATTTACGCGTGCTAGCATAGGTTTTAGCGGGTTTAGGCGGGGTGCGTGGCCTAGGACGAGGTATCGGATACCGAGGGTATCCCGGTATCTCGATTAGGCGAGTTTGAGAGTTTAGCAGCTTAATGAGCTCGGTTTGACCTAGAATTTCAGGGGCAACCTAGTTTGACCTAGCTTTGACCATAATTGTCCCCGTTGACCGTAAAAGTCAATGTTTGACCTAGTTTTGACCTAGAGTTGACTTTTGGACCCCGGGTTGACTTTTTGACCCGAATTTTACCGGTTTGACCCATTCGACCTAGAATAGCCCTAGAAGCCTGTTTTTAATTATTTTATATCAGTTTAAATGCTTAGAACCCTGTTTAATCCTTACTTTTCGTATTAGGTCCTTGCGACACCGGTCCGGATCTCGATCCTCATTAGTTGCTCAGGACATCAGGCGAGTACCTACCTCTGATAGTTTCTATTTTATGATAGCGTTTATATCACCTGTTCTAGAACTGTAATACTTGATTCTGATACATTGTTACACGAGCTGGTACTAGTAGATCCCGTCATGAGATGCTATCCCCCTTACCGTGTTCAGCGGGTACTCTATCACGTGTATTTCATCATGTGCTTCGGGTATTGATTCTCATGTGCTATCATGTGCTTCTTGTGCTCTCGCCTTCATGTGCGCGAGCTATTATCATGTACGTAGCGTGTTGTGGTTGGATCCAAGACTATTAGTGGGGGAGGGAAGTAGGAGTTGGTTATGTGATCAAAGCCAAACAGTATTCATGTGTATGTCGGTTATGTAACTCACGCATAACGGAGTTATCGTAGTGTTCTTCATGTGCAACCTAAGCCGATCACATAACAAACTTGTGCTCAAGGCACTTAGCTAGTATTCATGTTTCTCACCTGCAGTTACTTTTCCACTACTTGTATTGTTCTCCAGTTTACATTGCAGCTACTTATTGTGCTCCAGCATATATTTATTTCCTGTGCATCTTGTATACTTTTTTATTGCTCGTCATATACACCTTACCATGTATTTGGAGTTGCTTTCAGAGTTATATACTTCGCTCCAGTCCTGACTGGGCATATTTTTCCAGAGGATCCTGAGGACTATTGCCCGACGTTCTACGGACCGGGTGTTGACGACTGTTGTGACCCCGTGATCGAGGAGGAGTGCACCGAGGAGACGCCGTTAGCGCCCTAGTTAGCTAGGTGGGTTTCTTGGGTTGTTCCCAGTGGTTTATTTGGATGATTGTACTTATTCTTTTGATGCTGTGAGATATTGTATCTATTTGTAGACTTAGACTGTATATTTTGGATATTGTCTTGCTCTCTTTGGTTTGGTTTCCTTTTTGATATCATATCGTGCTTTATTCATCCCCTAGATTTTGTGATTGAGTATTCATATATATATTGCGTGGTTGCCCTCCTTTTTGAGAGGATTATTCATATATATATTGCGTGGTTGCCCTCTTTTTGGAGAGGTCATGGCGGATTTTTCTGTGAGATATATAGATAGTTTGTGGACCTAGAACGGACCTTTACAGCGTTCTACCGCCGATTCTGCGGCGTAGGCTGGACGTACCCACGACTCATGTCCAATTTTCGGGTGCGGGTCGTGACATCTTAAGACTCATTGTCGTCGGAGTTGTAGTTGGTGACCTTTCTGTAATGTGCCTTAAGAGCAATTGTCTTCTCCTTGGGATTGGGTTTTTCAAATTCCTTGAGATCCATCTCATGAGTCATCAGCTTGCCCATGAGCGTCTCGAGGGTCATTGTGGTAAGATCATTCCCTTCTATTATTGCAGTGGCCTTGGGATTCCAATTCTTGGTAAGTCCCCTGAGTACCTTCCGAATCTTCTCATGATTATTGTACTCCTTGTCGAATGATAATAGAGGGTTGACGATATCGAGGAATCTCATGAATATTTGAGTAATTGTCTCATTTTTTTTCATCTTGAATGCTTCATACTCTTGTGTTAGATGACTTATTTTTGATTCCTCACTTGGGAGGTTCCTTCATGAGTAACCTCAAAAAGTTTCCATACTTCGTGCGAAATTCTGCAAGTGGAGACCATATTAAATTCAGTTTTGTCTACAGCACAAAATAGAGCGTTAATAGTTTTAGCATCAAGACTAGCTTGTTTCTTTTCAGTGTCTACGTACTTATCATAAGGCTTATCTACAAGGTTATCATCTATGACTATTCTAGGTGGTTTCTTGTATCCTTCTACTACTACAGTCCAAAGGTCAAAATCAAGTAACTTTAGGTAATACGTATCTTTCAGTACATGTAGTTAGTACCATCAAATAAGGGTGGTCTATTTATGGACTGGCCTTCACCATTGTTGGTATGGATAGATCTAACAGTTGCCAAAGTCTTTTAGGATGTTAAGCCAAATATCAAGAGAACTAGCTCTGATACTAATTGAAGGATCGTAAGGCAACTCTAGAGTAGGGTGAATAGAGTGCAGCAGAATAATCGACCCAATTTAAGATTATTAGAATGAAGGCAGTTGCTAACTAACAGTGTATATAAAGACAGTAACGTAAAGCAGTAAAGTAGAGAGAGAAAGCAAACGCAAATACCAAGATGTATACTGGTTTTCCTCTGAGAGGACTAGTCTAGTCCTTTAGAACTCAAGCTCATTTTATCCACTATAATTACTAATATCGAATAATAAGCTTTGATCCGAAGGCTTGCCACTTCTTTATACCATAAGGTTTGATCCAAAGTCTTACAACTTCACAGCTTAGAGAGAGTAACTGATGGAACAAAGCTCTTTACAACTCTGAAGACTTTTAGACCGAGATCACACTTGGCACTCGGAAGGCTAGGGAGTTGCTCTTTGAGATAGAAAAGTTAAGGCTTTAGGGGTTTGCTCACAATAGGATAGAAGACTTAAGAATGATTAAGTGAGTAAGAATGAAGAATTTTAATCCTATTTATAGGGTGTAGGCAAACAGAATTCGGCTAGAATTCGGATGGAGTTTAATTCAAATTTTCAACCGTTGGGCCAAGAAATCAGGAGATATTGAACTGGTTGATTTCATACCAAAAGGGTAACCGAGTTCGGTCTGAGTTCGATACTAGTTCGACCTGAGTTCGATCTCTTATTATGGTAGACTTTGTAAATAAATGTGACCTGATTTGGTGGATAGGTTCTTTGGTTCATTTGAGTGGACTAGGTATCTGGGTATAGGTACTTGGGATTTGCCAGTATGACTCAGCTTACATTAGTCCTAGACTCAAATAAATAAAAGATTAAATTTGAATAAACGTAATACATACGACATATAATAGAAGTATTGATGCTTCAGATTACGATATATCAATGCATGGTTTAGTTAACTATCAAAATTAAGTTGACTGAGACCGGATGGGCCAACAATACTACCCCGGTACCCATCTCCTGCAGATCCTCTAAAATATGGCGCTGCTCTGTCAAGAAGTAAGCTCCTCCTCTCCTGCTCAAGGCATGTGCTACGACATTGGCCTTCCCAGGATGATACCGAAGGTCAAGATCGTCCGATAATAACTCGAGCCACCTCCTCTGATGCATGTTGAGTTCCTTCTGTGTGAACACATATCTCAATCTCTTGTAGTCTGTGAAGATCTCTACTTGATCACCATATAGGTAATGCCTCCAAAGCTTAAGTGCAAACACTACTGCTAATAACTTAAGATCATGCATCGGATAACTCTTCTCATTGTCTCGAAGCTGCCGAGACGCATAAACTATCACTCTATAATGCTGCATAAGGACACACCCTAAGGCGATGCACTAGGTCTAATGAATCCCTTGGCTCTCAACTCCTCAATCATCCGGTACAAGATCTCCAACTCAGATGGTGACATCCTATAAACTCTCTCTGATACTGGCTCTGCTCCTGGGATCAAATAAATATAGAACTCCATGTCTCTAACTGGTGGTACACCTGGTAACTTGTCAAAAAATATGTCAGGAAACTCACAAACTATCCTGGAAAACTGTACCTCCTCAGCCTCAGCCATTATCAATATAACCTTCGGTGACTTTACTGCACCTCTCAAGAATGAGAACTCCTCCCCATCAGGTACACGAAAGACAACCTTGCCACTATGGCAATCTATCGTCGCATATCTCGCACTCAACCAATCCATCCCAAGGACGATATCATAATCGTCCATAGGAAACTCTATCAGCCTCGCAAGAAATTCTCTCCCGCATACTATAACTCTACACGAGGGATATACTTTATCTACTCTCACATGACCGTTACCAGTAAGTATATTCAACCTTATAGGTAAGGACTCGGACTCCAATCCAACTCATGTCGTAAAGCATGGAGATATAAATAAATACGATATACCATAATCAAATAAAGCTGAAGCTCATAACGCGCCACTGGGTCAAAATACCTCGCCTAAAATCTCTCAATAAAAACTGCCCATGGAATCGGTGCTATGAAAGAAACATCCCGAGCTGCCCACCAGTCGCGAGCCAAGTCCAACAATTGTAGCCTCACTACTGCTACATGCTCTCAAGCCGGAGTCCCTGCTGCCTCCAAGATGGCCTTAGTGTCCTGCAGCCAAGCATCGGACAAAATTATGTCCTCTGTGTCATAAAAGTATAGAGGACTGAGACGTCTAAAGCTGGTCGCAGAATTATGGATCTGAGAACCACCTCGCTCCAATGCTGTCTGGACCGACTGAGTAAGTACATCACTCTAGTGCTGTTGGGTTATCATGAAACCTTGTAGGATATCCATCAGTGCTCGGGCAACACCCTCTGGTTGCTCGGGCTAAACTGGGTGCACAGGTGTTGTCTGCTGATCCGATACTGTCGGCCGATCTGTCTTGGGATCTACTCTAGACTCTGCCCCTGAATACTGAAGCCGATCTCCATAAATATATTGGGCTCCCGAATATTGACCCTCCTCGAGCTGCACTCGATCCATCTGGCCGATATAACAGGAATAATGCCCCTAAAAGTTAAGGACACGAGAATCAAACAAAGAACAAGATAGATCAACGAATAAGCAGGTATCATATCAAGAATCAGGGGTAGAGATAAATGACTAGGGATTAAGGGAAACAGTTTAGGATTGATACATATAGCAACAACAACAACAACCCCTATATATCTGTAAAAACTAGATCAAATCTGCTCAGACAGACATAATCCGCTTAGACGGACCTGCATGGGCCACCACTAAAACTGTGTCATGTCCCAGAACCAGAATACTAAAAAATAAGACAAACAAGGCCAGCTACGTATACTTGGAGAACTCCAATACTCCGCATATACGGTAAAGCTGTAAGACATGAGGGGTCACTACTATAAACCAACAGTGAAGCCTAAGTCCAACAAACCCTAGTGTCTCAATCACAAGAACAACATAAATAAATAAGATCAGCTAAAATATAATAGTAAAATATTCAAACTATAATATACAGAGGATCATGAAGCTAGTAAATATAAAATGAATAGACTAGCCAGAATCTAAGTCATACATGATCAACCCTAGGATATGTCAACCATGCTAATGTTTGTAGGCTAACTAATTAAACCAAAATATGAGCTAAATACGTGCTCGATGGCTAAACGTCCACAAAATAGAATGTACATCAGGGTGGAAAAGTAAGAAAATCTACTCAAGTGGTCTGGTGCTCCTGGTGGCCACCATCCTCAGAAAAGTGTCACTACCACATTTTCTAGGAAGGATATTTTAGTTATTTCATAATTAATTGATTTATGTGCTTATTGAATATTTATTATATTATTTAATTATTGTTAATGTTAGACTTAATTTTGGACTTGTGTTAGTGGACCTAACTAGATTAGACTAGCCTCATGGACCAATATTAATTCTAGTTAGATTAAGCCCAACAAACAAGCCCAATAGTTAGCCTATTCATTAGGAGGATGACTTAATTAGTTAAACCAATTGGATTAGAACCTTCCTTAGTTAATTAATTCCTTTATGACAAGCCCCAAGGGGTATTGTAGACTTTTTATAGTGACTTGGAGAAGGGGGCAAGGTCGGCCATAGGGGGAAGGAGAGAGACTCTCTCTTCATCCATTCATTTCAATTCTAGATCTAGAATTTCTCCCATCCAAATTCCTTCATCCCTACACCAATCCTTAACTAAATTCTTTCCTAATTTCTTCTCTACTTACCATTGGAGGCTATTGGAACAAGGAGGAGACAAGAATCTACAAGAAGGAGGAAGGAGCACAAGTTGGAGGCTCTTGACACTCATTTGGAGACTTGTATTAGGAATCCATCTCCCAATAGGTACAATTCAATTTTTTATCTCTAATTAGACTCTAAATCTGTAGTTTAATCATTAAGAACCCTCCCATGTACTAAGGCTACCCATAGGAAGTTGAATTATGTTCATAGGAGACTTATGGAGGAAGTTATATTGCGTTTTGTATCAATTTTGGGAGAATTCTGAGATTGGCACATCATATATTTGTCAATGGGTCAATTAGACCAAATTAACATATGTTTGGTTGTGTGAGACTAGTGTCGTATCCATAATTGGATACATGTAGGCCGTATCATGATAATTTGGCGATATAAATTGATTTGGGGATTTTCTTCCGACACAGGGGTGTGAGCATGTCACATTTTGACACGAGTACGTAGTGATATAGCTAGCACTTTATATTATCTCTAATTATGATATTAGACTTGCTCATATGATTGGTGATGCAATTGATAATGTGTTGGAGCTGTATCGCAAGCTATCATAGATTGAGTGTGATACGGGTGTGATGCACTCCACGTGTTCGTTGTATTATATCCTACTCTATTTGGTGTTGTTTTGCATACTTTAGATTGCTCTTAATGTATATTGATATCTCTATATATATGATAGATTTTATATATTCTACTTTACCTATATTTATACCAAGTATTGATGTATTTGGGGATACATATATATGTGTAAACTGTTATGAGATGTATATGTGTACTGTGGTATGCTTGATTTACTGTTTTGGAGCGTGGGCACTCGTTCCACTGATATGGGTCAGAAGGAGGAGTGTACCTACTATTTTTGGAGTGTTTTGGGAGCTTGGGAGGCTGTTCTTGGCCACAGAAGTTGGGGGAGGGTGTGTGTTGCTATGGATAACAGCAAGCACAGCAGCATCAGTGGGTAGAAGGCTGTGCACATGAGTGCATAGCAAAGAGAGCTTGGCAGCAGTGTTAGAGTAAGGGGCAGGCAGTTGGGAGAACGGCAATGAGCAGAGTGTGATCACTGTCAGCAAATTAGCAGATTAGGGGGGAGCTCGAGTGGTCTACAGTAGTAGACATGGAAGTAATTACTGCAAGGTTCTGCAGCATGGTGATGTGCTTGGCCTGCACTGATGTGTAGTGGTGAACAGAGGATGTGGGTTACTACATACAGGTTAGTTGAGGTCAATGACATATTTTAGTTAATTAGTGTGTTAGAGTTAGATTGGTTGTAGGTATTATCACTTGTTAGTTTATTTGTTGACTGTCGTATAGTAGTTCATAAGTTTTGACATATTTGAAATATTGTGAGAAGTTTGTGTAATGAGTCACTGATACTAACGTATCAGTGTGTGTGGGTATAGGTTCTCAAAATATTAGTATTGGAGATATGTGGTATGAGTATTAGTGAGATATGGAATGATAGTTAGTATGACTTAGATAATATATAAGGGTATGTATATATACTAGATAGCTAGTAGTTAAGTTTAGCTAAGTTTAGAATTACCTTGTGTTACCAAGGTAATATAAAGTTATGGAGTTGACTCAAGGTATTGAGTCAAGATGGGTTAGGTAGTGAGTATCAAGATGAGGGTAGCTAGCGTGATACCGTGTTGGCTCAAAGCCAAGGTATCCACTTAGTATTAGTTTTGCTAGGGATACTAGTATGTAGTACAGTTGTATAACTTATAGAATAATTTTATATAGATATATTTACGTATCTTACGATACGGTATAGTGTTGGTATCCTAGTATCCTAATATAGCTAGTATAGTCAGATACATAGCGTATGGACCCAATATCCTAGAAGTGGACTCATACAACCTAGAAATAGCTAATTTGACCAAGTTTGACTAGTTTGACCCAGAGTTGACCTAGTTTATTGTTTTGACCTAGAAATGGCTTAATGACCTAGAATTTGACTAGTTTAACTTATTTTTCATTCCAAAACCTTGTATTGATATAATATTCCATATTTAGGTCTCCGAGGCACCGTTCAGGATATCTTTGATACTGTTCACCAGATTCCAGGCAAGTACATTCTCTGATAGTTTCTCATTTATGATATCCCCTATGTTTCTTATATTTAGTGTAGATATCCTTGATTTCTTGACACGATGGTTACACGGATTGGTATATCTAGATCTCGTCATGAGATGTTATTCCTTGGTATTTATGGTGTATCTTGTGCAAGCCTTATTCCTCATTTTTCTTGTATATGTACAAACATTGATTCTTGGGGAGACTAGCTACCTACCCAGTGAATCCCATGGCATAACATACCATGGTTGGATCCACTATACCAGTCGGGACGGGGAGTGTTTGTCACGCCCCAGTCCCAAAATACCGTGGGACCAGACGCGTGATAATGGCCAGCAGTACGCACCGATGGACCAACTCAATAATATGGATCCATCAAGGCATACTTAAGCTGTAAAACAAGTCTACGACAATCATGGTACAACTAATCTCATCCACACAAGGCATAAACATGATCCACAGAATAAATAAGGAATGTAAATCATCATCCAGTCTCACATAGTACTTCGGGGAACAACCCGATAAAAATCTAGTACAATGGTTCAACAGACCAGAATATAAAAGACTGAAATAAATAAATGAAAGCCGAGCATGAACATGGATGCTCAAGAGAAGTCTTCAGCTAAGACCTCGTCCTCAGATGATGGTACAACTCCTGGATCAGCTCCTGCTCCAGTCCCGTAGATCTCGGGATAAACCACGCCTGTAAAATCTGGGGAACAAAATCCGGATCCAGGTCCTCAGGGGACATAGCAAGGTACAAGAAAGCTCATGCCAATAAATACAGATAAGCAGTGCAGCAAATAAATAACTAATTGAACAATGGGGTAAATATGTAACCATCTAAGTGTAAATGCAAGTGAGAGCATCACTAGTCTCAGGCTGAGCCACTACAAGCTCTGTGTCGGGGAGCCGGTAGCGGTAATAACCGGTAGTGGGTCAGGCTCTGCTACGAGAACCTGCGACCTCTCAATAATAGAAGATATACATAAATACAGCCTGTAGCCTGTGTGTCTCTCCCCACCCAATGTAACCACGCATATCATGACCACAACGTCTCATGCCCATGTCAAGCGCGATCATAGCTAAATGCAACCGGTCATAAGTATCTAATAATATAATGTCCATGTCCTGTATCCTATACAGAATCACCACGAATATCTCGGGAAAATCCTGTCTCATGAATGGTGTCAAGTGTCCTGGGTCATATGGTACTTGATAAGACAAGTACGAGAATAAAGTGTCACGAATGTCCATCTCTAGATGACCGTACCCAACACTGCGTACAGTGTCGGCACCCGACTGATAATCGGACGCTAAGTACGTCACACGGTCCTAGGTTGAGCATGCACAGCAATATATATAAAACCAGGAAAATAGATAACTAAACTGCAGAGTTTGGCAAGGTACACTTGCCTGATGTCCGAGTATCAACAACTGTCCTGGTACCTGTGGATCCGGTGGGAACTACTCCAAAAGCTGTAATAAATATCACCAACAGTCTCAGAAGATGCCAAATAGCTGGAAATGCCTGTCCTTACGTCCAATTTGGACACAGGGGCAAAAAGGTCATTTTCGGGCCAAAGCGGGTTCCACATGTGGGCCACTTTGCACCGAAAAGCGTGTCAGGGTCAAGGGTCTCCAAATTCCGCAAACTCAGTGTCTACAAGTCAGGAACGACGATACGAACCCAACGGAACTTCCAGAATTGGATTCCGATGAGCCGATCACAAAATCACCCGTCAAGTGGAGCCTGTGGGGCCCACGATACGTGATTTTGTCAACGTCCTCAGAATCGAACCAAACTTGGCTCACAGGACCAGCGTATTACTACGGATCCGTTGGCGCAAGTTTCGTCTCGATCCGACGGGTATACACGAAGTTACAGCGTGTTCCAGGATCAACGGATACGGGGTGTCGTTGGCGGATACGCGTTGATTCCGGGGTGCACGCACCTCCGAATCGACTTCTGCGAAAACCCACACGACCGTATCAACGTTGCGCACAGTTTGGTAAAGACCGCGTGCGACCAAGTCGTCCCGTTTGGCGGGGCGGACTCAGTTCCGGGTGAAACAGGGCGTTGTTTTTTTCCTGTTTTGGATCGCGGTGTACGATCACTACAGGACGCGTTGCACCGAGCGAATTGCACGGGCACCGAGAGGGGTATACAGTCTACGCATAGAAATCGACGGAATTGAAAACGGAGTTGCGAGTTGGGAGAAAACAGTACCTGTACAGAGCTCCGTGGATCTGAAGTCCGCGTGTCCGGTCTGCGTCCTGATCGTGTCCTCGCGAGTCTGGGCTAGGGTTCAGGTCAGAAGTCAGCGGAGTCGCTGTGAGGCGGAGGAGTCAGGCCCGGGGTCGCTGGGCGGACTCGGCGGAGGGGTGAGGCCGCGCTCGGGGTCGCTGGGCGGACTCGGCGGAGGGGTGAGGCCGCGCTCGGGGTCGCTGGGCGGAGATGGGAACTGAACAGGGGCGGCTGCTACGAGTTCGGTCGACGACGGGGGCGGGGTCGACTCGGCTATGCGGAGGCGGGTAGGTCGGCGTAGGTGGAGGGCGACGTCCGAGGGGTCGGCGAGGCTAACAGCGTCGAACGGCGGCGAGCGGGGTTCCTGGTCGACGGACGACGGCGTCGAACGGCGGCGAGCGGGGTTCCTGGTCGACGGACGACGGCGTCGAACGGCGGCGAAGGGGAGTCAACCGGCTGAACCGGTGGCCAGGGTCGGGATGGGGGTCTCTGTGCAGAGGCAAAGATGGCGGCTAGGGCTTGGCACGAACGCCGAGGGGAAGGGATTTATAGGTTGTGAACAGTGTTTCCGGCGGAGAGTTTAGGGTTTTCCCCTGATGTCGAATCCGGGTCGGGTCTGGCTTGGGGTCCGACCCGACCCAATCCACTGATTGGTTCAGCCTGGGTTGGTTTAGGCAGGGGTGTTTGGTTAAATCATCCAAATAGCTAAAGGTCCTCGATACCTTGCTCCGGGGTCCAATAAATTCACCGAAAAATGCCATGCGTCCGGTTCTCCATTATACACAATAAATTTCTATTTCCAGAATATTTTAACTCCATTAAGCCACACTTAAAATTATTTAACCCACAAACCTCAGTGATAAATTCCAGAAAATACCAAAATAGGGAGAATTATATAAATCTTATTTCTGAAATTTAGGGTGTTTACAATCTTCCCTCCTTAAAAGGATTGCGTCCTCGCAATCAAAGAATAAGTTACTAAAGAAAAGTCGTGGAAGTACAAGGTTGCTTAATTTGCAACTGCCTCCTCAAACAAGTGGGGGTATCGCTGACGCATACTATCTTCTCGTTCCCAAGTTGATTCGCCTGGTGAATGATGTTTCCATGCTACTCGGACCAGTCTGATCGTCTGTCCCCGTAATGTCTTCTCACTGACGTCGAGGATGCCAACTGGTTGCTCTTCATACCTCAAACTCGGGCCTACTGCGATCTCTGAATGATCGACTACGTGACTTGGGTCGGTCACGTACCTTCGCAGCTGTGAGACGTGGAATACGTCATGCACTCCCTCTAAGGATGGAGGTAATGCAAGGCGATAAGCCACCTCACCAACGCGCTCTAGAATGTCAAAGGGCCCAATATACCTTGGGCTCAGCTTGCCTCGGCTCCCAAATCTGATAGTACCACGAGTGGGTGAAATCCTCAAGAACACATGATCTCCTTCCTTGAACTCTAGGGGACGCCTGTGTGTATCTGCCCAATGCTTCTGTCGGTCCTGAGCTGCTCGTAGATGATTCTGAATCTGCTTCACCTTCTCCACCGTCTGGGTGACCAACTCTGGACCCAGTATTTGACGTTCACCAACGTCACTCCAACACACAGGTGATCTGCACTTTCTTCCGTATAAAGCTTCGAATGGCGCCATCTGGATGCTGGCCTGATAACTGTTATTGTAGGAGAACTCTACTAAGTGCAAATGATCTTCCCAAGATCCTCCGAAATCTAGCATACATGATCTCAACATGTCCTCCAATATCTGAATGGTGCGCTCCGATTGTCCATCTGTCTGCGGGTGATATGCCGTGCTGAATTTGAGTCTGGTGCCCAGACTCTCTTGCATGCTCCTCCAGAAATGAGATGTAAATCTCGAATCTCGATCCGATACAATACTAACAGGTACTCCATGTAATTTGACGATTTGTCGCATATACATGTCAGCTAGTACCTCTGTGGACTGTCCAACTCTAAATGGCAAGAAGTGTGCCGATTTAGTGAGTCGATCCACTATCCCCCATACTGCGTCTCTTCCGCTGGGGCTCTTCGGAAATCCTGTGACAAAGTCCATCGTGATGTGCTCCCACTTCCATTCCGGTATCGGGAGCGGTTGTAACATACCTGCAGTTCTCTGATGCTCCGCCTTCACTTGTTGACATACTAAGCATTTGGCCACAAATCTCGCGATCTCTCTCTTCATTCCATGCCACCAGTAATACTGTCTCAAGTCCCGATACATCTTGGTTCCTCCTGGGTGAACAGAATACATAGAGCTATGCGCTTCAGTCATTAACTCTTGTCTCAATTCTCCATTTGGAACATACAAGCGGTTTCCAAATCTCAATGTCCCATCTTCGTGAATGCGAAGTCCTGTCTGAATACCTGCTTCTGTCCTTTCTTTGAGTCTTCGGAATCTAGCATCGGTGGGCAATGCTTCTTTAATCTTCTCCACGAGTGATGACTGAATCTCAAGGTTAGCCATCAAGCCATTCTGTCCCGGTACTATAACCTCTATCTGTAGCTCTTGCAAATCCTTCAATAACTCGGGCTGCATTGTCAAGAAATAAGCCGTAGGCTTCCTGCTGAGTGCATCTGCAACAACATTCGCCTTTCCCGGATGATACTGCAGATCGATGTCAAAATCTACCATCAGTTCCAGCCAACGTCTCTGTCTCATGTTAAGCTCCTTCTGAGTATACACATACTTCAGGCTCTTGTGGTCAGTAAAGATTTCTACCCTCTCTCCATAAAGGTAGTGCCTCCATATCTTCAATGCAAATATCACTGCTGCTAGCTCCAGATCATGCGTCGGGTAGTTCTTCTCGTGGTCCTTCAACTGTCTCGACGCATAAGCAATGACCTTGCCATGTTGCATCAAAACACATCCTAGTCCACTGCCTGATGCATCACTGTAAACAACAAAACCTCCTGACCCTGAAGGAAGAGTCAAGACAGGTGCTGTTGTTAATCTTCTCTTCAGTTCTTCAAAAGCCTTCTGGCAGTCTTCTGTCCATACAAACTCCTGATCCTTTCGTGTTAGCTTTGTCATTGGTTCTGCAATCCTTGAGAAATTTTCTACGAACCTTCGGTAATATCCCGCAAGTCCGAGAAAACTTCTTACCTCTGCAACTGATGTAGGTGTAGGCCAAGTCTCTATTGCCGCAACTTTCTCTGGATCCACCGAAAGTCCTTCTCCTGATATGATGTGTCCCAAGAAAGGCACTTTGTCCATACAGAACTCACACTTACTGAGCTTGGCATATAACTTCTCCTGCCTCAAGGTCTCTAACACGATTCTGAGATGCTCCTCGTGCTCTTCAGGGCTCTTGGAATATATGAGAATGTCGTCAATGAACACCACTACGAATTGATCCAAGAACTGATGAAAGACTCTGTTCATTAAGCTCATAAACACTGCTGGCGCATTGGTTAAACCAAACGGCATTACCAAGAACTCATAATGCCCATACTTCGTCCTGAAAGCTGTCTTCGGGATGTCTTCCTTCCTTACCTTGATCTGATGATAGCCGGATCTAAGGTCAATCTTCGAGAATACCCTCGCACCACTCAATTGATCGAATAGATCATCAATGCGTGGTAAGGGATACCTGTTCTTGATGGTGACAGCATTTAGTGCCCGGTAATCAATGCACAACCGTACTGTTCCATCCTTCTTCGGCACAAATAAGATGGGTGCTCCCCAAGGTGAAACACTGGGGCGAATGAAACCCTTCTCCAAAAGATCATCTACCTGTTCCTTCAACTCCACTAACTCCTTAGGTGCTAGCCGATAAACCGATGAAGTGATTGGCTCTGCTCCTGGAGTTAAGTCTATTGTGAATTCTATTTCCCGATCAGGCGGTAAACCTGGAAGATCATCAGGAAATACGTCCACAAATTCTGATATGACTCTTGGGTAACCTGTCTCCTCTTCTACAGATAATACCCTAAGGGTAGGCTGAACTCCTTGCTCTACTGCTCCGCGGAGAAACTCGAATTCTGGGTGGCCAGGCGGTCTAAATATAACCTTCCCAAGCCGACAATCAAGAGTCGCATGGTACTGACTCAACCAGTCCATACCAAGTACAACGTCATAGTCAGGCATGGAAAAGATTAGAAATTGAGCTCGCATCTCTCGGCCACATACGACTACAGAACATGATCTACAGACGTCACTAACTGGAATAATACCACCTCCCGTAAGAATCCTCTTCATCTTCGGAAGGGGTGCGGTAGCCACTCTATGGGTGGCTACAAAGCTAGCAGCTATAAATGAATGCGATGCTCCAGAATCAAATAAAGCTACTGCAGGTAATGAAGCTACTAAAATAGTACCTGCGATGACTTCGCCTGCTGTAGCCTCCTCCTCAACAGCTAATGGGAATGCCTGTCCCCGTCCCTGAGCTGGACCTCTCTGCTGCTGCTGCTGCTGATGAAATAGGGCTGCCTGTGGTGCCAGGGGTGGTCTCTGCTGGTTCCCTCCGGGGGCTGGTGGTCTGACCCCACCAACTCCTGTCTGTTGGGCTCCTGCTGCTGGATAAGCTGGTCGTGGTGCAGGCAATGCTAGTCTTGGTGCTCCGTCTCGGCGTTCGGAACAGTCCCTGGAAAAGTGCTGGCTGGATCCGCAGCTCAAACATAGTCCCAACTTACGCCTGCATTCCTTCTCAATGTGTCCTACCTTGCCGCAGTGGTGACAAGTAGGAAGAGGTCTGTCTCTCTGTGCTGCTCTATCTGGCATACCCCTCTGGGTTCGCTTTGCTGAATCCCCATGTGCTGGCCTGGATTGTGCTGATGTGATAGGCCTCTTCAAATTAGATTCCCTCCTGGTGACGCGCTCCAAGCGTCGAGCTGCTGCAAGGACATCGGTATAAGAGGTAGGTGCTACCGTTCCAATCACTTTCTGAAGCTCGAACTTCAAGCCGTCATAGAACTTCTCTGCTTTTTCTTCCTCCGTTGAAATCAGTGTTGGGGCAAAGCGGCTCAGGCGAATAAATTCCGCATTGTATTCCTCTACTGACATGCTGCCTTGGATAAGGCGGTTGAACCTGTCTCTGAGCTCTGACCGTGCGACTGCCGGGATGTACATCTCTTGGAAGAGTCTAGAGAACTCTTCCCATGTGACTCTGTCCTGTCCAAGTCTCCTCTCTTCTGCTAGCCACCAGTGATGCGCATTATCAGTTAACTGCATTCTGACGGCAGTCATCCACTTCTCTCTCGGAAGTTCAGCGGCTTCCAACTGATGCTGAATATTGGTGAGCCACTCATGAACTTCCGTTGGCCCTTCTTTACCAGAAAATGTGCGAGGCTTGAGATGACGGAAGTCGGTGATAGATCCCGTCGATGTTCGCCTTACTGGCGGATTTGCCTGCTCCAATGCGGATACCAGGCTGGTCCTCAGATACTCGGCCTCCTGCCGATGGGCCTCTTGCTGAATCTGTTGCTGTGCTTGCATCATAGCATACATCATCTGGAACATTTGCTGTCCGTCCATGGCTTGTCCTGACGGGAATACTGGCACCTGGGGAGTGAACTGAGGTGGTGGTGGAATGTCATCCCTCCGGAACCTTGGATTAGGCTGTCCGGGTTGATCGCTCTGCGATGCTTGTCCACCATCCCCTGGTGTCACTTCGTCTCCATAAGTAACCACAGCGTCGTGTGGCGTATCCAAAGGAATATCATCTCTGTTCCCGGAATCCATTGCTCTGCAATCAAAATAGAAACTGTAAGAACGCTCAGTGGAATCAATACAGGATGCAGTTCAAGTAACAAATTTCGAGATCGATATAGAGTTCAACAATGGTTAAATAATGGATGAGAACCTAGAACTTATCCTATCCTTAGGGCAGGCTAGTTCGGTCCCTAAGTTGAAACCGAACAATTTAGTCGTAGACCTGCATGCGCCACCACAAAAACCATGTCACGCCCCAGTCCCAAAATACCGTGGGACCAGACGCGTGATAATGGCCAGCAGTACGCACCGATGGACCAACTCAATAATATGGATCCATCAAGGCATACTTAAGCTGTAAAACAAGTCTACGACAATCATGGTACAACTAATCTCATCCACACAAGGCATAAACATGATCCACAGAATAAATAAGGAATGTAAATCATCATCCAGTCTCACATAGTACTTCGGGGAACAACCCGATAAAAATCTAGTACAATGGTTCAACAGACCAGAATATAAAAGACTGAAATAAATAAATGAAAGCCGAGCATGAACATGGATGCTCAAGAGAAGTCTTCAGCTAAGACCTCGTCCTCAGATGATGGTACAACTCCTGGATCAGCTCCTGCTCCAGTCCCGTAGATCTCGGGATAAACCACGCCTGTAAAATCTGGGGAACAAAATCCGGATCCAGGTCCTCAGGGGACATAGCAAGGTACAAGAAAGCTCATGCCAATAAATACAGATAAGCAGTGCAGCAAATAAATAACTAATTGAACAATGGGGTAAATATGTAACCATCTAAGTGTAAATGCAAGTGAGAGCATCACTAGTCTCAGGCTGAGCCACTACAAGCTCTGTGTCGGGGAGCCGGTAGCGGTAATAACCGGTAGTGGGTCAGGCTCTGCTACGAGAACCTGCGACCTCTCAATAATAGAAGATATACATAAATACAGCCTGTAGCCTGTGTGTCTCTCCCCACCCAATGTAACCACGCATATCATGACCACAACGTCTCATGCCCATGTCAAGCGCGATCATAGCTAAATGCAACCGGTCATAAGTATCTAATAATATAATGTCCATGTCCTGTATCCTATACAGAATCACCACGAATATCTCGGGAAAATCCTGTCTCATGAATGGTGTCAAGTGTCCTGGGTCATATGGTACTTGATAAGACAAGTACGAGAATAAAGTGTCACGAATGTCCATCTCTAGATGACCGTACCCAACACTGCGTACAGTGTCGGCACCCGACTGATAATCGGACGCTAAGTACGTCACACGGTCCTAGGTTGAGCATGCACAGCAATATATATAAAACCAGGAAAATAGATAACTAAACTGCAGAGTTTGGCAAGGTACACTTGCCTGATGTCCGAGTATCAACAACTGTCCTGGTACCTGTGGATCCGGTGGGAACTACTCCAAAAGCTGTAATAAATATCACCAACAGTCTCAGAAGATGCCAAATAGCTGGAAATGCCTGTCCTTACGTCCAATTTGGACACAGGGGCAAAAAGGTCATTTTCGGGCCAAAGCGGGTTCCACATGTGGGCCACTTTGCACCGAAAAGCGTGTCAGGGTCAAGGGTCTCCAAATTCCGCAAACTCAGTGTCTACAAGTCAGGAACGACGATACGAACCCAACGGAACTTCCAGAATTGGATTCCGATGAGCCGATCACAAAATCACCCGTCAAGTGGAGCCTGTGGGGCCCACGATACGTGATTTTGTCAACGTCCTCAGAATCGAACCAAACTTGGCTCACAGGACCAGCGTATTACTACGGATCCGTTGGCGCAAGTTTCGTCTCGATCCGACGGGTATACACGAAGTTACAGCGTGTTCCAGGATCAACGGATACGGGGTGTCGTTGGCGGATACGCGTTGATTCCGGGGTGCACGCACCTCCGAATCGACTTCTGCGAAAACCCACACGACCGTATCAACGTTGCGCACAGTTTGGTAAAGACCGCGTGCGACCAAGTCGTCCCGTTTGGCGGGGCGGACTCAGTTCCGGGTGAAACAGGGCGTTGTTTTTTTCCTGTTTTGGATCGCGGTGTACGATCACTACAGGACGCGTTGCACCGAGCGAATTGCACGGGCACCGAGAGGGGTATACAGTCTACGCATAGAAATCGACGGAATTGAAAACGGAGTTGCGAGTTGGGAGAAAACAGTACCTGTACAGAGCTCCGTGGATCTGAAGTCCGCGTGTCCGGTCTGCGTCCTGATCGTGTCCTCGCGAGTCTGGGCTAGGGTTCAGGTCAGAAGTCAGCGGAGTCGCTGTGAGGCGGAGGAGTCAGGCCCGGGGTCGCTGGGCGGACTCGGCGGAGGGGTGAGGCCGCGCTCGGGGTCGCTGGGCGGACTCGGCGGAGGGGTGAGGCCGCGCTCGGGGTCGCTGGGCGGAGATGGGAACTGAACAGGGGCGGCTGCTACGAGTTCGGTCGACGACGGGGGCGGGGTCGACTCGGCTATGCGGAGGCGGGTAGGTCGGCGTAGGTGGAGGGCGACGTCCGAGGGGTCGGCGAGGCTAACAGCGTCGAACGGCGGCGAGCGGGGTTCCTGGTCGACGGACGACGGCGTCGAACGGCGGCGAGCGGGGTTCCTGGTCGACGGACGACGGCGTCGAACGGCGGCGAAGGGGAGTCAACCGGCTGAACCGGTGGCCAGGGTCGGGATGGGGGTCTCTGTGCAGAGGCAAAGATGGCGGCTAGGGCTTGGCACGAACGCCGAGGGGAAGGGATTTATAGGTTGTGAACAGTGTTTCCGGCGGAGAGTTTAGGGTTTTCCCCTGATGTCGAATCCGGGTCGGGTCTGGCTTGGGGTCCGACCCGACCCAATCCACTGATTGGTTCAGCCTGGGTTGGTTTAGGCAGGGGTGTTTGGTTAAATCATCCAAATAGCTAAAGGTCCTCGATACCTTGCTCCGGGGTCCAATAAATTCACCGAAAAATGCCATGCGTCCGGTTCTCCATTATACACAATAAATTTCTATTTCCAGAATATTTTAACTCCATTAAGCCACACTTAAAATTATTTAACCCACAAACCTCAGTGATAAATTCCAGAAAATACCAAAATAGGGAGAATTATATAAATCTTATTTCTGAAATTTAGGGTGTTTACAGTGTTAGTGTAGATATGTGATCATGCCCCCCTTGTGCATGTTATTGTGAGTGTTGATCATATACATCATGTATGATTAACCAGGCCTAAATCCTTGTGCAAGTTCCTGAGACGATCACATGTTAAAGCTGGTACTCACTCACATAGTAGTAATATTTTTTGCTCATTTCTATGATGCTCATTTCTTGTATTTAATTCCAGTATTCCTATTTTGTATATCTCTTGTACTTGTATCTTATATCTTGTATATTCGCTCTATTTACTGTTACATAGCTTCTATCATTTATTGGAACTGCTGTTAGAGGTGTACTTTGATCATTTTCTGACTGGATATATTTTTCTCATATGACACTGAGGAGTGGTATCCCACTCACTACGGGCCTCAGGACATAGTTGGCTTAGAGCCAGAGACTTTGGCTCAGGAGGGTCTCATCCCGGTTGAGATAGACGATCTAGTACCTGTAGCTCAATAGATATATTTATTTGTACTGGATTTGTCTCCAATATTTTGATCTTAGTATTCTTATTTTTATGACTCATTGGATATTATTTTGTTTTATGAGTTATTTTTGACTCTTCGGTTCTTTATATCATATTTGTGCGATTGTTCCATCTTATAGATCTATGATTGAGTATTTATATTTCATTGGTGACATATATATCTTGATGATCATTATTGCTAGATAGATAGTTTATCCAGACAACGTTCTACCGTCGATGTTGCGGCGTAGGCTGGACGTTGTTCACTACTTGTGCTCCTACACTGGGTGTGGGTCGTGACAGAAAGTACAGAAGATCCTCCGATGCTGCTACTGGATCTGGCCATAAAAAACCAGTGGTGTCAGTCCCCCAAATAGAAAGTACCACAAGGAAGCCAATCTAGAAACTTAAACCAACAACACAAGCAATACAAATACTGGAAAGTAAAGACTGAATGTAAAAGATATCAGGATAATAAATACTGTAAAACCTGTAATGAGACATATCCGAATCTGATAATCAATAAGAAAATAATAAGTATTGAAAGTAAATGTGATCATGTGAAGCCTAGACTAACCATCAAACATCAATCACAGCAAATCACATAAGTATGACTTGATACCTTTAACTAACTAGGGTTATCGCAATCCTTAATTACTAACTTTATAATGCAACACGATACTAGAGTTTCTTTTGATCGCATGCCTATGCAGTCCATCTGGGATATCCATACACACAACTAACTGGATACTCCTCAAGATACGCCATAATATAAACCACTGGATACTCCTTAAGATAATAATATGAATAACCGGGACTGCATGCAATCTAGAAAAATCCCTAGCCATGTACTAAGTGAATCTCTGGTTATTTAACCCCTAACAGTTTCTTGTATGAATTCTGGTGTGGCATTCCGCAGAATCCATCCTAAATATGATGTAGAAAAATTAAGTTCTAATAGTAATATAGACATGTTTAATATACATTGCACATAAGGACTCATGTATGCCATGACAACAACCAAGCCAAGTGTAATCTAGTGAAGCCAGGTAACGCTAAGTGAAACCATGGCAATCATGATGAAGCCAAGTGAAACCATGTACAACAATATGAAGCCATGTCCATCCAGGTAAAACCAAGTGAAACTAGGTTAAACCATGTCCGATGAAGCCATGTAAAGTCATGCCAAGTCAAGTCCAGTCAGTCATGTCATCACGTGTAGCTGGGCAAAGTTGGGTGAAATTAAGTAAAGCAAAGTCAAGTCATGTCATCTGAAGCCAAGTAAGTTCATATCCAAATCTGGTCAAGTCATCGCGTTTCCAAGCAAAAGCCAGAAGTTCCAAACATGAAATCACAAAAAACCAAGAATTCCTAAAGAAAGAGCACGATCGATATACCATTGGTACAGCCCAGTACACCGTCGGTACACCGGTCCAGAGATAGAAAAAATACAGCAAGTTCTAGATTCCAACAAATTGGTATACCGTCGGTATACTACAGTATACCGTCGGTATGCCATTCCAAGTAGGCAAAAAGTTACTGGAAAATAAAGTTTCATAAATCGGTATACCGTCGGCACAGCCAGTACGCCATCGGTATGTTGGTCAAGACAAATATCCTGAAGTCGGTTAACAAATGTCGGCATGATCGGTATACCATCGATATAATATAGTACACCATCGGTAAGCCGATAGGGTTCACAGGAAAATATCTAGAATTAAAGTTAGTCGAAATCGGTATACCGTCGGTATGCCGGTTTCTAAGAATAAACTTGGTTAAATCAAGTCTGATTTTTGGGACCCAAATCAAATCCAAAAAATTACCAGAGCCAAGTCTAACAAGAAATCAAGTCTATAGTAAGTCTCATATTACAATATGGACTAAATCTCACGGTCACAACTCTGGTACCGTTTTCGTTACCGAGTTACCAAAAAGGAACGAAATAAGATTCTACCAGAAATTAAAACCGAGACGATCACTAGGATAGAAATTACGATATGAACACTAATGGTAAAACAAGTCTAAGCTAAAAAGCAATAACTAAGCTCCAGAAAAGTAAAATAATAGAAAGTAAAAGAAGTTCACGAAATCGACAAGGTGTACTTGCCTAAAGCAAGCTTGTCACGCCCCAGTCCTAAAATACGTAGGACTAGGAATATGTGACACGCCAGCTACGCATTCGACCAGACTCTGGTCTGACTCGAATACGTATAAGCTGTATAATATAAAGGGACACTATCTAGATATTCCATAAATGTAAACCTCTATGTCTCAATCCACAATGTACAACAGTATACAAGAAAGAGCTATATGTGCTAAAGTCGGCCGCCCAATAACACATAAACTCGAATAGACTCGAGAAGAGATGAGTCTACAAAAACTAGGCTACAACAGCAGATGAATAATCAATATGAATAATATAACCATAATGTCGGTAGAAATAATACGAGTACCTGGTACAGTGCCCGCAAGACATGCCACTCCGTCAGCATCTCCAAGTGCTCCGTAAACGTCTAAGCTACAAAACTGGCAGGGAACCAGATCCTCAGAGGGACGTAACAAGGTACAAAAATACAGCATACCAAGTAAACAGAAAGTACAAATGCAACGACAGGGTACTCTATCATAACCAAACAAGTGTGACACAGTTTAAAGACAATGTTCGACGCGTGGGCTATCCAAAATAAAACCGTAGCTCCGAACACAGAGACACACGAGACGTACCATAGCTCCGAGCACAGAGTCACACGAGTGATACACTACTCTAGAATACAGGATTACTATATATACATATATAAGCGCGTACAGAGGAGCCCAAACGTCTAGTAACTGTCTTCTCCTTCCCAAGCGGTCAACGATGGTGCGCTGAACCTGAACCTCTATCTAACAGTCTCGACACACAGAAATAACTCAACAGACGCGACCCTAAGGTCATCCCAGTCTCTGATCATGATGTCAGTATCAGGATACAGGAATTTGGCACGATCACAGTGTATGAGTGTGTCCTGGGGTATCGATATACTCAGGTAATACATCGAGGTGTTACGAACATCTAACAATCATTCTAAGACGTTACGACGAACGTCTGCACCCGGTTGTGATCCGGACGCGAAGTATCATTTGTAAACAAAAATACGCGCACAATGTACATAAAGAAATAATAAATATTTGTAATCTGAAATACAGGGTGGCAAGGTACACTTGCCTGTGTCCGGTTGCTGATGACGAGGATCCGGTACAATGTCCAAGTCTGCGGGTCTCGTAGTACCTAGAGACGAGATACAAGCTCAATCAATAGACTATTACGCGGCTAAAAATAAGATGCGACACACTTCTAGTATATGCTACAATCTTAGTTACAAGACTCAGGGATACAATGCTAACTAATGGTACGTTATCCCAAATCCGATTAATCACCTATACAATATCATCAACAAATCCTTAATTCTTGTTTCTCATCCCGGTGTGCAGCAGTTCAAGCCAGGATCAAATCCTCAAATTTCACCCTGGTCTTCACAGTCATTACCATGTACGTTACACATCATCCTCAAATAAAATAATTATCCTCGAGTAAATGGTTATTAAAAATTACTTAAACCTTTGGTTATAAACACCGTCAGTAGCTACTCCAATATATTCATCATTAAATATTAGCTCCCAATATTAACCAATGCTTGATATCACAACGGTATTCTACGATAATTAAATCTGCATCTCAGTAATATTCCCTATTTTTAGTATCGAAATATCATTTTCACAACCATTTAAAACTGCTTGTCGTCAATAACCAATATGTATAAATTAAATAAAAATCCTAAAATCCCTTACCTAGCATTCATAACCCTCACTTAATATATATCCTTTACATCCATGAACTGCATATTATATCACGTAATAAACCCCAAGATCTCACATAGTATTTAAACTCTAAACTCAACAGTAAACCCTAAACTCCCCTCATTAAAACACAAGATCAAATATACTACACTAAAATTTCACCACACAAATATAGACATTAAACCCTAACTAAAACACCAACTATATATATATCAAATAGAGAGGGGGGAGTGGTATACCTCGACGAGATAACGATGCTGGCCAGTGGGGTCGACAGCGAGGTGGGGGAGGCCTGCATGAGTCGAAGTCATGGTGGTCAGGGAGGTGCTCGGCTGAGGGTGGTGGTAGCCGGGTGTGGTGATGGTGGCAATGGTGTGTGGTGGTGGGAAGTCGGAATGGAGGTGGGGTGAGCCGCTGGCACGCCGGAGAACAGCAGTCGAAGGGAGTATGGAAGCTGGAGGTGGTGGTGGTAATGAAGCTGGCGATGCTCGTGGCAGTCGAGGGTGGTGGCGTCTGAAGTCGGGTCGAGGGAAGTTCCGACAATGGCGAGTTGGGGGTGCGTTGGTTGCTCGTGGCAACATCGGTGGTGAGGAGAGCAGTTGGTTAAGGAGGAGTAGCCCTGGGGGTTGCAGTCGGTTGGCCGGAAAATGGAGGGGACGGTCGGGGGGGAAAGCAGCAGCTCCATGAAGTCGAAGGATGGCCGGACAACTATACGAGGAGGCCGGAGTTAGGGTGGCCGGTCGAATCTAATGAAGTGGGGTGGTACAGGCTGGCCGTGGCGCGGTGGCTGAAAGTACAGTGGTCGCGGTGGCTGCATTGCTCGGTCGGAGTAAGGCTCGGGATGGGGAGGCCGGAGTCGTCAATGCAGCAGTCGAATCCGCGGGGATGTGGCCGGGGAGTGGAGCTGGGGCAGTGCCGAGGGTAGTCGGTGGAGGTGCAGGGGATCTCGTCCCGGGGAGGAATAGTGCTTAGCCGGAGTGTGGGTGTTGTATTGAAGAGCAGTTGAGGAGGAAGAAGAAAAAGAAAAGAAGAAGAAAGGAAGAAGAAAAAGAAAACTTGCATAAGGCTGTGAGTGTATGGAGGGAGGAGAGAGAGAGGGGGTAGGGTTTCCCAAATGTGGGGATTAGGGCCTGCTTAGTATGTGTGTAGGAAGAGACATTAAATAAGGGGAGTGTGGGTAGAAATGTGTGGTGATGATGCTCCCTTTTGAATGAAGGGTCAGGATTTTACATGAAGAGAGGGGTTTCTTCATGCAAAGGAAGGGGAGGAGATGGGTTGACTACGGTCAAAGAAGGGGTAGCCTCTCCATTTGGCCTTGGCCAATGAGATGAGGACACCTAATTCAATAATTGTAACTAAGCCCCTTAAATTTGGGTAATTGCATAAATATATGAAATGATGCAAAAATTGTGGGAGAATTGGTGTTTGGTATTTTGTAGGGTGAGGGGGTGTTGTGTGTTTGGCATGGACTTAATAAAATAGGCATTGGAATTAAATGGGGATTAAAATAGGATTAGTCAAAATTGGTATCCCCGATTTAATTAGAATAAAAGTGTCCCGAGCTTTTAAATTAAATGGGGGCACTTGGGGTCTAAATTTGGAAATGACACAAAGGTCAAAAATGGTAGGGTCTTGGAGTCAGTCTTGGACCCTTTAGTTGGTCCGGCTCAACGGGTTAAGTTGGTATCTCAAAATTGAAGGTAACGACACAGGTGTCCGACACAGAATTTAAATATGGGATTTTGGATACGGGAAATTGTGCAATTAATTTAGGGCACAACGGATTTGATTTTTGAGTGACAGAAAAGTCCAGTGCCTAAATTGGCGGGTCAAGTCAAAAGTACAATAGTCTGTTGGAATTTAAGGGCTGATGTTGGGCTCCGAATAATTCAATAACAGTAGGGTGCGCCAAGGGTTTAATTAAAAAATAACAGACATAAGCAACCCTGCTCTAAACCTCAAACATCTGCTGCTAAACCAAAATTTTCCAATCCATACCTGACTATCTATAGAATTGATTTAGGGGGTTTACATTCTTCCCAACTTAGAAAAATTTTGTCCCCGAAATTAAAAGTAAAGCACGATAATAGCTAAGAGAATTTAAAAACAACTAGTAATCAAATGTCGTACGTAAATTCGTACATTGCTCCTCAAATAAATACGGGAACCACTGTCGAATGGAATCCTCGCGCTCCCAGGTAGACTCGCTTGGCGAATGATGCTTCCATACAACTCTGACCAGTCGAATAGTCTGCCCTCTCAAAGTCTTCTCGTTGTGATCGAGGATCTCAACTGGCTGCTCTACGTAAGATAGACTGGGCCCGACTGTAATCTCTGAATGATCAAGCACGTGGCTAGGGTCTGCGACATAACTCCTCAGCTGCAATATGTGAAATACGTCATGTACTCCCTCTAATGATGGAGGCAATGCAAGACGGTAAGCCACTTCGCCAACTCGTTCCAAGGTGTCAAAAGGTCCGATGGACCTCGGACTCAGCTTGCCTCTGCCTCCGAATTTGATGGTACCACGAGTAGGCGATATCCTCAAAAATACATGGTCACCTTCCTTAAACTCCAATGGTCTGCGGTGCGCATCTGCCCAATGTTTCTGTCTGTCTTGTGCTGTACGCAGGTGGCTCTAAATCTGCTTGACCTTCTCCACTGTCTGTGTCATCGGCTCTGGACCAAATATCTGACGCTCTTCCACGTCACTCCAACATACTGGTGACCTTCATTTCCTGCCGTACAGTGCCTCATAAGGTACCATATGTATGCTAGCCTGGTAGCTATTATTGTAGGAGAATTCCACCAAGTGTAGATGGTCCTCCCAAGATCCTCCAAAATCAATCATGTACGCTCTCAACATATCCTCTAATATCTGTATCGTGCGCTCTGACTAGCCATTAGTCTGTGGATGATATAAAGTGCTGAACTTGAGACATGTTCCTAGGCTCTCCTGCATACTCCGCAAAAAATGTAACGTGAATCTAGAATCACGATCCGATACGATGCTAACAGGCACTCCATGTAGTCGTACTATCTGCCTCATATACATGTCAGCTAACATCTCCGTGGACTGCCCAACTCTGAAGGGCAAGAAATGTGCAGACTTGGTGAGTCTGTCTACGACAACCCAAACTGCATCCTTTTCGCTAGGGCTCCGCGGGAATCCTGTGATGAAGTCTATGGTAATGTGTTCCCACTTCCACTCGGAAATGGGAAGCGGCTGCAATAGTCCTGCAGTCCTCTGATGTTCAGCATTGACTTGCTGACAAACTAAATATCTTGCCACGAATCTTGCAATCTATCTCTTCATCCCATGCCACCAGAAATGTTGTCTCAAGTCTTGGTACATCTTCGTACCCCCGGGATGAATAGAATAAATCGAGCTATGAGCCTCGGTCATCAACTCTTGGGGTAGCTCGCCACTCGGAACGTATAGGCGATCTCCACACCTCAACGTTCCGTCTTCGTGAATCCTGAGTCTCGTCTGCATGCCGGCCTCTGTCCTCTCTCGTAGACGTCCAAATCTCGCATCTGTAGGCAGGGCTGCCTTGATCCTCTCATTCAATGTAGACTGAACATAGAGATTGGCCATCCGTCCGTCCTTGCCTGGTAATACAATCTTAATCATGAGCTCCTGAAGATCCTCTAACACTGGCGATGAGTCATAAAAATATGCCATGGGCTTCCTGCTTAAGGCATCTGTTACTACATTCGCCTTGCCAGGGTGGTACTGTAACTTGATATTATAATCTGTCATCAATTCTAGCCAGCGCCTCTGTCTCATGTTGAGCTCCTTCTGCGTGTAGACATACTTCAGATTTTTGTGATCGGTATAAATCTCAACACGCTCTCCATAAAGGTAGTGTCGCCATAGCTTTAGTGCAATTTTTTACTGCAGCTTGCTCTAGATCGTGTGTCGGATAGTTCTTCTCATGAACCCTTAGTCGTCCTGATGCGTAGACTATCTACTCTATCTAATCATAACTCATATTTGCTGAGCTTGGCATACAGTCTCTCCTGTCTCAGCGTCTCCAACACGATCCTGAGATGTCTCTCATGCTCCTCCTGACTCTTGGAATATACCAAGATGTTGTCGATAACTACCACCAGGAACCTATCTAAGTACTGGTGGAAGCACTATTCATCAGACTCATAAATACTACTGGCGTGTTGGTTAAACCAACCGGCATGACTAAAAACTCATAGTACCCTTATTTCGTCCGGAAAGCCGTCTTTGGGATATCCTCTCTCCATACCTTGATCTGATGATAACCGAATCTGAGATCGCTCTTCGAGATTACACATGCACCACTTAGCTGATTCAAATAAATCATCGACGCGTGGCAATAGGTACTTGCTCTTTATCGCTACAGCATTTAATGCCCTGTAATCAATACACAAGTATACTGTCTCATCCTTCTTCGGCACTATTTAGATGGTTGCTTCCCATGGGGAAACACTAGCCCGACTGAAACCCTTGTCTAAGAGATCCTCTACTATGGACCTTCAACTCAACCAACTCTATCGGTGCTAGTCTGTAGACGAAAAAATAACTGGCTCGGCTCTGGGAGTCAACTCTTTAGCAAACTCTATCTCTTTCAGGTGGCAGGCCCGGAAGGTTCTCTAGAATCACATCCTCAAACACTTATATAATACGGGGGTACACTGGTTCATCTTGCATTGTGTGCCCCTAAGGTAGATGGGCACCTTACTCCTGGGCTCCCTGAAGAAACTCAACCCTAGGTAATCTAGTGGCCTAAAAAATAATGCAACCACGTCAACAATCTAGCGCCGCGTGGTATTGGCTCAACCAACTCAGGCTAGGACGATGTCATCGTCTAGACTTTAACCTCAAGATAAATTCTCCTGATCTGTTTTCAACATCAATTCTCAAAAGAAAATGTTTCCTCGCGTAATGTATAATTTCTCTTCTCCTCAAGGTTTTCCCTAAAATTTTATTCCTCAAATTTCTTCGTTTCGTTATTTATCTCTTCAAATCACAAAGTACAATAATGGTATCACTCAAGCACATACTAGAATTTCTGGAATCCGATCATTATCTTCCAAGTGAGGTCCTAAAATTTTCATCTCCTCTAGCTCATAATCATCGTTCCTAGTATTGCTATCATAAACAACCACTAGTTTCCATCATCAGGCTATGCATTTTCATAAATTATTCTAGGTCATGATCAATAATCCTTCCAGCTCCCAGTACTTCCAAGATTACTGCTATCTCAAGCACGGGTAGGGTACTACTTGGTCCAATTCTCTTGCTACCCTTTCATACTAGTTCTGGAATCCAAAAGAACCTATCATTCTATCCTACTCAGGGTAACAATCTTCTCTGAGAATGTTATACGAATTCTATCTTCTGTCATCTGGGATACGATCTTCTTCTGGAGGGAACCATCAGGAACAAACGTCCGTCTTCCGAATAATAGGGGATGAGAGTCAATGATAACGATATTGACGGAAATTGAACGAATGCAAATTAGAAGTCCAAGGGCGATAATCACATACAAAGAGTTTTTAAAATCAATTATGGATTGAGATCCTATTCAATAATCATAATATCTATTCCTAATTTGCAGGCTCGCTTGGCATAGTCAGGTGACCAAGACGATTTAAAACGGACCTGCATGGGCTACCATAAAAATATGTCACGCCCCAGTCCCAAAATACATAGGACCAGGAATACGTGACACGCCAGCTACGCATTCAACCAGACTCTGGTCTGACTCGAATACGTATAAGTTATATAATATAAAGGGGCACTATCTAGATATCCCATAAATGTAAACCTCTATGTCTCAATCTACAATGTACAACAGTATACAAGAAAGAGCTATATGTGCTAAAGTCGGCCGCCCAATAACACACAAACTCGAATAGACTCGAGAAGAGATGAGTCTACAAAAACTAGGCTACAACAGCAGATGAATAATCAATATGAATAATGTAACCATAATGCCGGTAGAAATGATACGAGTACCTGGTACAGTGCCCGCAAGACATGCCACTCCGTCAGCATCTCCAAGTGCTCCGTAAACGTCTAAGCTACAAAACTGGCAGGGAACCAGGTCCTCAGAGGGACGTAACAAGGTACAAAAATATAGCATGCCAAGTAAACAGAAAGTACAAGTGTAACGACAGGGTACTCTATCACAACCAAATAAGTGTGACACGGTTTAAAGACAATGTTCGACGCGTAGGCTATCCAAAATAAAATTGTAGCTCCGAACACAGAGACACACGGGGCGTACCGTAGCTCCGAGCACAGAGTCACACGGGTGATACACTACTATAGAATACATGATCACTACATATACATATATAAGCACGTGCAGAGGAGCCTAAACGTCTAGTAACTGTCTTCCCCTTCCCAAGTGGTCAACGATGGTGCGCTGAACCTGAACCTCTATCTAATAGTCTCGACACACAGAAATAACTCAACAGACGCGACCCTAAGGTCGTCCCAGTCTCTGGTCATGATGTCAGTATCAGGATACAGGAATCTGGCACGATCACAGTGTATGAGTGTGTCCTGGGGTATCGATATACTCAGGTACGTACATGAGGTGTTACGAACATCTAACAATCATTCTAAGACGTTACGACGAACGTCTGCACCCGGTTGTGATCCGGACGTGAAGTATCGTTCGTAAACAAAAATACGCGCACAATGTACATAAAGAAATAATAAATATCTGTAATCTGAAATACAGGGTGGCAAGGTACACTTGCTTGCGTCCGGCTGCTGATGACGAGGATCCGGTACAACGTCCAAGTACGCGGGTCCCGTAGTACCTAGAGACGAGATACAAGCTCAATCAATAGACTATCACGCGGCTAAAAATAAGATGCGACACACTTCTAGTATATGCTACAATCTTAGTTACAAGACTCAGGGACACGATGCTAGAGGGTTGACCAAGGCTAACTAATGGTACGTTATCCCAAATCCGATTAATCACCTATACAATATCATCAACAAATCCTCAATTCTTGTTTCTTATCCCGGTGTGCAGTAGTTCAAGCCAGGATTAAATCCTCAAATTTTACCCTGGTCTTCACAGTCATTACCATGTACGTTACACATCATCCTCAAACAAAATAATTATCCTCGAGTAAATGGTTATTAAAAATTACTTAAACCCTCGGTTATAAACACCGTCAGTAGCTACTCCAATATATTCATCATTAAATATTAGCTCCCAATATTAACCAATGCTTGATATCACAACGGTATTCTATGACAATTAAATCTGCATCTCAGTAATATTCCCTATTTTTAGTATCGAAATATCATTTTCACAACCATTTAAAACTGCTTGTCGTCAATAACCAATATGTATAAATTAAATAAAAATCCTAAAATCCCTTACCTAGCATTCATAACCCTCACTTAATCTATATCCTTTACATCCATGAACTGCATATTATATCACATAATAAACCCCAAGATCTCACATAGTATTTAAACTCTAAACTCAACAGTAAACCCTAAACTCCCCTCATTAAAACATAAGATCAAATATACTACACTAAAATTTCACCACACAAATATAGACATTAAACCCTAACTAAAACACCAACTATATATATATATATATATATATCAAATAGAGAGGGGGGAGTGGTATACCTCGACGAGGTGACGATGCTGGCCGATGGGGTCGACAGCGAGGTGGGGGAGGCTCGCCGGAGTCGAAGTCGTGGTGGTCAGGGGGGTGCTCGGCTGAGGGTGGTGGTAGCCGGGTGTGGTGATGGTGGCAATGGTGTATGGTGGTGGGAAGTCAGAGTGGAGGTAGGGTGAGCCGCTGGCACGCCGGAGAACAGCAGTCGAGGGGAGTATGGAAGCTGGAGGTGGTGGTGGTAAGGAAGCTGGCGGTGCTCGTGGCAGTCGAGGGTGGTGGCGTCTGAAGTCGGGTCGAGGGAAGCTCCGGCAATGGCAAGTTGGGGGTGCGTTGGTTGCTCGCAGAAACGTCGGTGGTGAGGAGAGCAGTTGGTTAAGGAGGAGTGGCCGTGGGGGTTGCAGTCGGTTGGCCGAAAAATGGAGGGGCCGGTCGGGGGGGAAAGCAGCAGCTCCATGAAGTCGAAGGATGGCTGGACGACTGTACGAGGAGGCCGGAGTTAGGGTGGCCGGCCGGATCTAATGAAGTGGGGTGGTGCAGGCTGGCCGTAGCGCGGTGGCTGAAAGTACAGCGGTCGCGGTGGCTGCATTGCTCGGCCGGAGTGAGGCTCAGGATGGGGAGGCCGGAGTCGTCGATGCAGCAGTCGAATCCGTGGGGATGTGGCCGGGTAGTGGAGCTAGGGCAGTACCGGGGTAGTCGGTGGAGGTGCGGGAGATCTCGGTCCGGGGAGAAATAGTGCTTGGCCGGAGTGTGGGTGTTGTATTGAAGAGCAGTTGAGGAGGAAGAAGAAGAAGAAAAGAAGAAGAAAGGAAGAAGAAAAAGAAAACTTGCATAAGGCTGTGAGTGTATGGAGGGAGGAGAGAGAGAGGGGGGTGGGGTTTCCCAAATGTGGGGATTAGGGCCTGCTTGGTATGTGTATAGGAAGAGACATTAAATAAGGGGAGTGTGGGTAGAAATGTTTGGTGATGATGCTCCCTTTTGAATGAAGGGTCAGGATTTTACATGAAGAGAGGGGTTTCTTCATGCAAAGGAAGGGGAGGAGATGGGTTGACTACGGTCAAAGAAGGGGTAGCCTCTCCATTTGGCCTTGGCCAATGAGATGAGGACACCTAATTCAATAATTGTAACTAAGCCCCTTAAATTTGGATAATTGCACAAATACATGAAATGATGCAAAAATTATAGGAGAATTGGTGTTTGGTATTTTGTAGGGTGAGGGGGTGTTGTGTGTTTGGCATGGACTTAATTAAATGGGCATTAGGATTAAATGGGGATTAAAATAGGATTAGTCAAAATTGGTATCCCCGATTTAATTAGAATAAAAGTGTCCCGCACTTTTAAATTAAATGGGGGCACTTGGGGTCTAAATTTGGAAATGACACAATGGTTAAAAATGGTGGGGGCTTGGAGTCAGTCTTGGACCCTTTAGTTGGTCCGGCTCAACGGGTTAAGTTGGTATCTCAAAATTGAAGGTAACGACACAGGTGTCCGACACAGAATTTAAATATGGGATTTTGTATATGGGAAGTTGTGCAATTAATTTAGGGCACAACGGATTTGATTTTTGAGTGACAGAAAAGTCCAGTGCCTAAATTGACGGATCAAGTCAAAAGTATAATAGTCTGTTGGAATTTATGGGCTGATGTTGGGCTCCGAATAATTCAACAACAGTAGGGCGCGCCAAGGGTTTAATTAAAAAATAACAGACATAAGCAACCCTACTCTAAACCTTAAACATCTGTTGCTAAACCAAAATTTTCCAATCTATACCTGACTATCTATAGAATTGATTGAGGGAGTTTACAAAGCTCCCAGCTAAATCTTCTAGTCCACCACTACGAAGGAGTTCAGAAATCACACTCCATGTCTCAAGACCACGCTTTCATGCTCGAGAGAGAAATGAAGAAGAGAGAAGAGAGAAAGAAAAAGAAAAGGAAAGAAATTAAATATCTCAACTACTATTTATAGAGAAAATATCTCAAAAATATCTGAAATTTGAAACAAATATCTGTTGGATAGTATACCGTATAGTATATCATCGGTATACCGGTCAAGTAGTAAAGTTTTAATTTTTTGAGAATTTTTGGGCTTCCTCGAGATCCAATAAAATGCAATAACTAGCCCAAAAATACGTATCCACATAAAATATGAATACTGTGAGATGAGTCTCACACTTATTACTTGTTAATATAGTCTAGTGTTTGTAGACTCATGTTATTTTTTTCGAGTATATTCGGACATGTGTAGTATGGGGTGCGCACCATGATACATGTTGTTCATTCTTATATTTTATATTCTTGTGGATTGAGACAGAGATATATTCATTGTGTTTAAATAGTGACCATCACTGTACAGCTTATACATATTTGAGTTGGGCCGGAGTCTATTTGATACATAGTTGGCTATTGCCACATGGCCTGGTCCTATATTTTTTTGGGATTGGGGTGTGACAAAACCTGTAACTTCAAGCTCCAGAAAGTTGTTACTTCAATGTTCAAAAATTTGTTTGCTTCTAAATATTGTAAAAGAAGAAAACAAAAATTGTTGTGGTTAATTTTGATGATTTATGTCTTATTTATATGATTTTCTTGGTGCAAAATTGCCCATAATCCCCTACAATATAGTTGTTATAAGGGTATTTTGGTTATTTTCAGCAAAGTGACTAAAATACATTAACCATAAAAATGGGCGTATTTTACCAAAATACCCCCTCCAATGTTTAAAAATAGGAGGGACCGTGGGTTCTGGCCGGGCCTTGACCCCTTCGCTGGACGGGTCGGGTCGGTCGATCAAATTAACAGGTTTTAACCGGTTCGCACCAATTTTTTAACCGGGCCAGTTCTGACCGGACTATCAAACTGTTTTCTCGGACCCAGCTCGAGCCCGTATACTTCGTGGGCCGAGTCGGATTGGACCGTTGACCGGACTCGGCCCGACCTAGACGGGCATTGACCAGACCGGGTTCTAGGTCGCCCTGCCCATTACACACCTTGATCTATCACTTACAAAAGTAAAAATATAATGTGGTTCAAATGTTGCATTAATTATCACAACTAATGCCCAGCTTCTATGCAGGCTTTCATATCCCCATCTTCTCTATTTCTATACTTAATTACCTAAGTGTCCCCATAAATTTAATGCACAATTTTAATTAGTGTATATATATATTTGAAGGAAAAAATTTACAGTGAAGTCCAACTTTTCTTATTATATAGTAGTATAGATATTAATATGGTTATTTACACTAACATTTTTTATGTTTTATGTTTATTACACATACATTTCTTATTTTAAAAATAATTACACGAACATCCTCTATGTTTTATATTTTATTTTCAGAATAATGATGATTAATGTAATAGCTTTTTACACAAAACATAATATATAGAAAATAATTCCTATAATTATTTTCAAAATAACAAATATTCATGTAATAAATTTAAAACATAGGAAAGATTACTTTAAATAATCCATATTAATATGTAGGAATATTTTAGCAAATGTTCCTATTATAAATATAGAAACTAGTATATACCCTTACTTATTTTAAAAACTAGCAAATATCCATATTTTTTTGTATACAATATTTAAAATTTTAAGAAATATTTCCACTATTTAATCAAAATTTTGATTATTTTACTCATAATGGGTATATTTGCTAGTTTTTAAATAAATTATGGTATATACTAATTTTTATATTTGTAGTAAAAATATTTACTAAAATATTCCTAATAATACGTATAACGTAAAGTAATTTCTCTTCTCAACCCGGGCCGGACCTAACTAACCATAAGTAAATTGTCTATATAACCTTTTCGAGTCCGCTTCTTTTCCCGTTTATATATTTCACGCTTTCCGCTGGAACCCTCTCTGTCGACAAAATCTTCAAAACCCTTGCCAAAATTCTCCAAACCCTAGCTAAATTATCGATCCCGGCTACTTTTTGGCGGGAATTCCTTGAAGAGGGGGACAGATCTCTCGATCTCCGCGGCTGGTTGCGCTGTTCGAGGAGGAATTCGCTCGTCTCTCGTTATTCCGGCGGTTGGGTGGTGGAATTAGGGTGTCGGACCGGGAGAGAAGCTCCCCCGGAGGACTCGCGCAATGGAGTACGCTCCTTACGACAGCAGCGGTGAGTTTGGTTTCAAATTTGAAGCTTTTATATGGTTTCTAGGGTTTCACGGGTTGAAAGTTTGGACCCTTTTTGCTGCATTTGGTATATGAGTGGATTTGTAGCTGATAATTGAGGGTATAGCCAGTTGAACGAGTTTGGAAAATAATTAGGATTTTGGAGTTTCGTGTTTGGGATATAGATCTAGGTTTTTGCAGTTCTTCCAAATCTGAACTAGAATTTCATTCTTTACGTTGAATTTTGATTTTCTGGAGCTCCAATTGGAATTTATTAGAGGAATTAGGCTTTCGATTGAGTATATTAGTGGTTGGGGGTGGAGTTAGGGTTTCCGTTTGGGAAAGAAGAAAATCCTCTTCTGATGGATTGTGCCCCCTTAGGATCCTAGCAGTGAACTTGATTTCATTTTTTTTTTGTGATCTTTAAGCTATTCTAGGCTCTTGCGGTGGGAAAGTTTGGGTCTTTTTGTTGCGTTTGGTATATGAGTGGAGTTGTTGTTGACAATTGTGTTGAAAATCGGACACGTCCTACAAGCGTTCCGACACCATGTTTGAGAGTGCCCGCAGCGGAAACTTTAGGCTAACCTACATGAGATAACCAACCCCTGTCTAACGAACACCAAGCACAGATAAAGATAAGTATATGGCGGTGACTACGTCATCTGGACAAATTCTAACCTTTATAACTCAGGTGAAATTACAAGATTGACAGAATCAATGTTGAACCATTTGCCCTAATAGATTCAACCCCCTCACCACACTCAAGAAGAAAAGAAAGAGATTATATTTGAAATCACTCACCAACACGTAGCAATCTCCCTAACCGAAGTTGATGACTCCTCGATTAGATCTCTTCTTCCTTTTGTCTTGGCTGGCAAAGTTCTAAGAGCAAAGAACGGACTTTATCTTAGATTTTCTGTGGACGAGCACCCCGAATCTCCAACTTGTGCTATAATTTGTATCTTAAATACCCTCATCTATCAAGTTTTGGCAATTCTATAGCCTGAAGTATTTTTAAGCACTTAAATACCATCAACTTTTTAAGTTTTTGCATTTAACCGTTCTGTTAGTCCGTCGGACCATTGTGGACACCTTTTACCCTAAACCAGATATTGATTACTATTTTTTTTTGTTAAAAAGAGTACAAAAAAAATCGTAAAGTTATTGTATAATTAAATATAATGGTTGGGATTAGGGCTAGGGCATTATGGTTTTTTGGTACTACTGGTTACCTCCATCTGCAAAAAAAATCGACATTTTATGGTATTAAAGTGACAATAAAAAGGTTGGCTATCAACTTGCCAAATAAAAGTACATAAAAGTACAAGATGTGCCAAAAATGAATATTGAGTGTATTTAAATGCAATTTAGCCTTAAGATGTTCTAGGATTTCTGTCGTGGAAAGTTTGGATCTCTGCAGCTGCATTTAGTTCATTAATGGGTTTGTTGATGATTATTCAGAGAATAGCGAGTTGAATGAGATTGGCCAAGAATAGGGTTTTATAAATTTCCATTTAGGGATTTGATTTAGGTTTTTGCATTCAGGATATGAACTCAAATTTATTCATCATCTTAATTTTGAATTTCTAGAGTTCCAGTTGGAAGTTATGGGAAGTAGGCTTTTGTTGGGTTAGAGGAGAAATCTCTCTTTTCCTGTTGCCTTGAGCAATTGGGTTTGAGTTAGGGTTTTGGATTGGAAAAAAATCTCACCAGGACGACTCTTGCGACAAAGTTTGTTTGTTATGATGGTAACCACGAGTTTTGTGCATTTTTGTGTGTGTTTAAGTCTATTATAGGTGTTCACAGAGGTGTAAAAGATTGAATATTTTTGTTGTATTTGGTATATGAGTGGGTTTGTTGTTGATAATTGGCGTCCATCGAGTAGAATGAGATTGGGCAATCAAGAATTGGGATTTAGAGCTTCAGGTTTGGCATTTAGATTTAGAAATATAGTGAGTAGTGTGTTGGGTGTTGGATTGGAAAGAAGCTCATTAGGACTCTTCTGATGGAAATGTTGGATGATAGTAGTGGTTTGTGTGATTTCAATTTCTGTTTTTTAAGCTATTATATGGTTTCAGCTTTGGAAATTTTGGATAATTTTCTACATTTGGTAGATGAGTGGGTTTGTTGCTGATAATTTGGGGGTATCTGGAGTATAATGAGATTGGACAATAATTAAGGTTTTGGAGCTTTGTTTTTGGGATTTAGAATGACAGATTTGCATTTCTTCAAAATCCGAACCAGGGTTTGTTTATCATGTACATCTTGACGACTTTCTAGAGCTTCAATCGGAAATTATGGGAAGAATTAATCTTTTGATCGAGTCTTTTCACGTGGGTTAAGAAAGGGATGAACTTAAATGGGAATTTGTAGATCTTTCTGGTGCATTTGGTTTATGAGTGGGTTTGTTGCTGATATTTGGGGGTATTTGAGTAGAATGTGATTTGCAATGAATTAGGGTAACGGGGTTTTAGATTTAGCTTTTGTAGTTCTTCAAAAGAAAAGAAAAGAAGAAAAAGTTGACCAGGATTTGTTCATCAAGTCCATTTTGATGACTTTATGGAGCTTCAATCTGAAATTAGCAAGGAATAGACTTTTAATTGAATTTTTTTCCAGAAAGGAAGGATCATGAATGGGAATTCGTTTTGAAATTCCGGCATGGTAAGAAATTAGGGTTTTAGAGTTTCACATCAGGAATTAAGTATACCACATCAGGATCCGATGAATGAAGTTAAGCTTCGAGGACCAAGGTTTCCGTTATCACAGTTTGAATAATATAGTATTGCACAAATCATGGTCACATAATTCATAGATTAATCATCACGGGCATATAGTAGCAACTTTTGTGCAAGATTTAATCTGTTTGCAAAATTTTCATACAGTTATTTGTGAAATAAATGAAGAAAATGTGAAGCTCCGAATAAATCATGATAGGTTATAAGTTTGTATGCGAATCATAACTGTTTTAAACAAGAGATTATGCAAGAAGGCCCCACTTTTCTACTCTTATTCAGATATCCCTCCTCCTTTGCCCACCCGTGGCTGCTGCCTTCCAATTTCAAACCAGGCAGAAATGTTGGCTAAGTTCGTTTTGTCGGATATTTGAGGATGAGACCAATGGGAGGCCAAAGGAGCAAAGGAAGTGGTTGGAGAGGAAGGAGGTCGAGGTGCAAACAAAGGTTGGTTGAGTCCAGGGTGGTTGTAGTTGTGGTAGTTGATCTCTCTAGGGTTGCTGTGGGAGTGAGGGAAACGGAAGGATTTGAGAATATAGCGAAACCTCAAGCAAACCCTTCTTTAATTGTCTTTTTTGTTGGGTTGGGTGGTACTGTGGTTGGTAGATGGTTCCTAGCCTCCTAGGTTGGATTTGGTATTTGGTTTCCCAGCCCAGCTGGGGACTAAAAGGGAAAAAAAAGAAGAATCTGAAAATAAAATGAAAATCTCAAGCAAGACCCTGTTCACATGTCAATGGTTTATTAGGAGATAAATCCTTCATAGTCAACTTGAATGTAGCACTCCACAATTTTGGAGAAGAAAGGAAGCAAAAAAAGTCAAAATTGAGAATAGAGCCACATAAAATAGGATATATTATTAAGCATTGTTGTTCCCTAAAACTATTCTTCCCAAACTTCTGCCACTATTTCTGCATTTTTACATTCCAACTGAACCTCTTTATCCTTCCGAATCATCACTATACTGATTCTGTGACTGCGGATCTTGTGACTGAGTTGTTTCCAGTGTGACATTTTTCTTTGTCATTTTCGTATGTGTCAATGATTGACAACCCTCTTAAGCTAGAAAGCTCAGTGTGTCCATGTCAGACACACTGCATGTCGAAATTATACAATGAAGTGAGTAGCCATGTCAATGTTGTCTATATCATCATATTGTGTCCGTGGCCATGCAACATAGCTTTGAATCGGTGGAATACAAATATATGAAGACATTGAAGGTTCTGTAGTTTGTACATGTTATGTTTTTTCATCATTAAACTGTAGAATACTCCAAAGAAGTAGAATATCGAATCCTTGCAAAGATTAGGATTTTTTTAATGGATCCAGATGCATGATTACTTTGTAATGTTTATATTTACTTGTGTTGGTTTGGAACTTTAGATATAATATATAATACTTCTGTTACATAATAATTAAAGGTTTGCCTCCAAAAGTGAAGTTTTATTGTTTACACTGTCCCTTGGCTGTGACCGCAGGAACTGACGATGATCTTCCACCATCTCATCATAATAGGGGTACAAGAGGACATGTATCTGGGAATGGACGATCTGCTACTGGTGCTCTTCTGTACACCAGGATGCAAATTGATATCGAGTCCCAGATACATTGGCTTGAACAAGAAGCCTACTTTTCTGTCTTGAGGGCATTTAGGGCTCAAGCTGATTCCATTAGTTGGGTATACATCTGCACCATATTATTATAGTCACTACTGTGGCCGTCTTCTGTTACTGATTTCTGCCCATTTTCAATCGTATGTGAAATAAATTTCTCTAGGAGAAGAATGATTTAATGACTAATTTGAGAAGAGAGCTGAGTATATCTGATGAGGAATACAGGGAACTTAAAAACAGAGTTGATGCAGATGACATTGTCAGGAGAATAAGGTATGCTGGAATAAGTCTCTCTCTCTCTCTCTCTATATATATATATATATATATATATATATATAAAGAAGTCTTTTAAGTGAATTCCTTTCATGGTATGTCCTAATGGCACGTGGATGATGTTGTATAATACATGTGTGATTAGAGAATGGAGGCAGGCTGGTGGATCACTCAACAATGCCCCTGCTTACGATTCAGTAGCCAGTCCCACTGCCTCGGCTTCACGCAAGAGGCAAAAGACATCCCATTCATTAGCATCTCTACCTATGAACGCACAAATTCCTATGCTGCACACACAACCAGTTGCTACACCATCATCATCAGCAGTGTTAAGGGGAGTGCCCTTAGGATCCAAGGGCAAGAAGCCTAAACCAGTATGCCAAACTTTTTTTTATATTTTGTTGTGTTGTGTTGTTTCGTTATTTTCCTTTCTTTTTCTCTTGACATTTTCCTTGTTCTATGACCCTAAGGGTCATGGTTTGACAGGTGTATCAACGATGAAGTCCTTGCAGATTCCTTCAAATGTTCCTAGTGGAATGGGCCAAGTTATGAAAAGGAGTTCTGGCTCTTTTGCAGCAACAGAACTTGGTGGAGCTGCAACATCTGATCCTCTTATTGGTCGAAAAGTCAGGACAAGGTGGCCCGAGGATAATAACTTCTATGAGGCTGAAATTGCTGATTACCGTGCGGTGCGTTTCATTGTCCAGTGTTAAGATATGCCCCTTTCTAGGACGGACATTAGTTAATGACATAATGTTATCATTTGATAATCACTTGCAGGGTCTGCATGCTCTTGTTTATGATAAAAACACCAAGAATGAGACATGGGAGTGGGTCAACCTCAAAGAGGTGGAATGCTTTGCTCTTGCAGATATTGCACTGTTTCCTGTTAATTTTAGCTGTTGGGCATCTCCTCATCTATTTTGGCATGAAAATATGATTCAAGAATATATATTCATTTATTCACATGCAGCGATATATTCAGGATTTAGTTTTGTTCTCCGTCCAGGATCATTTACTGACTTATCAAATTACACCACAATTACAAGGCTTTCTAAAAATTATTTTCAATCTGCCACTCAATTAATACTCGATTAATATTGACTGACAATGATCAATTAGTCTGATTTTTAGAACACTATTTTCATGTATGTTTGGATCCGAAGATATGATGCACCTGCTTCTTCTCTCTGTACATATTCACTAGTAAAGCCACTTGATATGCTGACATCTTTTCGTTCCCATGTACCTTAGAGGAACGAATTACTTGTTTCCTGTCAACCCCAACAATATGCTTTGAAGATGGGAGGTGTGCTTTTGCACTATTCTTGGTTGGATCTTGCGTATAAGGTAGATTTTCGGTCGGTATCTTGACTGAGGCTGTAAGATAGTTGCCATTACGTCTTCTGAATGAATAACTGAAATATAAGTGTTACTCACAGAATTTTCCAGACTGTTAGTCATTGAACGAATTCTTTGAATGTCTTTTACTGAGCCATAAATTGTGTGCCGGGTGGGGGCTGGGGGAGGGGGGGGGGGGGGGGGGGGGGGGTTGGTTCCTGTATGTTCTTCCATTCATCTTTATTAAGGGTCGCATCCGTAATTTCACCTATCCATTTCCATTTTCTAAGTTAGCCTTCATCTGCTTCTTGTCCTAGCAACTTGTTCAAGCAGTTACCCATCTTTCTTTGCATTACCATTCGACGAACTTATTGGGAATTTTCTCTCCCAACATTTGACCCATAAGTCATAACCACAACATCGTCAAAATCGCTCTATTTAATCTAATGGTATTCTACAGTCTCATAGCACTATCTGGAACCACTTACCACTTTCAACACCTTGCTATAATTCTATGCTTCAATAACCTTCAAGATGAATAATTGATCCCAAGCCAGAGGACGGTTACTCTCTGGTTCCTCTTGGCCATCATTCTGAACATTCTCCCTCATTGTCTTGTAATTTTGCTAAAATTATATTTCATATGCTTTGTTTTTTTCCTATAACAATAACTACAAGAATGAAGCCTTTGTCCCATGGGGTCGGCTATTTGAATCCTTTTTTCCCATTCAGCTCTGGTAAGGGCCTGTCCTCTGTTATACTAAACCATATCCTTAGAACTTTAATCCGTGTTTGTTCAGGTCTAATGCTCTTGTTTTTTCCTACTAATTGTAAATCCTCTAAATTTGAACCTACTCTAACCCTACGAATTAAGATCCCGTGATAATTTTCCATAAGTTGTTTGGTAATTTTTTGAACTTATCTCAGACACAAGTCACACAACATGTTTATTCACTATCTTCTATTGAAGCCATGTAGAATAATGATTGATAATGTTATTCAGAGTGATCTAAGGATTGCTTTTAAAATTTTCATGTTAGATTATTCTGTTTGTTTATATTTTTAGTGAAGCCATGTAGAATATTGATTGATAATGTTATTCAGATTTCAGAGTGATCTTTCTAAGTATTTCTTTTTTAAATATTCATATTAGATTATTCTGTTTGTTTATATTTTATTGTTCAATTCATATAAACTCAAGCTATTTCGATTATACACCAAGCTGAATTATACGTAAATGCTTCTGAGGCTTGAGTCATAGAGATGGCGTTCCTTGATAATAAGCCATTTAAATTCACGTAGACTCTCTCTCTCCCCCCTCCCCTCCCCTTCTTGCATTTTGTTATACTGGGCTCTAGTACTTGTGAACTTATTATCAGTGTACCAAAAGCTTCACATTAAGAGTCCCACGAAGAATTATTAGGAAGACAGAGTATTGACTTTTGTCCAACAACCATACTTCATTGCCAGATTGATCCTGAAGATATAAAGTGGAAAGGTGAGGATCCTGGTATTTTTGATCGAATTGGTCGGGGCGGAGCGGATGGAGGGATTAAGAAACCTACAGATCACAACGGTGCTGCTACAGGTGTTGGCAGGGGAAGAGGATCTCTAAAAACACACTCCAAGACAGATCTAGTTCCATCATCAAATGGTCTTGGGAAGAAGCGTATTGAAGACATTGAGATACTTCACACAGAAACTCTAGTAAATGAGGTATGCATGTATTACACTAGTATGAAGTCATTGGGACTAGACGTGATGTTAAGTTTGGTTTGGGTATTGGTCGACCTTAATGTACCTTGTTATCCAACACTATGTGACTTGAGTGAGCCTGTCACATCAAAATACTATTGTAATTATTGGCAGGTAGTGAAAGCTTAGGAATGTAAATTATATGCTCAGGACCTGAAAATTTTAGTGCAATACTCGAACGCATACATTGTTTAATTTCCTTTTACCTTAATGACAAGCAGGTGGAGAGGCTTTGTGCTGCAATTCATCCCGATCTTCTTGAGATTGAAAGAGTGATGAAAGTGCTGAAAGTAAGAATAGTTATTTGTTCACTTCAAATGCTTTAGTACTCTTATCAGATATTAGAAGGAACTCATTCGTCTTTGCAGGAGCATGAGCAATCTCTGACTGATGTGATTGCAAGACTTGCTGACACATCTGATGGTGAAAGTGGTAAATATCCGTAGCTCACGTCAATCAATTTATTCATTGCCTTTAACATCAATATCAAGGTGGCCTTTGCATTCAGTGCAGATATGATTTAAATTCATGTGTCGCAAAGTGCACGTGGTTAAACCTCTAAAAGTTCTCAAAATGTTAGAGAAATCTTGAAACTTTGCGAGAGCATTGTTTTAACATCCTATTTCTTTGGATTGTTGCAATGTTATTGTAATGTTGTCTATGATACAGGGAAAGTAGATTTGGTTAACGCATTTAGTATGAGCATCAAATTGGCCTCGACAATCTGTTTATATATATATATATATATATATATATATATATATATAGTCCCCAAAATCAAATATATGAATTTGTGGGGATATTGTTTTACTTTTAAGTTTTAAGTTATAACCTCTCCATTATGTGTATTGTTTGAAGATCATCTTAATGTAATTTAGGGGACAGGCAAGACATATTTTGGTTTATGAAAACATGAACTTGTGTATATAATGGAAGAGTCCCTGACATGATGTGAAACTTTGGTGCTAAGATATGGTCCCACCATGATTATGTGAAATAATGGCTTTTTATAAAAGATTTAATGAGCAAAATTTCATCAGTCGCCTGGACCAGTGCTTATGTGGGCCATGTGCAGTGCACGTAGTCCAAGAGTTTTGTTCAGGCCCACATGTTAGTGAGGGAGGCTCATGATTGAGGGGACAATTGAGGGGAGGTTACTCTTGTAAAGTGTTTCCCTTTTAGTGGTTGAAAGAACAAGGTTCTTTTAGTGTATTGTTTGGCACCTTTTTGTAGAAGGTGAGGGCCGGGCCTTGGGACCTACTCGGTCAACAAGTTAGCTACTCTGTTTTACCATTATTATGTAATAACATATAATTATTTTAGCAACTTTCAAGAACTATTTTAGCAGCAGTGCCAAAGTTGATGGTGCTCAGTGCAAAGATGAGGAACTAAATTTATTCTAGTTGAATTGGGTTATAGTAGGCATCGCCTAGCTTAATGGACCTATATACTGTTATCAGCCTATTAGAATTTGGGTTACACAAAAAACTTGTCAATCCTTGGAATGGAGCTAGATGATCCTTGACCAAGAATAAGTTACCTGCCTATACTTGCTGGTTGCAAATATTGGATGCCTTATTTGATAAGACAAAGCACATTATCCATTTGCTTGGCAACAACTAACAAAAATGCCAGGGATAAAATGGTTTGTTGTCATTGTCAATCACCAGTTAGTAACAAGTGTAATAAGATTAGGATAACAATGCTGTTCTTTTGGTTGTGTACTGTGATGGACTAATATTTAGCATGTGAAATAACACTTCTAAAACATTGTAAAATCGCAAAGATTGTTTTTTTTTCCTTTGCGTTATGCATATTTTCTGGGAATTTACTCTTATTTCTCTCTTATTTTGTCAATTATTTTATTCCTATCTAAACAAACCAGCGATCCTATATTCAGTCCAAGAATGAATTTCTGTCTAATAAAATTGCTAGTAAATCTCATTCCTATTTGCCTATACAAAAGTTTAATTTCAATGACACAACGGATAACCAACTTACCACTGAATTTTCATTTTTATAGATTTGTCTGCACATTGACCTCAGGAAACTGCATCTGCATATATTATCTTTTGGTTAGTCCAGTGTGTAAATGCTCTTGCTAATATTCATCCTGCAGATTGGTTTCTTAACCTGGTTTTCTCTCTCCCTGAAGCAGATGAGGGTGAAGGTGACGATGACCACAGGCATTGGAATCAGCATGGAGCAGCTTTCAATGATAATATCGTTGTCAGCTGAGGTTGGGAAGTCGGAGGGGGGGTACCAGTTTTTGACATGTTTCGATGTTGATTGTTATTTCATTTTGCTAATGGAACTAACAGTTGTGCTTTATAGGTAGCCTTTGTGAGGGGGGTTCTCCGTTCTCCTTTAACATAACAGACCCCACTCAGTGTACACCTGTAAAATTATTCAGTTAAGTTGTAAACAATTAAGTTGCAGATGTAAGATTGGATATTGAGGAATTGTTTATGCTCATAATTGTAACTTATTAGTCCCAACTTCTTATGCCACACGAGCATTGAACTATGTTACTTTTGAAGCATCTCATCAGCACATCACTTTGTTTGCTTTGTTTGTTGCAAGTACAAGAATGCATGGAATGTAAAACAATTTGTTTTGATGCCTGTAAATGGTCTACTATTCTTTTTAACATCCGTTCACCATCTCGAAATGGCCAGCTCGTACCTGTTGAGTTTTGAAGCTAAGCTGCAGCAGATTTATGCTTCTGCAATTGCACCTATCAAATAGTTTGGGTTTCATCAACTTCACAACGGCTCTGTGATGTTGTCCGAAGAAGATTGTTGTCAAAGGAAACCTGGAACGCAAACTCACATAGGTTATTCCTTCATCTATTTTATCATCTGTTGACCCTGCATTTGCTGCTCCAGTTCCAAGGAAAAAGTGGTTAATAGTACCTTCTGTGCAATTTACTTGCTAACATACATTACTGAACAAAAGTAGCAATCTTAGGAATGGATAGGTGATTACTGCATTTGAATACCATGTATCAAGTATGAAGCGTTTAAAAACTAGTGGATGTAGTATGAAGCGTTTAAAAACTAGTGGATGTATTAATATTTTCATTGGCAACTCTCTCTGATCCATCATCTCGGTATGGATCCAGGGCCGGCCATGGGATAAGTGGACAAGATTTTGAGCTTGGACAACTCCTCTCTGCTAGGGCAAACTCCAAGCTCAACGTGATCCCACCAAAGATCACCAAAGATGGAGGTTGCGGATGACCCCTAGGACCGACTTACAACAAGGATCAATGGACAACCAAAATTAGTTTTTGATATGACAATCCAACCCTCGGGGCCGGCCTTGTATGGGTCACATACTTCCTAGCCTAGTCTACTTCTTCTATACACTAAGTACCTTCATTAGGACAAATCAAGATACAGTACCTAGAGATGCTAGCAGTGCTTCTATCAAAATCATGTTCTATTCATAAAGAAAAACACTTTTGTATGTGAAGGGAGATCATTAAGAATAATGTTGGAGCACATTCTGCGAGCGACGGTGAGTCTCGTCTCAACAAACGAGAGATATACATAGCATACACAAACAATTCTTATATTAGATGAATGCATACGAATACTAATGGTTATCAAACAATTCTTATATTAGGATTAAGAGATGCATCATGTATACATGTGAAAGCGTGAGTAAGTTAGACCGAAGGATTAGAAGTAGCAAATTTTCAGGGCAAAACTTGATGGAGAGTAATGGTTATCACCGAGGAACCCATGCTAATAATATACTTGTTTTTCTTCCCACCACCTATTTAGCGAAGAGGATCCAAATTGTTCTCCATCTACCAGATGCTTAAAGTCAGGGATAAAATATAAATATTTAATAAATCAACCCAAACCAAACTTTGAAACATGTAATTGAAGAATGTTACATGACTGTTTACAATGTGCAAGTAGTACCTCTAGGACTGATTTATCAGAGAGTGCCAAATAATACACTAAACAACAATTACACTTTCGAGACCATAGGTTAGAGTCACTTCAGGGCCGGCCCAGACGGTTGGATTGTCACACACAAAATTAAATTTGGTTGTCCCTTGCTCCTGACTCCAAAAAAAAAGTTGATGGTGAGTGGTTAGCAGTGGCATCGAAGTCTCCGTTTCTGACGGCGTCGTGGAACTCGGATTCCGAATTACTCTACTTGGAGATACTCGAGGCATTTCCAGTGGAAAATCAAAATATGGGTCTAGTGGATTGCTAGTTCAACTGACAGGAAGGAGTTGGGGTGGACCGCAGATGCTTTATTGACGGAGAGGTGGGGACTTAGGGGTCGGGGGGGGGGGGGGGGGGGGGGGGTGCCCAAGCCCAATGGCTTGTCTGACTTACCCAGGGTCGGCCATGAGTCAGTTTCCTTCCCAATTCAAAGTTTTTCGAAATGATTTTATCGAAATGAGATAATCATTTGAGAGACCCAATATGTGCTACAAATGCACCAATTAGCGGGGGTCATGGAATCTTAGCTATTGTTGTAGGGATACGATAAAATGGTGACTCGTGTTTGTGTATGTATTCATGCAAAATATGTAACTACTGCACAAATTTGACAATGTATACATCTCGTATCCGTGTTCATGTCCGCATTCATGCAACATAATCTTAGTTAAACGAGCTCATGCAACTACTCGTACAAAACTATCTTAAATCGTGCAAATGATATAACATTTGCTATTTTTTTAGATGTCCGGCGTAATGTTCGGGACTTTGTGCACACTGCGTTGCATATCTTTTGGACTCACTACTCCCAACTCCCACCATTTATAAATGGAAAGAACAATACGTCTCCATGACTCAATCCATTGATCTTCCGCCACATAGTCATGATCTTTGCTAGTTTTATTGTTGAAGCGGATCTTAAATAAGACCTGAGAAGACAAAATGATAAAATTTGACCGAACTGGGTTGGATAAGTCCGATTACCGGACCCGCAGCCCAGCCCAAAATTGACTTAACCGGATTTCGGGCCATCTGGCCCATTAGACAGCTTGAGCAGAATCTCAGCTGCTGTTCTCCTACCCACAACATAGAAAATTCACGAAATCATGGCTTGATAATGCATGAAGAACAATTTATTGGAAAGAGATGCTTTTTTCAAGGGGAAATAACTTAATTGTCGATGATTCAGTGGAAAGAGATTCCTCTATGCTGATCAATTTGTTACTCAAGGGTTTTTGTATCATTAATTCCCTGATTATCCTTGTTTTGTAATTTTTAATAGAATTATATGTGTAAATGTATGTCGCCTATGATAGGGTTCTCTTCCCATCAGGCTCGGCATTGGTGGTGATCGATAGTAATTTGACATGAATATTGGAAAATTGACAAAGAATTGGCACAATTAGAAGAAGAACATAGGGTTTTATTCAAGAAACAATAGGAACTGAGAAAGAGGATGACATTAAGGTGACTAAAAGAAATCAAGAACTGTAAAATTACACAAATCTCTCATACTTTCCACTGCTTCTTTCTGTTTATTTATAGACTGAGCTCAGTAACTAACAGACCTCTGCCCACTAATTGATTGGTGACTAGTCTAACTAATTACTGACTGGACCAGTTGACTAACCAATTGCTGACGTGGCCTGCTGAATATAAAAGTGCACTGATACTAATACTAATGTTCTAATACTCAGGACTAACCAACTGATACCAATGTAGACCAACTGATACAAAATGTAGATGACTGGTACCAATGCATAATACTATGATACTTGATCTCTGGAGCTAGAATACTCTGTTACACTCTGGTAGCTGGCAGTACCAAGTGGGAACGCATCGGCCTGCGCCTCTTGCTTATTTACATAGAGGAGAGAAATGTATTGAAGATCTAAGTAAGCTACTTTATAATTTTAGATAGCTGTGCTAAATGATTAATCTTCTCTGAAAATTATAAAATTGTATGTTTTGATATCCAGGTTTGTAGGCTGAGGTAATGATGAAGTTGTTTCTGATGATATTTTGTTTGTTAAATTAGTTTACTAATGATCCCTTTTATTTGTTCTTTATTTGTGGCAATTGTTTTGTATTGTTTTTACCGGCAATTATCGACATTAGGGTTGATGGTATTTGCATTTTATGTTGTTAGCAAAGTATTTAATTCAATTTAAGATGTGCCATTCATTGGATAGAAACTAGTCATATAAAGATGAATAGAAGCACATCTCTACTCTTATAATGAAAACTGAAAAAACGGTCCAAAATTGAGCCGTCTAAGCCATTTGTAAATACTCAACTAACTATTTTTTTATAAACTAGCTAATTATTTAACTACCTAATATTACTTATTTACAACTAAACAATTCTATCTCAACTGGTTACGATGAGAGGTATTTTTCTTGTTTGTTTGAGTTCGATTCCTAGGAACGAGCGTGGAATGCACCTACACATTACTAGTACCTCATAATTGCTTGTTATTGATGTTTATGAAGTCTTTAATTGAATGCAACCATTCAGTGTATTTCAACAAATTATGTTTTTACAAAATCCAGTACTTCTTATGAAAGCAAATAAGTAAAATCTTAAAAGGTTGCAAAACTTATTGTTTTTAATGTGAACATAAACACAAAGCACAGTATTCTTGTACTATTTTTTTTTTAAGGCAGTATCGTGGATGCCCATATAATTGTAGTGAAAGGGTGAAATTTTGGTGAACCTTTGTACTGTATTCGTGGGATTTGATTAAAAATAGAGTTTTATATAAATTATAAATAATATAAAAAAAACATGTACAATTTATTTTAAAAAATACTACTAATTTTTACATTTTTTTGCATATAATTTTTTTATATTTTTATAATTTATATATAGCTATTTTCATTTGATCGTATCGATATGGACTCACATGTTTTCATACGAACCTCGAATCGCGACGAGACATACGATGTTGGATTCATAACGTCAAACTACATATGTGAGGGTATTTTCAACGAGTTTTGTAATATTTTTTCGAAACGTCATATGTGGGTCCCATAGACGACTTTTCGAAAAGGTGCCACAAATTTTGCTGAAAATGCACGGAGGTAGTTCGACGCTACAATATAAGTCTCGTTACGATCCGCAAAAATATGTGAAACTGTATCGTTGTAGTCAAATTAAAAATGAACTTATTGACAAATCATAAAAATATAAAATACTTGTATGCAAAAAATTTAGAAAAATATGGAACTCACAAAATACGCGCTGACCCCCATCAATATGGTAAATTTTTGTGTAGTTGGAAATGCACCAGATCAACTGTCGACTTCTCTTTATAACAACTGGTACATATATGCACGTGCGCTGTACGTATTTTATAGATTATTATTATGAAGACTAAAAGTTGTCTTTATTAAGACTACTTAGAAAGATTAAAAGATAACTTACATAATTATTCTAAAATTATTACTACTATTATTATTATTATTGTCATATATATATATATATATATATATATATATATATATATATTATCTGATATCTTCATGCAAGATTATTTTGGAAGACCAGAGGACAACTCTTGTATTACTTACCAGCCTTATTAACTTTAATAAATGATATTAAATAGTAAACATATGCAAGGTTATATTTGAAAAGTAAAGTTTTAAGACGAAGTTGAAATTTTCTCAATATATAGTAGTATAAATATAACTGCACGCATGTCTATATATATTATCTTATACCTATATGCAAGATTATTTAGGAAGACCAAAAGACAACTGTAAGCCCCTGATTTTTTTCAAAAATTATTAAATCTTGGATTTTTTTTCCAATTTTCTGGAATTTTCTGGAAATTTTCTGTAATTAAAATCAAGGTTTTCAATTAATAAATGATTTTTAATTGGAAATAAATAATATTAAAATATCATGAAAATAACATTTTTGGGTGTAAAATGAAAAATTGGACTTAGGGTAATTTTTCTATATTTTTCTGGGCCTCAGACCTATTTTTAAATGCCATAAAACTATTTAATTAATTAATTAATTAATTATCTATTTATTTAATTATTTATTTATTATTTATTTTATTTTTATTTTTCCTTTATTTTTCCTGGCCCATTGGGCCGCGGCCCAGCCCGCTAACCGGCCCAGACCCAAACCCTATCGGGTCGGGTCGGGTCAGCCAACCCGACCCGCCCGCAAACCTGCAACCGCCGACCCGTTCTTCCCCCGCACTCCCCACGACGACCGATTCCCCCGGCCGCCGCCCGGATCTTCCGCCGACTCCGCCGGCACGCACCCCCGCCTCTCCAGCGCCGCCTAACGCGGCCACGACACCCGCCCGGAGCCCTTTAAAAACCCCCTCCCCTCACCGTCTTCCTCCTCCAGCCTCCTCCCTCCCTAGCCCTAGCCGCCACGCTCCGCCGCTCCTCCGCTCGCCCAGCCACCGCACCGCACCGCACCGCGCCGCCCGCCTGAGCCCGCAGCCCCCGGCCAGCGTCGCTGCTCCTCCTCCTCCGCCCTCCTCGACGTACGGCCAGCAACAACAGCAGCAGCAGTCGTCCCCACCGTCGCTGCCGGCCGCCCTGAGCCACCGTCGCCCCCGTGGACGCCGCGCCGCCCCTCGGCGAACCGTCCTCCGCCCTCGCCGGCCGTCCAGCAGCCGCCCTCCGCCGTCCACGACCGGAATCCTCTCGGAACCCTAACCCTAGCCCTAATTTCCATTTTCGTGTCCGACACGAGTCGGACACGCCTCGACCCTGAATTTTCAGGTCCCCTTCAGGTACGTGTAACTTTCGCCTCGTAGCTCTGTTTCCAATTTCGTAAATTGCGTTGTGAAGCCTGTACGATCCTCTCGATGTCCGGACAAACCGATCGGGGCATCGCGTCCTGTGGTGATCGCACACCGCGATCCAAAAACAGGAAAAACCAGACCCTGTTTCACCCCGGAACTGAGTACGTCCCGCCAAACGGGACGACTTGGTCGCGTGCGGTCTTCACAGATACGTGCGCATCGTCGATACGGACGTGTGAGTTTTTGTGGAAGCTGATTCGGGTGTGCGTGCACACCGGAATCAACGCGTATCCACGGACATCGCCCCGTATCCGCCTTTTCTGCAATTCACCCTAACTTCGTGCACACACGTCGGATCGAGACGAAACTTGTGCCATCGGACTCGTAGCGATACGCTGGTCCTGTGGGTCAAGTTTGGTTCGATTCTGAGAACGTTGACGAAATCGCGTGTCGTGGGCCCCACAGGCCCCGCTCGACGGGCGATTTTGTGTTCGGCTCATCGGAATTCAAATCTGGAAGTTCTGTTGGGTTCGTATCAGCGTTCCTGACCTGTTGACACTAAGTTTGGTGAATTTGGAGACCTTTGACCCGGACACGTTTTTCGGTGCAAAGCGGGCCCACCGGCGGACCCCGTTTTGACCCGAAACTGCCGTTTTTGCCCTTGTCTCCAAATTGGACCCAAGGACAGGCGTTTCTAGCTATTTGATATCTTCTGAGCATGATGGTAATGTCTATTTCAGCTTTTGGACTCATCTCTGGAATTTTCCCCGAGAGCCAATATTAATCAGATCCAAACAACAGGCAAGTACCTGCACTTCAAGTTTATTCTTTATATTGTGATAATTAATTCCTTGCTCTACTAGCACCATTGGATGATTACACGTAGTGTTAGAACACTGGATTTTCATGTCTTGAATACTGGAGTTCATTTCTTGTTTTTCGTGTCGGGTGGGAGAATACTAAGGAGGCATGGAGTTTACCCTTTCCCCTGTATTGTCTAATAGCTGTTGGTACACGACTGTCCATCAGCCGGATCTCGATTATATTGTCTAATAGCCGTTTATAACGGCCGGATTAGCCTTATAAACCCCTACATGCCAACTATGTATTCTAAAAACAAACACAAGTTCACACAGATAGTTTCTGGTCATGTTATATTTCTTGCTGGCTGTTGTAGTTTCATTTCCTGTTTCATTTATTTCTGTTTTCTCATATACCTGCTTACAGCTTTAACTCTGAGATAATGATGTTCTGTTATGCAGTTTCTTAACTTGATATTCAATATTTAATTGTCATAAATATTTAGTTTAACCTTGTTGTGCACTGTGTACTTTGCTCCTTTCCTGACTGGATCTGTTGATTTAGGCGATGATGAGGATCTTGCCCCTACTTATTATGGTCCTTATGAGGGGACTGATGTTACCTATGAGGAGCCAGAACCCACCCAGGAGACCCCTGCTGCAGAGTAGCTAGTAGTAGCTATCTTTTATTTATATTCTTATCTCATTTATCGGGTTTGTCCCCGACTTCATTTTGAAATCCTGTACTAAAACATTTGAATCTGTTGTCACATTTATTTTAGTTGCAATCTTAAGTTTCAATTCTCATTATTATCTCGCCTATGTTATTTGTGAATGAGCTAGTTAGTAAATTTGGATTTGACCTAGACAGCGTACTACCGCCGATTCTGAGGCTTAGGCTGGACGTACCCACGCACTCGTGCCCGAATTTCCGGGTGCGGGTCGTGACACGTTTTTATGGTGGCCCATGCAGGTCCTATCCTAAAATAGGGAAATACCCTAGGACAGGGTATGGAATAAAATTTGAGGATTCTAGGAAAAGCTCATTCACAGTATAGGGTCCTTATTTCAATTCTTGATATCTTTGCTGCTCAATTTTCCCATCGCCTTTGATTTCCAAGTATTCTATTCCGATCTTCCTATCCCTTAATCTTTCAGAATGGTCCAGACCAGGAACACAGTAGGAGGCACATCAGAACCAGCTGAGCAGAATGTGCCCGAGACTCTTGCACTCCCGCCGCCTCCATCTGTTCCGGCAGTTACTCTGGATGGGGCACAGCTACTTGGAGTGTTCCAGGGACTAGTGGAATCCCAGAAGGAACAAACTGCCCTGCTACGGACTAGCCTTTCAGAAGCTCTTCGGACCCGGGAGTCACCACAAAAGAGGCCAGGAAGTGCCAAGGACTTTAAGAACCTTAGACCCCTGGAATTCTATGGAACTGAAGGCATTCTCTATGCCGATGAATGGATAGAGAACGTAGAGTGACTCCTGAAGACTGCTCGGGTCCCTGATGATCTCAAAGTGGAGTCCGCAAGCCTGCAACTGTTCGACATAGCTCGGACCTGGTTCAGAGATGAACCCCAACTATCTGCTCCTGACCTCACCTGGGAAGATTTTAAGAGGCTATTCAAGGAGAAATTCTACCCCGAAGTGGCTCGGGAAGCTCTCGAAAGCCAATTCGAGAGACTGGAGCAAGGTAACCTGACTGTTGATGAGTATACTGCTGAATTTAGCAGGTTAAGCCATTTTGCGGAGTACATGGTTCGTACCCCGGAGGACAGGGCCCGTAGATTCAAGAAGGGGCTGTCTCCAGATATTCGCCTTGCTGTCACCACCAGCCGAGCTCGCACCTATGAGGAAATCCTGAGCGTGGCATAAGGTGTAGAAAGAGACATGGGGCATAAACTGAAACGGGAGAGAGATACCGGAAATGCGGGACCCAACAAACGCCCATTTCAACAACAACAGCAGAGGGCCCCGCAGCAAACTCAGCGTCCCCTCCCTCGAGCCACAGCACCCCAACACCAAACTCAAGGACAGAACCAGCAAGCTCTCCGTTGTAACTATTGTCATAGACCAGGCCATACGTGGCAAGTTTGCAGAAAGAGGCTAGGTGTTTGTCTACTTTGTGGCTCAGCAGCACATCAAGTGAGGGACTGCCCCACTGCTCCAGGACGTGGACAAGCTTACGTAATGACCGTGGAGAACGCGCAAACTCTGGAAGCAGCTAATGCGCGTAAGTGTTTCGTAGATACCTTTTCCTAGTATTGTTTTCGTGCCTATTGGTTCGTGACCTCAGCCCCAACCTAGTAATTCTTGAACTTGCTAAATAACCTAGTATGTTTTTAAATTGATAACTGTATAGATTCTTTAGACTTTTGCTATTGTGCTTATTTTGTGTTATTCTGTGGACTTCAATAAATTTGTACCTCTTTTTATCATCATCTAGCGCACTTAATTTTGCTGAACTCGACTGATGCTGCTATTTTATAGCCTAGTTTTGCAAGCTTACTCTTTGTCGGGCTTGTTCATGACACCTGTATTATTGAGGCCTGATCAACCCCACTAATACAAGTGTCTACTCAGAATCAGTGTACTACGGTCTGATCAACCTTAGTGCATTTTGATTCGCACTTCGCATGACTACTTTATGTGGATTAAGATATAGTCGACTAGTCTACTTGTCCCCTAAATACGTCCGAGCATATCGTATCAGCATTACCAGAATAGAATCTCGATCCTTAACCGCCTGACAATTCCCATTAGAATTCCTGAAAAACGCCTTGATCCCTATACCTCTGTTCTACCACCTCGCCCTTAAACTCTTTATTATTGATCCTCGTCTTTCCTTATTTCGGAAAGACAAAAACCTGTGGTTGGTATAAGTTGATTTGTAGTGCTAGACATACCCCTCAGACCGGTCGAATTGATGATAACCCTTTATGACTAAGACAAGACCCTAGGTGCTGTGTTTTGTGTTGCAGGCTTAAGATTCAATACCCTGATTTATTAAGTTGAGACCTAGCTTTACTAGTTGTACAGCCTTAGAGGATATGGGTAAAACTATAAGTTGGGTAGCGACCGCAATGTCCACCTGAGAGAAACCCGCTGGACTGTAATCAAGTGAGTTTGGACAGAGAGAACCCTGCCATAATTTAAATTTCGAGGACGAAATTTTATAAGTTGGGTAGATTGTAAGCCCCTGATTTTTTTCAAAAATTATTAAATCTTGGATTTTTTTCCAATTTTCTGGAATTTTCTGGGAATTTTCTGTAATTAAAATCAAGGTTTTTAATTAATAAATAATTTTTAATTGGCAATAAATAATATTAAAATATCATGAAAATAACATTTTTGGGTGTAAAATGAAAAATTAGACTTAGGATAATTTTTCTAGATTTTTCTGGGCCTCAGACCTATTTTTAAATGCCATAAAACTATTTAATTAATTAATTAATTAATTATCTATTTATTTAATTATTTAATTATTATTTATTTTATTTTTATTTTTCCTTTATTTTTCCTGGCCCATTGGGCCGCGGCCCAGCCCGCTAACCGGCCCAGACCCAAACCCTATCGGGTCGGGTCGGGTCAGCCAACCCGACCCGCCCGCAAACCCGCAACCGCCGACCCGTTCTTCCCCCGCACTCCCCACGACGACCGATTCCCCCGGCCGCCGCCCGGATCTTCCGCCGACTCCGCCGGCACGCACCCCCGCCTCTCCAGCGCCTCCTAACGCGGCCACGACACCCGCCCGGAGCCCTTTAAAAACCCCCTCCCCTCACCGTCTTCCTCCTCCAGCCTCCTCCCTCCCTAGCCCCAGCCACCGCACCGCACCGCGCCGCCCGCCTGAGCCCGCAGCCCCCGGCCAGCGTCGCTGCTCCTCCTCCTCCGCCCTCCTCGACGTACGGCCAGCAGCAACAGCAGCAGCAGTCGTCCCCACCGCCGCTGCCGGCCGCCCTGAGCCACCGCCGCCCCCGTGGACGCCGCGCCGCCCCTCGGCGAACCGTCCCCCGCCCTCGCCGGCCGTCCAGCAGCCGCCCTCCGCCGTCCACGACCAGAATCCTCTCGGAACCCTAACCCTAGCCCTAATTTCCATTTTCGTGTCCGACACGAGTCGGACACGCCTCGACTCTGAATTTTCAGGTCTCCTTCAGGTACGTGTAACTTTCGCCTCGTAGCTCTGTTTCTAATTCCGTAAATTGCGTTGTGAAGCCTGTACGATCCTCTCGATGTCCGGACAAACCGATCGGGGCATCGCGTCCTGTGGTGATCGCACACCGCGATCCAAAAACAGGAAAAACCAGACCCTGTTTTACCCCGGAACTGAGTACGCCCCGCCAAACGGGACGACTTGGTCGCGTGCGGTCTTCACAGATACGTGCGCATCGTCGATACGGACGTGTGAGTTTTCGTGGAAGCTGATTCGGGTGTGCGTGCACACCGGAATCAACGCGTATCCACGGACATCGCCCCGTATCCGCCTTTTCTGCAATTCACCCTAACTTCGTGCACACACGTCGGATCGAGACGAAACTTGCGTCATCGGACTCGTAGCGATACGCTGGTCCTGTGGGTCAAGTTTGGTTCGATTCTGAGAACGTTGACAAAATCGCGTGTCGTGGGCCCCACAGGCCCCGCTCGACGGGCGATTTTGTGTTCGGCTCATCGGAATCCAAATCTGGAAGTTCCGTTGGGTTCGTATCAGCGTTCCTGACCTGTTGACACTAAGTTTGGTGAATTTGGAGACCTTTGATCCGGACACGTTTTTTGGTGCAAAGCGGGCCCACCGGCGGACCCCGTTTTGACCCGAAACTGTCGTTTTTGTCCTTGTCTCCAAATTGGACCCAAGGACAGGCGTTTCTAGCTATTTGACATCTTCTGAGCATGATGGTAATGTCTATTTCAGCTTTTGGTCTCATCTCTGAAATTTCCCCTGAGAGCCAATATTAATCAGATCCAAACAACAGGCAAGTACCTGCACTTCAAGTTTATTCTTTATATTGTGATAATTAATTCCTTGCTCTACTAGCACCATTGGATGATTACACGTAGTGTTAGAACACTGGATTTTCATGTCTTGAATACTGGAGTTCATTTCTTATTTTTCGTGTCGGGTGGGAGAATACTAAGGAGGCATGGAGTTTACCCTTTCCCCTGTATTGTCTAATAGCTGTTGGTACACGACTGTCCATCAGCCGGATCTCGATTATATTGTCTAATAGCCGTTTATGACGGCCGGATTAGCCTTATAAACCCCTACATGCCAACTATGTATTCTAAAAACAAACACAAGTTCACACAGATAGTTTCTGGTCATGTTATATTTCTTGCTGGCTGTTGTAGTTTCATTTCCTGTTTTATTTATTTCTGTTTTCTCATATACCTGCTTACAGCTTTAACTCTGAGATAATGATGTTCTGTTATGCAGTTTCTTAACTTGATATTCAATATTTAATTGTCATAAATATTTAGTTTAACCTTGTTGTGCACTGTGTACTTTGCTCCTTTCCTGACTGGATCTGTTGATTTAGGCGATGATGAGGATCTTGTCCCTACTTATTATGGTCCCTATGAGGGAACTGATGTTACCTATGAGGAGCCAGAACCCACCCAGGAGACCCCTGCTGCAGAGTAGCTAGTAGTAGCTATCTTTCATTTATATTCTTATCTCATTTATCGGGTTTGTCCCCGACTTCATTTTGAAATCCTGTACTAAAACATTTGAATCTGTTGTCACATTTATTTCAGTTGCAATCTTAAGTTTCAATTCTCATTATTATCTCGCCTATGTTATTTGCTAGTTAGTAAATTTGGATTTGACCTAGACAGCGTACTACCGCCGATTCTGCGGCGTAGGCTGGACGTACCCACGCACTCGTGCCCGAATTTCCGGGTGCGGGTCGTGACAACAACTCATGTAATTACCTAACAATCTCTATTAAATTTAATGAATAATTTTAAATAGTAAACATATATAAGGGTATATTTCGAAAAAAAAATCACAGTGATGCTGAACTTTTCTCATAATATAGTAGTATAAATAAATAATTTTAAATAGTAAACATATGTAAGGATATATTTGAAAATAAATTTTAAATATAGTACTTAGATAACAATTTGTCTACCTAAAACCAAGGTGAGCATTATTCGACTTTGGACCGAAAACCGAACCGAATTGAAAGAGATTCGGTTCGGTTTGAAAAAAAAATTCGATTAAGTTTCGATTTTGAAAATAATAATTTCATTTTTGGTTTTGGATTTCGATTTCGGTCCACAACCGAAAACCAAATAAGACTTACACAATTATGTAAATATCCTCAATTATATGCATATTTGCGATTAAAAGTGTGCATATTTTGAAAATAATAAATCTTTATATGTGTTTTAAAGTTCAACTTTAATAATTTAATAACAAGTTCAATTTTATGTAAAATTTTAAAATACAACAAATGTATATATATAAAATTAAAATTTTGAATATAATTTAACCACGATTCTAACTTTGAATTCGACCGATTAAACAATATAAATAGTCCAACCGAACTGAATCGATTATACGGTTCTGTTCGAATTCGGTTTTAGCTAATTTTGGTTCGATTTTAGTTTTAAATATTTTGAATTTTAATTTATCCGATTTTGACTATTTTGATTTAGTTGATACCAACTCGCTAAAATTTATCACTCCTAGATAAATTTTTAGAATTTTTTTTTTTCATGCACCCCCCTTCACGTGAGCCCTCCCGTCACCGACCTACACCGCTCACGTGCGGAATCCAAGGCCTGTAACACTGTCTTTGATCCCAAACGTCTGACGTCCGTCCGTATAAAAACACCCCAACTCCAATCTCTCACACTCCTTTATCCCTCCGTGTCCTGCCGTCTTTTTCTAGGGTTTCTCTCTCTCCTCCTCAAATCCTATTTTTTTCCTCTTAAACTAGGGTTTAGTTTTCTCTCTCTTCCACTTCGAGCTCTTTCTTCATCTTCTTCTCGTATCCATGGCTTCTTTCGGAGGACCTAGGAAGAGGGGGAGGCCCGACGGAGCCATGAACGGCAACGGTGGAGCCGCCGGGACCAAGCGAGCAAAAGGTACGGATTCGTTAGGGTTAGGGTTTGGTTTCATTAGGGGGTGACGATGATTGATTTAGGTTTGGTTTCTTTGATGCAGATCTAATTATTCGTATTGATGATTGTAGGTTTTTGTAGTTAAATATTTTTTTTTTGGCTTAAAGTCTTTAATTTTATGGTACTGATGCTTAGAACCCTTGTTTGGTGCATGCTATTGTTCTTCTTTATTCGATAATTGGTTTGTAGATGTAGTAGTTGAACTCGCTTCGTGGGGGACCTTCATGATTCATTCTTCGATTCGTGTGTGCTCCGCTACGGAACTTGTTCCTTGAGAGCTTATGGTGGCCAAGGTTACCTCTATGGTCTACATTGTAGTTTTTGGTTTCACCATAACTCATTCAGAGGAGACCGAAAAGTTGCACAACACGAGCACTCTCTCTAAGACACTACGAACAACGAATAATCTAAGTATGGATCTAGAAGGGCCTTCCATGCTGTGAGTTATTGTTAGGACCCCGGAGCCAAACAACTTTCTTGTCCAGCTTTGATCCGTAGTTCGGGTTTTGAGTATTAGATGGGTATAGGTGTATGAACAAATGATGAATAGGAGGGAGATGGTGATGGGTTAGGATTTCTTCGTTTTTTTTTCTTTTGAGGAAAAGCGAAGAAATAGCAAGAAATCCAAAAAAAAAGAATTGTTTTTTTTATATAGGGTATCAATATTATCTATTTGGTTAACACTTGTAATAAACAAAGCATCTTTGGGATCTCTACTACAGTCTTTGGTATAAGTTGCAAGTTTCAAATGTTCTGTACATATTTGGTGCAATTTGATTGAGATTCTTTTTTGAGAGGAGCTCTGATATATAAAGAGAAGAAAACAAATTTCTTCTGTCATTTGGTTTTCGGATTATGAGAATTCATTTTAAGCCATTTTGCAAGTGGACATTCTAATATGTTCCTATTTCTCTAGGGGAAATCATTTTTTTTAGAAAATAATTTAATTTCTACCACAATAAGGGTCAACTTCAGATATTGGGAGAAAATATATCAAGCTTAGAAGATAACAAAAAATGTTTGTAATGGACTTCTCTTCATCCAAGATAATGCGGATGGACATTTGCCTTATTATTATTTTTTTTTGGGTGGGGGGAGCAAAAATATATCAACTTAAAGGTCAAGGGGCATATTACTTTTTGAAGAAACAGCAAAAATATACCAATCTTGATGTGCCTAATCAGTGTTGAACTCAAGATCCTGCTTATAACCTCATCAATATACAAACTAGGTCACCATTTGGTTAAAAAAAATGTAAAGAAAAGAAAGTAAATAATAAGAAAATGACTGTTTAAAAGGAAACCAAAAACTTTTTTGCAAAATTTCATCCAAACATTTATTTGCTGAAAATCTGACAATGCTGTAGGGCGGGTCTGGGATTGCTTTTGCTTATGATGGCTGCTTCTGCTTAGTTTTTCAGTCCCAAAAGCTATTTTGTAACGACAACTTATCTCGTGTGGAAAACTAGTCCACTTCTGACAGCAGCAATCCAAAACCAGGCTTTATTAATTGTTGGACTTCTACAAGGATTCTGCATTCTTCAACTGGATAAAGTATATGTAGGCTAGTAAAGATATAATTTGGATTTGGCATTCAACTCATGTTAGAGAAAAAAACTTTGTTGTAATATTGCTTGTTAAATTTTAGTTTGCTTCATTTAAGTGTAGATTTCAAAAGTTCCACCCTTTTGGCAATTAGTGGATGGTACACCTTGTAGTGATCTTAAATCGGTTAATATAAACTTTGGTGTTTTTGAAGTTTTAAAGTTTGAAAAGCAGTGAATTAACTGAAAGCACAAAATTAATGTCATGTAACAGAACTGGACTCTGCACAACCTGGTTTAGGAAGCAAATCGAAGCCTTGTACCAAGTTTTTCAGGTTCTAATCTTAACTTGTCTAAAATAAATGTTAAATGCATTCATCCTTTAATTTCTTACAAGTTAAATATGTACATATATTTATAGTAATTAAATTTAAGGTTTCTAAGCTAATGAATTGGGCAACAAAGCTTTGGTACAGGTTGTTGTGCTTTTTTAATCAAGTTAACATGCGCGTTAAACAGTGTAAACTGGTGGCTTGCAAGAGTGTTCAGAGTTAATGCTATCCAGATGTTCAGAACTCTAAAGCATTCATTGCGATGCTTGCAGAAGCAGTTATGTTATGCTTAGAAAAATAGCACATAATGTGAATTTGGAGCTTTATTTGCTCTGCTAGACGACTTTAATCTCAGGGATCATCCTTTTGCATAACTGTTCACATATTTTTGATAAAGTTATCCAACTTATATACAAGGTAAAAATGTTGTGGCAACCTAGTTATGCACAAAAGGTAAATCGTGGTTGATAACATAAAAACATGTGGTAAGCATTTTTAATTCAGTTGGCATGGATGTCTGAGATACAATACTTGCACTCAAAAGATTGGTATGCAAACTTAGGCTCATTCTGATAGCAGTGGTTCATGATCTGTTATTTTGATCCTAAATACTTCTTTTAATGTCAATGTTTCACTTTTTTCTAATTTGTTATATGTAGCTTTCCTGGGAGAGTTCATCCTTGAGTATATCTAATATTGAGCCTTCAATTCAAATGTGTTACTTATAATTTTTATACCATGTTTTAAAATGTATTATTACTTTAGAATTCTATTTGTTTTATTTGTTATGTAACTTGGATAATTTATGAAACTTGGTAATAACTAAAACTAGAAGCGTGTGAGCTATGTAGCATCAACATTATCGGTGTTAGAGGACTTGTTTACTGAGTTGTTTTTAGTGAGCAAAGTTTGGTAATCTGATTTTGGTTTAATTATTTACGCTTGGTATATTTTGTTGTTGCATTTTTTGCTTTATATTCTGGCATGAGAACCATAATGAGTTGTGATAGCTTTCACACCCTTGTCGCTTTGCTATTCATTAGTATCAGTTGTATCATATACTAGTAGCTGGTGGTCATATGCATGATCTATTTGAATTTGAATCCTATCCATTTTGTTCTGTTTTATTGGCATGTAGATCTCCATGAGGGAGAAGTGATTAAGTTTTGAATTGCATTTGCAATTGTTATAGTTAATATTTTGGTTTGTTTGAAAGCTTGTGCTTCATCACGTCAATATATGATTAAAAGCTATGTGGTTATTTTCAAATTAGGTATTATTTTTCCTACACTAGTGAACATGTTTTGCTAGAAGTTCATAAAATTTGGTTACAAGAATGAACCTTTGATAGTTGTCATTTTGCAATGATCAGATTGGCACATGTTTAGACCTAGGATGTACAAATACTCCTCTAGTGGAGCATAATATCCATGTACACATGTATCCAACACGACAGTTCCTCTACTCTCGTAGTAGTTATGGCTCGTCCATGGCCAGGCTTCAAAGTGACCTACAACATGGTTAAAGGTTTTGGCGTGGTCTTTATCGTGCCAAAAGTAAATGTGACAACTGCGAGATGAGCGAGCAATGCAGTTCGTCATATCCAGAACTTTTTGAAACTAGTTATCACCCAAAACATGTATAAATCTAGATATTATTAAGAACTAATGTATAAAAAATATATGTTACCTTATCACCGTATTTATGCCGTCCTTTATCATAAATTTCTTAAGATACTGTATTTTGGATGTCGTCAGTGTACGCAACTAAAGTTTTGACTTGAAGAAAACATTTATAACTTTGAAATCTCTAATTCTTGGCCCTCCATAGTGTTTAGAATAATGGATTATACAAGTGTGCAGGAAAGGGATTCTTTGAGATCTTCGTTAGACCTTACATTCATGAGAACATTATTGCGTTGAAGGCCAAGAATAAATATATCATTAAGTACGTTTAGAAAAATGGTGGATTAGAACTTCAAAAGTTTGTTAGGCAAGTTAAATCGTAAATTTTAATCATGTTTTTGGTGTTGTTTTCGGAGATCCAGGACTTTTTGTCAAAATTAGTATTACCCTGTCCATTTTCCATTGTTGAGGTCATGTTGGTGGAACCATTAGACAAATTTCAGGTCCTATCGGACGTTATTTCTATTTTAACCATAGGCAGATCTGACGGCTTTATAAATGTGTGTGGACTAATCCCCATATATATCTGTAAAACCGGGAAGCTCATTATGATTGTATGAGTTGAATGTTGTACCCTGCTTAAAGCTTTCAAACATTTTTGTACTACGTTACAAATAATGTTGACCATGCTTCATTATCATCTTTACAGATTCTACCAATAATGGAGAATAGTTTGGTGTGTGTGTGTGTGTGTGTGTATAGGACAAAATATTTCTAGATTATCTGACACGGTGAGATGGATACGGCACCTATTTTGGTGCGATGTAGTGAGTGTCCATTATGAGTCTGATACAGCACTACCCACATTTCTTGGAGTTTGTGTTTCCTTGGTAGGAAGCTTTTGTGGTCATATATTAAAAATAGTTGAATATGGTATATAGTACATCGAAAGCTAAATTCTTGAAATAAATGTGGTTATTCAGTATGCTAAACTTCAGCTACTGGTTTAAAATATTCATAAATTTGATGTAGGTGTATTCATGTTTAGAGATGATTACACTTTTGACCCTCTTTTTGAAAGAAAGGTTTCACATACCAGACCCCATATATACGATGCATGACTTTGTGGACTTGTTGGTGATAGCGAGTAAATTAGTCTGAAATGTTACTCTCTCTTTTGGTGTTATTTTGTCTGAAATGTTGCACTCTTCGTATTATTTTTGCACGAGTGAATGTGTCATTTGATGTATAGATCTCTTGGAGTTATGATGGGGATTTGGCATCTCTTTCCGTGAAATGCTTTTATGGCCTGAAATTGAATGGTGGTCATCAAACGTAATGACAATGATGACAAATGAAGTAGTAAGGATGAAAGTAAGATGGTCACCATGAAGCTGGGAAATTCTTTAAACGAGGAAGTTGACGATGGGACTTCATCGCTAGCTCGATGTATAAGGATATCGATACCACGTTGACTCAGATTATGACTTCTTTACCTCTTTTGACTGATTGACTCCAGGACATCGTACTAATAGGTTCCCTGTCTGAGAAGAAGGAAAGCATGTAGCTGTAAATGATCCATAGTTTTTGTAGAAACTAGGTCAGTTCTCAAATTAAAAAAACTCTTATTCAATTTATTTTGGTATTCTATGAGGGTGGAGAAGATGCCATCAGTTATCTAGGCAGGGGATGGAAGGAATGCATGTAGCTAGGTAAATGATTCATAATTTTTGACAAGTGAATGTGTCATTTGATGTATAGATCTCTTGGAGTTATGCTGGGGATTTGGCATCTCATTCTTTGATATGCTTTTACGGCCTGAAATTGAATGGTAGTGGTCAGGCGTCATGACAATAATGACAATGTAGCAAGGATGAAAGTAAGATGATCACCATGAAGCTGGGAAATGCTTTAATTGAGGAAGTTGACGATGGGACTTCAGCGCTAGCTTGATGTATAAGGATATGAGGACCACGTTGACTCAGATTATATGATTTCTTTACCTCTTTTGACTGACTGACTCCAGGACATTGTATTAATAGGTGTCCTGTCTGGGAAGGAAAACATGTAGCTAGGTAAATGATTCATAATTTTTGTAGAAACTAGGCCAGTTCTCAAATTTAAAAACACTCGTTCAATTTATTTTGACATTCTATGAGGGTGGAGAAGATGTCATCAGTTATCTAGGCCGGGGGTGGTGGTGGTAAGGACTTTGTCACGGACTGACCGAGGAAGAGGAAAGGGAATGTGAGCACGATGTTGTGGAGCCCTTCTAGCTCAACGCCCTTTTTATTGCAGCAGCATATTATATGTGAAGTTATTTTGTTTCTTATTCTGCCTCTTTGTTACCAAATTGTTACCAAATGAAGGCTCAACTTAACTAGTTTTGCACTCTGTATGTTGTTTAGCATAATCCATGTTCCCTTATTGAAGCATGGATAATAGAAGCTGTATCCATGTTTGAAGTGTACAATTGTGCTTTAGCATTGGCATTCTGATTTGTTAACTTCCGTATTCAAATTTTCAAGAAATCTGATTTCTAGACCGTCCAAACTTTTAATGGACTTTCCTTATGATTTGACTGTCACGAAGGAATACATGATTCATAACAAGGAAAACTATAGTACCTAATTCTTATCAAAAATTACTTTTGTGAATAGATCGTGCTGTTTGAGATGCACACAGACAAGTGTTGTAACAAGAAAGATGAAGTAGTCGGGTTGTCAATTATTAAATGATAATTCAAAGTGACCAGGTCATTGTTATTTAATTGGCCTAGTAACTTAACAAAAAATCATTGACCCGATGGTTGATTTACGAGATCTGCGTAAATGGATTTATCTGCATTTTGTTATATACTTTTTGCAATATTTCTGGACTTTGTATACGGTAGTTATTATCATATGTAAATGATATTGCTTCAAACTGCTTTGTTAGTCAAAGTCCTGATATCCTTTGTCCAATTCAATGCAGCACTGCTGGATGTCCATTTGGTGAGGGTTGCCATTTTCTTCACTATGTTCATGGTGGCTACAACGCTGTTGCTCAAATGACAAACCTTGGGAACCCTGCAGTCAATGCACCACCTGTAAGAGGTCCTATGGCCCCTCCAATCCCTGACAGTCATGGGCCACCCGCCTCTGCTGTGAAGACCCGAATGTGCAACAAGTTCAACACTGCTGAAGGCTGCAAATTTGGGGACAAGTGTCATTTTGCCCATGGGGAGAGGGAGCTCGGCAAGCCATTCCTTCCATCCCACGATGTCCCCATGGGCGGCGCACCACCAATGGGTCCTGGAAGGATGGCTGCCCGTATGGAGCTGCCGCCTCCTACTGGCTTTGGTGCTGCAGCCAGCTTTGGTGCCTCAGCCACAGCAAAGATAAGCGTAGATGCTTCCCTTGCTGGTGCCATCATTGGAAAGGGTGGTGTTAACACCAAGCAGATCTGCCGAGTCACTGGAGCCAAGCTGGCCATTCGGGATCATGAGGCTGATGCAAACTTGAGGAACATAGAGCTTGAAGGGACTTTTGACCAGATCAAGCAGGCCACTGCCATGGTGAGGGAACTGATTGTGAACATCAGTGCAGCCAACCCGGTGCAAATGAAGACTCAGGTTGCAGCTCCCCCTCCCGCTCGTTCATCAGGCAATAATTTCAAGACCAAGCTTTGCGACAATTTTGCGAAGGGGACCTGCACTTTTGGGGATCGGTGCCATTTTGCTCATGGTGCAAATGAGTTGCGCAAGGCAACGGCTTGAGATTGGTTTGTTGGGAATTATTTTGGCGGGGCTTCATAATCTCGTTTCACTGTTTAATTTTAGTAGTGGCATCTTTTAATTTAAATCCTTGTTTGTTTCCTCTGGTGCTTGCTTCTTTGGTGTAGTAGTAGAGCTGGTCTATCTCAAGGTTTCAGAGCTGAAAGTGAAAGTTTGGAGTAAACCATCCTCCATTTGAGTGGGGTTTGGACTTGGCAGAAACTTGATCAAACTTGTACTTCAATTGTTTACTCTTGTTTACTCTCTTGCATTATTTGCTTGCTCTTTGTGGTAGAATGCAGTCATATGTGGCCTTTATTTTATGCTTCGAGATTGTGTTCCAGGTGGGTTGGATAAATATGCAGCAGCTCTTTTTGATTATTCTCATCTGTCATCCTGTTTAGTGGTATATATATATATATATATATATATATATATATTTCTGCTTTTGTTCCTACGTGGAGTGTAGCTTCTTTCATGGTTTTTATTTTAAGCTTCGAAATTGTAGGGTCATAGGGAATTTGTATTGTGGTAGGTTCTCTTTTTGGCTATTTAGGTGCACGGGTTTCCTTTGCTTTTGGAGGCAGTGTCTACTTGCTTATGTCTCGGGGAGAGCTACTTTGTGAACTCGGTTACTAATATGCTCGTCTTGCTGGTGTTGAAACTTTGCATGGTTATGTTGTGATCAGGTGGGAGCATCCTCCTCTTGAATTTCAAATTTTGTAAAAATGTAGCACTGCGTGAATATGTCCAAAATGAAACTATAATGTATGTACTGGAATAATATAAATGTTTAATCCTTATTTTTCATTGCTATTCTACACATTTGGTGTAGCAAGACAATTATTAATTTTTGTTCTACGCTCGTACGAAATTTCAACAAGTGTTGCACACAAGATTGGATTGGATGATGAATGAAATTGTCACAAGATTGGATTGGATGATAAATGAAATTGTTGTCTCAAGTATAGTTAGGCTTTCTATTGTTTCTTTTTTATTTTAATCAACAAAGTAAAAGCAGCCCCAAACATAACAAAAGAGAATGGAGTATTAAAGATTGGTTCAGCACACGTGTCTCATAACATAAAAGAAGCAACACCAAACATAACAAAAGCAGCCCCAAACTATTGTCACAAGATTTGTTCAGCACGCGTATCTCACAAGATGGTACTGTTTGTCACTTACACAACAAAAGACTGTGGAGTGTTGAAGATGGACAACGGAGATGTGTCAAAACATGTTACTATTGGAGATGTGAATGTGAGAACTAAGACGGGTGTAGTTCTGGTTCTCAAGGATTTCGTCATGTCTCCGATATCTATTTCAACCTGGGATCGGTTGGAAGGTTGGATGATGAGCGACGTCTATAAACGTCGCTAATGTAAAAAAATGTCGCTAAAGTAATTTAGCGACGTATTTAGCGACGTTGACGGGTTGTCGCGTATTTGATGGTTGCAAACGGACGAAACGTCGCTATTAGTCGCTATAACGATGTTCTTTAGCGACGTTACCACGTTGCTAATTTTTTTTATATTTATCGACGTTTGGTGTTGCAACGTCGCCTTATTAGCGACACATTCTTTGTCGAGAAACGTCGCTATTATATTTGTAATTAGCGACGTTTTGCTACGAATTTGGCTACGTCAGAATGACATGGCAAATATTGCCATGTTTGCATATTAGCGATGTTTAACGACTAACTAGCGACGTTCATGGTACCGAGTGACGATGTTCTGATACCAATTAGCAACGTTATTTTATGTTGCGGATGGTCGATAAATGTCGCTAAACGTCGCTAATTTTGTAAAAAAAACAGATTGTAAAATAGTTTCCATAACAATCTGCATGCAATTTGTACAAATAGATTCATAGCTTATAAAATAGACCCAGAGCAACCTCGATTGAATTTTCTGAGTTCGCCGACCCCTTCGGTGGAACACTCAACACCGGTAAATTCACATATGCAGTCGATATACATAAAAGTCTAAGTGTGAAAAAAATTATAATATCCCCATGCCACTAAAAGTGTGAAATATATATACAAAAGACCAAAAATGGGCCAATGTCACACAAATACACAAATAATCTATCAAACCTAGGACTAATGCTGATCAGGAGGAGGAGCACCGCTGCGCAACTAGGATATGAGAATGTCAAACTGCTCCTGTGAAAAAAATCACCGATGTCGAACTAGGAGGAGGCAGTGTCGTCAGTAGAGTCGGTGTCGATGCCGGCAAACCTGTTTGCCATTAAAACGAAAGTTGGAAAGAACTTGATTCAATTGAACAAACTAAAAAAAGTACAAAAAAAGTCCTAGAAGACAATCTAAGTACGAAGTTATTTTCTGGGGGGTGACAATGGAGGGTTAGGAGTGTAGCAACTCTCTTTACTCCGTAGACGATTCGATGCAGAAGCTCTTTTCTCTTGCTTAAGTGTAGATTCGTAGATAGCCAGTCTTGTTTTTTGGTCCGGTCTCTCTCTGAAGCAGAAAAAACCGACCTATAGAACGTTCAAGTTGCTCCTATTTATATCCATCGTGCCGATGGGCTATGAGTGCCGCATATGCCTCTGTTTGGTGGCCACATAAGGCTCCTTCAATAGAATGCAGTTGCAACTGTTGCCGCATGCCATAGGCAGATTGTCATGTGATCTTGGTTGAGATATGCTGTTGATGAGATCTCGGAGTTGTTATCAACCCGTTGTAGGCATGACTTGGTCAGCTGGACACGTAGTCAGAACCAACTGTGCGAAGATCTCTGCAGTTGGAGGCCGCATAACAACTAGGCCGCATGTTGACGAGGCCGCATGGGTCATGTAGCCGCATACATGCTCTTGTTTGGGCCTTGGTCGAATGGACACTCTGGTCGCATGAGTCGTGTAGCCGCATACGTGCTCTCGTTTGGGCCTTGGTGGAATGGACACTCTGACCGCATATTGGCGAGGCCGCATGGGTCTTGTAGCCGCATACGAGGGAACATGTGACATGGCACTTTTGTTGAAGCAATTAATGCGCTGATGTGACCCATTGTTTTCTTATGAGGCATCATCTTCACGAGTCTCGAAGCGTCTCAGAGTGATGAGTGATGTGTCAGAGCTTCTGACAGACATCGAAAACCGTGTCAGGAGGTCCTTATGCGGCCTCCCTGTTCTATGGTCGTTCAGACCACATATAGTATACTATGCGGCTTCTTCGCGACTTGGTTGATTTGGCCGCATGTGGCTTCTCTACGACTTGATTGTTCAGGCCGCATACGACTTCTCTACGATTTGATTGTTCAGGCTGCATGAAGGGCTATTATGTGGCTTCCGTCGGCTGCATGGATGCACTTGCAGACTTTCTTTGGGGATCTAGACGAGTCTCTTGGCCGCATAGCTTCTCTGCAGCATGACTAGAGGTAGGCTTTGAGGTCATATCTTCTGGCGCACGAACTCTAATTTTTCATGCTTCTACAAGACCCCCCTCAAAGTTTTTAAAACTTGAACAAGTTTTGAAATACTTTGAAAAAGAAGCATGGAAGAGAGTTTTGACTTGGTCAAGAAGGCGAACATTCTACTAGAGGTAATGTGGACGTAGTAGAACATTGCATCCTCTCGGGACATTCCATTAGGGAATTTTGGTAGACTTATTACCCATGACGTACCTAAGACCGGGTATGAATAATAAGTTAAAATGACTGACACTATCAGGGGTCTAGAACGACGTGATAACAGACTGTTTGCAGAGGTAACATGGATATGGCAAACTCTTGGGTTGTGGACTTATTACCCATAGCGTACCTTAAGTACGTATAATAAGCTGAAACGACTAGCACTATCAAGGGTTATGCAAACGTGATAGTAGAAAGTCGAAAAGTATAACTTTACTCAGAGGTGATATGGACATGAAAAAGTCCTGGAAATATCTTACTCAGAGGTAATATGGACATTGTAAGATATGACTCTGTGGGGATAAATGAAAACATGACAGAGGTGACCGTTTTCTTGTAGTGATAAATTCACTCTGCTGAAGAAAGTGGAGAAACGTAGTTCAGAGGTCGTATAGACATGAACTGATCGACACTCGTACCGAGAGGTTAGGTATGATCCCGGTATTTTTGGTGGAAGAAAAATGAAACGAGCCAGAGGTAATATGGATGTGGCTATTTTCTTTGGATTGAGAACATCCTACTGGGGGACTTTTGGTGGACTTATTATTCGTTGCGCACATTGAGTACAAATAATAAGTTCAAAAATAACCCTATCAGAGGTAATATGGACGTGATAGATTTTGTGGACCCATTATTTTTTGTGCATGTTAGTGCAAGTAGTAGGTTTGAGACAAGCCCTGCCATAGATAATATGAACGTGGTAGTTTTTATGGACTTAACACCGCTGGTGTACCGTGGTAAGGACGGGTGATAAGTGGGTATGGCAACCGATATTAAAGGTAATATGGACGTGATGATCGATAGCCAAAACCCGGGAGGTTTGCTCAGAGGTTATTTGGACATGGCAAACTCAGCCGGAGAGAAATGTTAGGACATCAGTTCAGAGGTAATATGGACGTGAACCAAAGTCCAAAAAACTCACTGATGAGTGATATGCTGAGTGTGGTCTATCAGAAAATAAGGATGGACATAAGGATTGCTCCGCTGGAGAGATTGATGGGACGATAACTCAGAGGTAATATGGACATGGCTAACGTCTAACGAGATTGATTTTTGAGTGGTCACCGCAGGAGTGTGCGAGTGGACCTGAGGACTGCTCCGCTGGGAAGATTTTGAGGATCCATTATCCGTTGCGTATCCAGGGTTCCAGGATACGGATGATGGATTTTACGAGAATTTTTAAAGAAGAAAAAATGTTGCACATAGGCACTTATTGGGGATGAAGAACCAAGAGTTGATTTATACATCTGGGTTATCCCGCTGGGGACGAGGGGAGTACAAGTCTAGTTTAGACATAGTACTTTTTTTAGGAACTTGCCGTTGATAGGCATCATGAGCAAGTTGCCGTTGGGTTTCCCTAGCCAATATGCGCCGTTGGAAAACACGATTTCCACCATGCACGAGACCTCCCATTTAGATTGGGATTTGTTGGCCGTCTTGTGAGTCATGACGTGTACACACATCTCCATATCCTAGCCCTCTGCGAGTGTTGTTGTAATAACTGTAGGATTGTAAAGGAGTACGCCGTCCTTTGCCAAAGTTTAGACCTTCAATTTTTTGGAGGTCATATCCTATCTTTGACATGAAATGGAGTAATTATTGTCTGTAATGATGGAACTGAGGCAGCTCATCATTTTTTGCATTGAATACTGTTGATGACTTAGCCTGCTCCGAATAAGGAGCTCTGTGCAAATGAAAACTTCTACGTATACACGAGGGAGTTGGCTGAGTTATGCGCGTAGGATCACTGCCACGTGCGCACGATTGTCTACCACGTCGAGGACCACCTCTTGCTGCACATTTTTGTATATTGCGCAGGGGAACACTGTCTGTTGCCCGTAAGGATTTATTGCGATGAGAAGTACTATCGTGTGCACACGAAGTATGATACATCCTTGCGCTGAAGGCTAGCTCGGATGCGTACAATGGAGTGCTGCCTATCATGCATCATTGCTGATGAGTCATGCGAGACTTAGCTTTTGTGCACAAGGAGACTTGTTGAGCTGCGCTGAGCATCCGAAGTCTACAATTGGTGCTTTCTAAGGAAAGGATCCTGTGGCCCGACCTGCATTGCTTTTCCTTTGACTTGGTCGTTGAAGGCGCTTTGACGTTGGGTGCCTCAAAATCCTGCTGTTAGGCAAGGTCCAACCTGGTTTCCCCTGTCCAGGCCTCCTCAGTAGTGGGAGAAACCATACGGCAAGACTTGGTTTTTCGTGTTTTAGGCCTGACGGCGGAAGGCGCTGCTTGCTGCGTCAAGTCAGGGACAAGATCCGAGTGGACCCACATGATTTCGCCCCTAGGTGTAGTAAGAGGTGTCAGCCCCGCTGCTTGGTCGCGAGCTAGTGGAAGGTTGATCATGTCACGCCCCAGTCCCAAAATACAAGAAACCAAGCCACGTGACAATAGCCAGCTGTCACGTCTCCGAGGATATCCCAATTTAATGGATCCTAGCGAAGAGTGCTACGCTGTCCTAAAATACTAACATGTCCAATATCAGTCAATCAACAGGTAAACTAATATTATCCACAATATAAACAGCAAGAAGTACTAAATAAACTGCTGGAAGATAAACACCAGTCTCAAGATATCATAGTACAACCAATAATGTCTGGTGGGGACAAACCCACTACTATGACAAAATAAAGTACTGAAATGATAGATAAAAGATAATGACTAGAGCATCGGCTGACTAGATAATGATGCACCCAATCTTAGGTAGAAGGCCTACCAAGTGATCACGAAAACTCTAACGGTAGTACCTCTAGCTCCTCTGCGGTAGCGAACCTCGTCTCCTGTCCTGGGCCGTACACTGTGGGGTAATATGCCTCGTCCAAATCTGGAAAGGTACCAGGTCCTCAGAGGGACGTAACAAGATACATAAAAATATGCCATATATAAATACTGAATAAAATAAATACAATAAAGGGTGTGCTAACCATCTAAGTGAATGCAATATGAGGACAACTTTGGTACGTATGGGTAGGCATAGGCATAACGTCCAACACCCCGAAGAGCGTGGCAACAGTGCAGTATAACGTCCATATCACTCCGAAGAACGTGGCAGCAGTACAGTATATCGTCCATATCGCTCCGAAGAACGTGGCAGCAGTGTAAAGGGAGTCATTGGATCCGTAGCTCCTCTGGATACTACAGACTCCAATGGGTGTATCCCATACGCCTACTAATGTCCTCCCCGCCCAATGTAGATACGCAAATCGAATACTCGACGTGCATACTACGTATCTCTATGCCAGTCTCTAACACTAAAATATAACCTGAATTACGTACTAACCGTGATGTAAGTCACACGCACCGATAGCTAGTCGAGTACGCGAACCTGCATCCCAATATGAATATGACTCAGTGAACGTGTAAGAGTGTCAGGTCTCAGAAGATAACAGAGTATCCTCCAATGGGGTGAGTCTGCTAATGACTAGGTCAAGTACACTAATCATCGACGTATCCGTCGACTGCACCCGAGTCAAATCTCTGACGTGCACAGTTGTATAAAGAAAAGCACAAGAATACAATACAACATATGCATAATTTAAATTAGACAGTAAATATGGCAAGGTATCTTGCCTGAGTCCTCAAGCTGTGAATGCCAGAAGCCGGTTCCTACAGTGTCTCCTGGCTGATCCAATGATCCTAACACACAATATAATATAGCAAATGCTGACATCAGACACTAAGCAAGATATACACACTACTGTGACGCTACTCTTGGAATATTGTCGCAAGTTCACGATTGATCGAATATAGCGTCACGCGTGCACGTAGCTAGGGTGTACACGTGTTCCATTCTCGGTTATCGCGTGCCTTGAGACAACAATAATCAAGTTATGGTTACCAACTATTTTTGATTTATACGACTATATGTCCTTGGTTCCCATGTTCAAACGTACTCAGTTTATGTCTCGATGTTTAGATGAAGTAATGGTCCTTGGTAACATGTCATACTTTAGGGAATGTATTCATTATTTTCTAACCTAATTATCTTCACGCATACACACAACTCTTATTTCCTATTATTAGGTTGGTGTCGACATAGGACATGTCGACAGGACGACTCGAATAAACAGTCATACAACGATACTATGCGAGAACGAGCGGGGGATCGAGTACCTGGCTGCTTGGACGAGGGTCTGCTCATCCTGGTCATCCTCCTCGCGGGCGGAGCTCCGACGTCAACCGGTGGGTTGGCCGGCAGTGGCAGCAGCGGCCTGCAGCAGATGCGGCAGTGGCAGCAGCAGCTTGGCGCTGTCAGTGCGGGCTGAGGATGGTGCGGGGTGGCTGACACGTCGTGGGGGCAGGTCGGGGTAGGCCTGACGGTGGCGGTCGGCGGTGCCACAGGCGGCGGGGGCTCTCAGGGCAGTGGGGGCTCTCAGGGCAGCGGCTATGGTCGGATATGGATGGGTGAGTCGGTGATGGTGAAGGCGATGGCGACGTTGGTGGATGGGGTGGTAGTGCAGCAGTGAGGGGGTCCGGTGACTGAGGTAGTCCGATGGTGGTCGTGGTGTCGGGCAGTCGGGGGGGGGGGGGTAGCTCGGGTGCAAGGGGAACGACTAGGGTTTTGGGGTGTTGATGAATAGTGAATTAGGGTTTCATGTGGGAGGAGTTGTATATTTATAGGTGTTGGCTCTCGTGGGCTAGCCTTGAGGTTTGGGCCGACCAGTTCCTCGGGGTGGGGCTGGTCCATATTTAAGGGTGTACATGGGCTTGGTCTGCTCCTATTTTTTGTGAACTTGGCCTCAACTTAATTAAATTACAAATTAATGCGCAAGGCGCTCATTTACGGATATTGCGAAGCTAAGGTGAGACGCAATGACGAGTATTTAAGGTTGTAAAATGGTCAGAGGGGTAGCCTGGCATGCCTAAGAGATGTTCGTGACCTTGGGTGGAAGATAACTACTGGTGTGGTGCTCCATCCTCGAAACAACGACAAGGTGTATTAGGACATATAATTATTGCATATTTGTTTCAATTGTATCCAATTAAATCTAAGTCTCTCAATTTAGTCCAAATTAAATCCTAAATTGGTCGAGGGGGTTTACAATCTACCCTCCTTAGAGTATTTCGTCCTCGAAATTAAAAACATATGCATGGTAAGAAATACTGACTGAATCTAAAATGCCAATACGTACCTAGTCCTTAGAAGAGATGGGGATAGCGATGTCTAATATCCTCCTCGCGTTCCCAAGCTGACTCTCCTGGTGCATGATGCCTCAATGCGACACGAACTAGAGGGATATTCTGACCTCGCAATACCTTCTCGCTCCTGTCCAGGATCTCAACAGGCTCCTCTTGGTATGATAGACTCGGGCCGACTGTGATCTCTGAATGGTCAAGTACATGACTCGGATTCGGTATGTACCTCCTCAGCTGACATACATGGAAGACGTCATGGACTCCTTCCAAAGTCTGCAGCAAGGCTAATCTGTAAGCAACCTCTCCGACGCGTTCTAACACATCGAATGGTCCGATGTACCTCAGACTCAGCTTTTCTCTGCCTCCGAATCTGATAGTCCCTCGAGTAGGCGAGATCTTTAGAAATACGTGATCTCCAACTTGGAACTCTAAGGGTCGTCGATGCGCATTCGCTCAATGCTTTTGTCGTCCTGTGCTGCTCGCAGGTGCCCTTGGATCTTCTTCACCTTCTTTACTGTACGAACAACCAACTCGGGGCCAAGAATCTGTCTCTCGCCTATATCGCTCCAACATACGGGGGAACGACCTTCCTGCCATACAACGCTTCATAGGGAGCCATCTGGATGCTCACTTGATAGCTGTTGTTGTAGGAAAACTCGACCAAATGCAAATAGTCCTTCCAAGATCCTCCGAAATCAAGCATGCACGCTCTTAACATGTCTTCCAATATCTGAATGGTGCGCTCTGACTGTCCATCTGTTTGTGGATGATACGATGTGCTAAACTTCAGGCGGGTACCGAGACTCTCTTGCATACTCCACTAAACGTAAGAGGTAAACCTCGTATCCCTATCAGACACGATACTAACTGGCACTCCGTGCAGTCGCACAATATCTCTCATGTACATGTCTGCTAAGACCTCTGTAGATTGTCCAACTCTGAAGGGTAAAAAGTGCACGGACTTGGTGAGTCTATCTACGATTACCCATATTGTATTTCGACCACTAGGACTCCTCGGAAAGCCCGTAACAAAGTCCATAGTGATATGCTCCCATTTCCACTCCGGTATAGGGAGCAGTTGAAGCAATCCTACAGATCTCTGATGCTCAGCCTTGACTTGCTGACACACCAGGCACTTGGCCACAAAGCGTGCTATCTCTCTCTTCATTCCATGCCACCAGTAGTAATGTCTCAAGTCTCTGTACATCTTCGTGCCTCCTGGGTGAATAGAGTAGGTTGAACTGTGTGCTTCTGTCATCAGCTCCTGCCGAAGATCTCCATTTGGAACATAGAGGCGACCTCCACATCTCAAAGTTTCGTCTTCATGTATAAGTAGTCCTGTCTGTATTCCAGCCTCTGTCCTCTGTCTAAGCCTCTGGAATCTGGCGTCTGTTGGCAAAGCAGCCTTAATCCTCTCCACTAATATCGATTGCAACTGAAAGATCGATAACTGTCCGTCTACTCCGGGCATAATGACTTCTATACCCATCCGCTCTAGATCTCTCAACAGATATTGCTTTGTAGTCAAGAAGAATGCCATGGGTCTTCTGCTCAACGCATCAGCTACTATGTTGGCCTTTTTCGGATGGTACTGCAGCTCAATCTCGAAGTCTGTCATTACCTCGAGCTAACGTCTCTGCCTCTGGTTCAGATCCTTCTGAGTGTAGACGTACTTTAGGCTTTTGTGATCAGTGAATATCTCTACTCTTTCTCCATATAGGTAGTGTCTCCAAAGCTTCAAAGCAAATATCACTACTGCAAGCTCCAGTCATGAGTGGGGTAGTTCTTCTCATGGGTCCTCAACTGTTTAGAGGCATAGGCTACAACCTTCCCATGCTGCATTAAGACACATCCTAATCCTTTCCCGGATGCATCGCTATAGATTACGAATCCTCCGGGTCCAGATGGTATGGTCAAGATAGGTGCCATAGTCAAACGCTTCTTCAGCTCGTCAAATGCCTTCTGACACTCTTCTGTCCATGTGAACTCTTGTTCCTTACGGGTCAAACGGGTCATTGGCTCTGCGATCTTCGCGAAGTTCTCTACGAACCTCCGATAATATCCGGCAAGTCCTAGGAAACTTCTTACTTCTGAAACATTGGTAGGGGTTGGCCATGTCTCTACCGAAGAAATCTTCACCGGATCTACTGAAATACCATCTTCTAAGATGACGTGTCCAAGAAAAGCGACACAATCTAGGAGAAACTCGTACTTGTTCAGCTTAACATAAAGTCTCTCTCTCCGCAGTGTCTCTAACACTAGCCTTAGATGCTCTTCGTGCTCCCCGTGGCTCTTTGAATACAACAAGATGTCGTCAATGAAGACTACCACGAACCGGTCTAAGTATTGGTGGAATACTCTATTCATCAAGTTCATAAATACGGCAGGCGCATTCGTCAGTCCAAAAGGCATCACCAAGAACTCGTAGTGACCATAACGAGTCCTGAATGCTGTCTTTGGAATGTCTTCTCTCCGCACCTTTACCTGATGATAATCCGATCTCAAGTCAATCTTCGTGAACACTACTGCTCCTGTCAGCTGGTCGAATAAATTATCAATCCGCGGCAGGGGATACTTGTTCTTGATAGTCAAAGCATTAAGTGCTCTGTAATCAATGCACATATATACTGTCCCATCTTTCTTTGGTACAAACAACACTGGTGCTCCCCAGGGTGATGCACTAGGACGAATAAATCCCTTGCTCTGCAACTCCTCTAGTTGTAGCTTCAGCTCATCTAGCTCCTTCTTCGCTAATCGGTATACATTAGAAGATACCGGTGTTGCTCCGGGTACTAGCTCAATAGTGAACTCTATGTCTCTATCTGGCGGTAAATCTGGCAATTCTTCAGGAAAAACATCCTCAAATTCTGCAACTATTGGTGGGGGTACCATCTCCATAGCCATGTAACCTCCAGCTATCTGTCCTACTCCTTGTTCGATGGTCCCTCGCATGTACTCGAACTCCAATTGATCTGGCGGGCACATTCGTCAGTCCAAAAGGCATCACTAAGAACTCGTAGTGACCATAACGAGTCCTGAATGCTGTCTTTTGAATGTCTTCTCTTCGCACCTTCACTTGATGATAACCCGATCTTAAGTCAATCTTTGTGAACACCACTGCTCCTGTTAGCTGGTCGAACAAATCATCAATCTGCGGCAGGAGGTACTTGTTCTTGATAGTCAAAGCATTAAGGGCTCTGTAATCAATGCACATACATACCGTTCCATCCTTCTTAGGTACAAACAACACTGGTGCTCCCCAGGGTGATGCACTAGGACGGATAAATCCCTTGCTCTGCAACTCCTCTAGTTGTAGCTTCAACTCATCTAGCTTCTTCTTTGCCAATCGGTATACATTAGAAGATACCAGTGCTGCTCCGGGTACTAGCTCAATAGTGAACTCTACGTCTCTATCTGGCGGTAAACCTGGCAATTCTTCAGGAAAAATATCCTTAAATTTTGCAACTATTGGTGGGGGTACCATCTCCATAGCCATGTAAGCTCCAGCTATCTGTCCTACTCCTTGTTCGACGGTCCCTCGCATGTACTCGAACTCCGGTTGATCTGGCAGTCTAAAAGTGACGCTACCTTTCCGACAATCCAGCACGACATTATACTGGCTTAACCAGTCCATGCCTAGCACAACATCAAAGTACGGCATGGGCAATACTAAGAATCGCGCTCTCATCTCTCTACCACATACGACTACCGAACACGTTCTAATAGTGCTGGTAACCGACACGATACCTCATCCGGTAAGAATCTTCCAACTCTTAGGTAAGGGAGAAGTAGCTACTCTATACATTGCTATAAATCTACTAGATATGAATGATAAGGTAGCTCCAGAATCAAACAATGTAGTCGCAGGTAATGATGCAACTAAAATGGTACCTGTGATAGCTTCCCCTTATGTTTTCTCCTCTGTAGCTGCTAGTGCAAAGGCCTGTCCGTGTCTCTGCCCTCCGGTCTGCTGTCAAGCTCGGTCAAACTGTGCCTCCTGTGGGGCCAAGGGTGGTCCCCTCTGAAATCCTCCGGGTGCTGGTGGACGTTGACCTCCTAGCGGTGGTAGTATCCTCGAAACTGGTGCTGTTGGCCTCTGTCCGGCCGACGGTGCTGCCTCTCTGCGCTGTGGGCAGTCTCGGACTTGGTGCTGGTCTGACCCACAAATCAGACATGTCCTCAGTCTCTTTCTGCAGTCCTTCTCGTAATGTCCTCTCTTACCACAGTGGTAGCAAGTCGGAAGCTCCTTTTGCTGGTATGGCGTTGTCCTTTGCTGTGTCTGCGCTCCGGGATGACGGATCGGTCCTCCTACTCTGGGCTGGTCTCTGGCTGGTGCGGTTGTGCTGGAACATCTTGCTCCTCTGCCGATGGCCTCCTGGACCCTTGCCTCTGAAAGAACCTCTTCATAAGAAATTCTTGCCTATGTAGTGGTATACCTCTGTAGCTCGAAGGTGAGGCCGTTATGGAATCTCTGGGCCTTCTCTAGATCATTGGGTATCAGGACGGCACCAAATCTGCTAAGGTGGCTGAACTTCGCGTCATAGGCGTCAACAGTCATGTTTTTCTGTTTTAGATGTAGGAACTGGGAGTACAGGGCATTTCTGATTGTAGCTGGAAAATACTTCGCATTAAAGTACTCTAAGAACTGTTCCCAAGTCTGGTTCTTGCCTACACTGCGCTCAATAGAATCCCACCAGTGATGGGCGTTGCCTTTTAGTTGGGCCCTCACGGCGGTCATCCAAAGGTCTGGAAGCAGTTGTGAAGCCTCTAGTAGCATCTCCGTGTTGGCGACCCAATCGGAGATCTGCTCTACTGTCTCGTTGCCTGAGAAAGTATCTGGTCCCATCTGTCGGAACCATCTTACAGTGCCACCTGTCTGGGCTGGTACAGGTGCTGGTACTGGTGCTGTGACAGGTGTCCTCTCTAGTACTGCCATCAAACTCTGTCTCAACGTCTCGGTCTGATGCCACTGTGCTTGCATCATAGTCTAAAAGAACTGAAGCATCTGTGGCTGTCCATCTAGCATGGCATCTGGGGTCTATAAAGTGGAAGTGGTGGTAGTGGAACCTCTGGCTGTGCGGTAGGTGTCTCCTCAGATGTCGGCCTCTCGGTCTGCGGCATCGGTGTAGCTCCTGAAGTCTGGCCCTCAAAATGCGGTGTGGGGATCGTCTGTGAAGTCTGTCCCTCGGGCTGCTGGGTAGGATTGTCCTGAGAAGTCTCGTACCAATGTATCAGCGGGGCCTGTGGCAGTGGTTGCCCTCCAGGTAGTCCCTGGGGTACCTCTTCTCCTTGGGTGGTGTTGTCAGGCACCATGGCACTGGGTGCTCCTCGTCCACTGCGCAAGTTCATCTTGCTGCAAGAGACAGGATTTTATTAAAAGAGTACGGAATCAAGCAAACAAGATATAGATATTTAGAAGCAATAGGAAGGAAATTCAAAGACGAAATCAAAGTAGATGAGACCTAGAAATTTCTATCCTATCGTAGGCTCGCTGGGCATGTTATCATACCACAAGCGATAAAGTCGACCTGCATGGGCCACCACTAAAACCATGTCATGCCCCAGTCCCAAAATACAAGGAACCAGGCCACGTGGCAATAGCCAGCTGTCACGTCTCCGAGGATATCCCAATTTAATGGATCCTAACTAAGAGTGCTACGCTGTCCTAAAATACTAACATGTCCAATATCAGTCAATCAACAGGTAAACTAATCTCATCCATAATATAAACAACAAGAAGTACTAAATAAACTGCTGGAAGATAAACACCAGTCTCAAGATATCATAGTACAACCAATAATGTCTGGTGGGGACAAACCCACTACTATGACGAAATAAAGTACTGAAATAATAGATAAAAGATAATGACTAGGGCATCGGCTGACTAGATAATGATGCACCCAATCCTAGGTAGAAGGCCTACCAAGTGATCACGAAAACTCTGACGGTAGTACCGCTAGACCTCTGCGGTAGCAAACCTCGTCTCCTGTCCTGGGCCGTACATTGTGAGGTAATATGTCTCGTCCAAATCTGGAAAGGTACTAGGTCCTCAGAGGGACGTAACAAGATACATAGAAATATGCCATATATAAATACTGAATAAAATAAATACAATAAAGGGTGTGCTAACCATCTAAGTGAATGCAATGTGAGGACAACTTTGGTACGTATGGGTAGGCATAGGCATAACGTCCAACACCCCAAAGAGCGTGGAAGCAGTGCAGTATAACGTCCATATCACTCCGAAGAACGTGGCAGCAGTATAGTATATCATCCATATCGCTCCGAAGAACGTGGCAGCAGTATAAAAGGAGTCATTGGATCCGTGGCTCCTCTGGATACTACGGACTCCAATGGGTGTATCCCATATGTCTACTAATGTTTTCCCCGCCCAATGTAGATACATAAATCGAATACTCGACTTGCATACCACGTATCTATATGCCAGTCTCTAACACTAAAATATAACCTGAATTACGTACTAACCGTGATGTAAGTCACACGCACCGATAGCTAGTCGAGTACGCGAACCCGCATCCCAATATGAATATGACTCAGTGAACGTGTAAGAGTGTCAGGTCTCAGAAGATAACAGAGTATCCTCCAATGGGGTGAGTCTGCTAATGACTGGGTCAAGTACACTAATCATCGACGTATCCGTCGACTGCACCCGAGTCAAATCTCGGACCCGCACAGTTGTATAAAAGAAAAGAACAAGAATACAATACAACATATGCATAATTTAAATTAGACAATAAATATGACAATATATCTTGCCTGAGTCCTCAAGCTGTGAATGCCAGAAGCCGGTTCCTGCAGTGTCCCCTGGCTGATCTAATGATCCTAACACACAATATAATATAGCAAATGCTGACATCAGACACTAAGCAAGATATACACTATTGTGACGCTACTCTTGGAATATTGTCGCAAGTTCGCGATTGATCGAATACAGCATCACGCGTGTACGTAGCTAGGGTGTACACGTGTTTCGTTCTCGGTTATCGCGTGCCTTGAGACAACAATCATCAAGTTATGGTTACCAACTGTTTTTGATTTATACGACTATATGTCCTTGGTTCCCATGTTCAAACGTACTCAGTTTATGTCTCGATGTTTAGATGAAGTACTGGTCTTTGGTAACATGTCATACTTTAGGGAATGTATTCATTATTTTCTAACTTAATTATCATCACGCATACACACAACTCTTATTTCCTATTATTAGGTTGATGTCGACATAGGACATGACGACTCGAATAAACAGTCATACAACGATACTATGCGAGAACGAGTGGGGGATCGAGTACCTGGCTGCTTGGACGAGGGTCTGCTCATCCTGGTCGTCCTCCGCGCGTGCGGAGCTCCAGCGTCGACCGGTGGGTTGGACGGTAGCGACAGCAGCGGCCTGCAGCGGATGCTGCAGCGGTAGCAGCGGATTGGCAGCGTCGGTGCGGGCTGAGGATGGTGAGGGGTGGCTGACACGTCGTGGGGGCAGGTCGGGGTAGGCCTGACGGTGGCGGTCGGCGGTGCCAGAGGCGGTGGGGGCGCTCAGGGCAGCGGCTATGGTCGGATATGGATGGGTGAGTCGGTGATGGTGAAGACGACGGCGGCGTTGGTGGATGGGGTGGTGGTGCAGCAGTGAGGGGGTCAGATGACTGAGGTTGTCCGGTGGTGGTCGTGGTATCGGGCAGTCGGGGGGGGGGGGGTAGCTCGGGTGCAAGGGGAACGACTAGGGTTTTGGGGTGTTGATGAATAGTAAATTAGGGTTTCATGTGGGAGGAGTTATATATTTATAGGTGTTGGCTCTCGTGGGCTAGCCTTGAGGTTTGGGCCGACCAGTTCCTCAGGGTGGGGCTGGTCCATATTTAAGGGTGTACACGGGCTTGGTCTGCTCCTGTTTTTGGTGAACTTGGCCTCAACTTAATTAAATTACAAATTAATGCACAAGACGCTCATTTACGGATATTGCGAAGCTAAGGTGAGACGCAATGAATAGTATCTAAGGTTGCAAAATGGTCAGAGGGGTAGCCTGGCATGTCTAAGAGATGTTCGTGACCTTGGGTGGAAGATAACTACTGGTGTGGTGCTCCATCCTCGAAACAACGACAAGGTGTATTAGGACATATAATTATTGCATATTTGTTTCAATTATATCCAATTAAATCTAAGTCTCTCAATTTAGTCCAAATTAAACCCTACATTGGTCGAGGGGGTTTACAGATCACCTTCATAGTTGCCTTTGAGACTGGGACCACTCCGTCTTGGGCTTCCGTTAGTGAAAAGTTGCCAAATTGGAGGGATACTATGTTCGCAATGACCGTCTTATCCTCGAAGTCGAGGGGTGAGGTAATTGGCATTGATCAATTGCTGGGTACATATCTTCAGCACAGAGCAGTCTCTGGTTGGATGATGAACGTACCGATGAAAGAGGCAATATTTTGGGTCATCGACCTTGTCAGCCTCTTCAGGGCATCTGATGTTGGGTAGCCGAATTTTGTTTCCCTTCATCAGTATGTTAAAGATTTCAATGATGTCGTCGTCATTGAAGGAGAAAGTCCCTTTTGGCTTTGGGGCTTCCAATTCCTGAGTCGTACGGTCCTTAGGGAAGACCGGTAATTTTGTATTATTTTCGGACTCAGAGGGAATTCTACCCCCAACTTTGGATGCTGCCCTATCTTGTCGAGGGAGACTACCACTAGATACGTCATTGTCTAGTTTTTGGAAATCATTGTCCTCACGGCCCGACGGGTTGGTATGGATCACAAGAAGATTGCTACTTCCGGCTTGCAGATTTATTGCGGGCACTGAGGGTAGCAGGACCATGTTTGCCTTGATCTCCAGTATTGCCTGGGTCAGAGTCTGTATTATGGCACTCATGGTGTGCGTCATTGACTCAAGAGCATCGAGACGTTGATGATCGCTGCACCCTTCCTCCTTTGGTTCCTGAGTCACACTGTCCCTAGGGAAGACGAGCATCGTTGCATCATCTTCAAACTCAAAGGAGATGCTACTCCCAGCTTTATATGATGCTCTAACTATTCGGGGGTGACTACCCCCAACATGTCATTGTTTGTTCCTTGGGAGTTACAGTCTTCAGGGGAGGTAGGCATCATCGCACTGTTTTCTAATTTCGGAGGATTGCTATGCCCAGCCCTAGATGCTGCATTAACCCTAGGCACGTTGCTGTCAGCTTCCTCGGAATCGTTGTCCTCAGGAAAAGCCGAAAGTGCTATATTTTCTTCAGATTTGGAGGGAATGTTACCCCCATCTTTGGAAGGTGCGTCTTCTTGATGAGGGTGATTACCCCCAGAGATCTCCGCATCTGTCCCTTGAGATTCACTATCTTTACGGGACGCTGGGTTGTTGTATAGGTCCGGAAAATTACTACCCCCAACGTAGAAGATTGTGTCATTTTGGTGGGAGTAGCTACCCTCCGGGATCTTGGAGTCCGTTCCTTGGGAATCGTTGTCTCCTCGGAATGTTGGGTTGTTACGTATGTCCAGGGGGACACTACCCCCATTGTCATGTCCTGATCTCCTGCAGGCTAATCGGCCGTCCCCGCTAGGCACGAATCACCGCGCCAACGCTCCCGCGGGACGATAGCTTGACCCATATGGGCGTGATTCCGCAAGAGCATAAACCGTGCCCGTGCAAGGCCGTGGTCCATGCTAGCGGTAAGAGGTCTAAGCCACAGAGTCGTATAGATTATCCGAGTGTAGCGGAATAATAAACGCATAGGCCATTGGTAACAAGTTCACAGAGTCGTCATTAGTGGAAGCATTGAATAACACAAGTATAGAAGTAAAGCAAACTCTTTATTGATATTGAACAAGTGTTACAGGCGGCGCTAGGCCGAGATTACAAGTCGCTCAAGCCTCTCTCTATGAAACAGTAAAAGCGTGCCAAGTGGCTACATTTGTGGAATGATGTATAGGCAATATTCCAACATTATGTCTTGTATACGTGCTTCAGTTCTAGACACAATGCTCCAAGGCTCTAGAGTAAACTTCATGCCTTAGCACGCACGAAGGAGGCATCCGCACCGAACGAGGTTCTCCCGTACCCTGAAAGCAATCTGGTGGGTTATAAGTACATGAATGCACTGGTGGGGAGGCTACTCTCCCGCTCGACAAATCCAAACACGTTCAATAGGTTCCGTGCACCAACTATTTAGTTGTCTTTCTATTCGTTCCTTAGGATCAGTTTCATGGCAATGATGAAAAGCCTAACTCGTGTGGAAGTGCACCGTACGATATAAGAGAAAATACGGCAAGACGTACCAACTTACTATTTGTCCTTCCCTGTCCAAGGCAAATCAAGTTAATTCAAGCACGAGCATATATTGAAATCCAGGGGCAAATATCATATGCAAACACAAGTGTTGTGAACGAGATTAAGTTTTGGGTGCACGAGTTACATAGATTATAAGGCGGGTTACAGAAAACATTGAAGTGTTCCATATGTACAAGTATGTTATATTCAAGATTGTTCAGGTGTTTCAGCTTATACCCGATGCGATACAATGATTCGCACGCGGATTGCCGCTAAGCGAGGATGACTTATCTATATGAACATGAGTCACTGGCATAGCCATAAAGGACATAGTCAATGATGAGGATGGAATGCAATGATAAGTACGTAAGGCACTACAAACCATCCCGTCCAAGTACGTGAAGACTATACGTGAAGTTCTATCCGGATCGGATCGGCCCCAGTGCCCCGAAGACCGTCCACAGGAACCAATTTAATACCTTGTGCATAAGTTGTCCGCGACATGCAATTATTGGTCTTCCAAATTCACGAGATGCATGAGATACACGAGTATACGAGATACATGAGATACGTGAATCTTGATTCTTGCTTTGAACGAGTATTGCTCCATGAGCTGTGTTTCTTGCTTTACTTGACATGATTCTCGTTCAGTGTTCAACTTGCCTTGATGCATTCCCCTGGGTCAGGGACTGCCTTGGCGACCTAACGGTCCCGAATACTTTCAGGTTTAGACATGCACGGAACGACCATTGGATAGTCTTCCGAGGAGAACTAAATGAATGCATGACATGAATAACATTACACGGTCTTGGCATAGTTTATGCGACAAGTATTGAAATGAGGCAATAAATACAAGTTAACATATGAGCAGGCAAGAATTGCATTCATATAGAACATAAGCATTTACGTTTGGCACGGTCAGAGGGTCAACCGAGGAGTGAAACTGTAAGGGATCATACCGAGCGACATAATCTAGGGTCGTGCAGTGTAGCAAGTAAAGCAGTGCACTTCAAAGAGTACATACATATCGTTCTACTCGAGGCATAACAGGATTTAGTTTCACAAGGCAAATGTAGCATGCGAGGGTCTGTATATAAACAAATTTTCATTTTCAAGTTCTAACACAAGCAATACAAGTTGGGATTATTCCCTTAGCTAGGTGCGTTGTATTCTTATTAGCATGCAGGGGATGATTCACCTAGAGACTAGCATAAAACATCCATATTTTAAGTGTGCTGGCTAAGCAAACAAGTTTATTGTAGCCACCCACCTTAGTAATGATTCGCCTCGGTCGAGCGATACTCCGAGCGAGCCTCTAAAAGCCTAAGCCGAAACTCCTAAAGGGCTAAGTCTGGAAATCCTTTTGTCTCATACGAGTATTCTCGCAGAGCAAAGCGGGTCGGAACGTTGCACTTTTGCTGTTTGAATTGGCAGTCCGCTTGAGCGGAACGGGTTGTTACATTATACACCACTCAGAAAAAGTCTTGTCCTCGAGACTTCTTGAGCGCATGCTATTCTATTGCATTATCGAATCTATCCCAAGCGTAGCAATCGATACCACTAGATTTGAATTTGTTCGAACGGATCTCCTACTCATTTCTAACGCCGTGTCGCGTGTATGCTGAGTTGGTCTCATTTGCGCCTTAGTGCGGAACATATTGCTTAATGCGGGATACGTTATAATCCATCTGAATGATGATTTAAGGCCGAGGCAAACTTATATAAGTCGTTATACTTGTCTATGCGGATATTCACTTGCACTAGCATTCGAGATCGGTATATCGCAAGTCTGGATCGTGCACATATTCGAAGTGCACCTCAAACATATGCACGCCAACCAACTTAGTGATAGTGAAGTCTTAGCACTCGAGTTTCATATCTCATTGAGTCTTGGATCGTGCACATGTTCAAGGCATCCCTCAAACATATGCATTCAACCAAACTTATAGATAGTAAAATCGGACAAGCTACTTGCAAAAATCTCAAGGGTTCTCGTTTTATCAATCACAAGGATACTTCCGACAGGGTCAATAAAATTTTTAATTCATTAAAATCCTACCAAGTATTTGCACTAACGTTAAGCAAGATCTATTTGGGTTAACCGACTAGCGTCCATTTGTTCGGGTCAAACATAGCACACACTTACCGTTCCAAGTCCAACACTAAGTCTTGCTGCCCCAGTTCTATAGCTTTACTCAAGCAATGTTCTAAAGTCGGCCATACAGGTTCTTTCACTTGGCACATGGTCTTCTATCTAATTGCTAGGTCATCTCACAATGTCATGGGTACAAGTTCAAGCACACTACTCATCGTAGAAATTCGTCGCACGATGCTCGCCCTAATTCCTAGGGTCAAACCATTATTCATTTGTACGGGGTATTCTACCCAAGCTTATTTTACTCAGATTTTTAAACATTGAGCACGGATCATCCTACTCTCAATAGAACGTTCGTTTGTACGGGGGTTCGAGTCTGTTCAGCAAAATCCACGATATATCCAAGATGCAGGACAAGTCTAGTAATTTGCATAGTCTATCTCCTCAAGTATATTCGATAGAATCCATATCCATTCCAAGTCTAGACCACCGAGCCAATATTCGATTCTAAACCTTTATTTATAAATTCAAGTCGTCCAACCTGATTCATGTATTCATTCACGAAACCATCAAGTATAATTTTATTCCAGGTTCTATGCTAACTTATCCTCGAAATATTTTTGATCACTTGCATTTCCAAATTCGTCTTATCGTGTCGAACCAAAAGCCAAGATGATCATTCGGTTGTCATGCTCCGGTCTCCCGCAAGTTCGATCACCCTCGTTGGACGTGAGATCACCAAGTCAACGCTCCCGCTAGATAATCGTCCTAATCCGGGCGTGACGCATGTACGGGCATAAAATTACGCTCGCACAAGACAAGAACGTCAAGCGTTATGGTTATCTTCGAAATGACCAAGACTCCTTATTATTTTATTTTGCTCCATCCAAGTTATATATATTTATCAACCAAGTCATGTCCGTTCATGCAGTGATTATAATTCGTCTAGCAAAATTATCCAACTTCAATGTTACTGTCCGATAAATCCATAGTCTACTTCTATCATTCCTCAAGCAACCGGTTTCAAATATTCAAGCCCAAGTTTATTCCATTTTTGACATGTTCTATTCATCGAGTTCGTTTGGAATAATCATCAAACATGTTCCCGTGAGTTCGATCATCCCCGTCGTACGTGAAATTACCACACCGGTGCTCCCGCAGGATAATCCTTCTCGTTGGGACTGATTTCGAATGTTATCTTTCCGAACTTGATTTCAAGATCGTTCTTCCAAACTCTAAGTCAAATCCGTTATCGCTTACACTTTCATCGAACCATAATATTTTTTCTCGGGCTAACTTCTATTCAAGCAATATTTTATTCAAGTTCAATCCGTTTGATTCAATTCGAAGTCGCTCACACGATACTCCAAGTTTCCAATAAGTTTTCCTAACCGAGATAATGATTTCCATTTTCATGAATCCCTATTCGATATAAGCCTTATCACTTATTCAAGATATTTCTCCAGTCGTTTAATCCGACTATCGCACGAGACCTATGAATCCGTTTGAACATTTCTAAATGATCCATACACCACTCGGAATTGAGTCATCCAATTAAATTCTCAATCTTGTTCGCATCAATCGCTAGCGTATTCGTCGAGTTTTTCTTTAGAATTCTTGCACGATGTATAACATCGCCTGATAAATCTTAGCCTCGAATTTATCCCTGTTTATAGTCATCCAAGTAACCATATTCAATTTGTATCTTCCGATACGAAATACCGTTCGAGCTATTTCTCAAAATCCAAGCACGATTCTCTATGTTCGCCTAAGCGATTAGTCTGATAATGTTTATATCGTTGCCATTCTAAGTCTGACTTATCTTATTCCTGAACGAAGTCCCATCTCGTTTGCAACTTAGCTTGCACCAAAGGTTCTTGGTGCACGATACGCAACACAACTTAGCCGAAAGGCTGTATGCATAGCTAACCGTTCGGGCAATATTCGATTTGTACACTAACTAACTGGATAATCACGTATAGGTATTCAGATTTGCACATATCTTACAATTCTAGTACGAGTCTAATTCCAAAGGGTCTAGCACAGGTCGACCCAAAGGCCTTCGTATCATGATTTCGTACAAGCAATCACATCATTCACATGTAACTTTTTTTGAAAGTATTTAGACTTATTGTTTGAAACATTCACATAACCCACGAACGAGCTTTCAAAACTGAGAAAATCTATACAAAGTCCAAAGGCGTAAAGCCAGCCTCTGATACCAATCTGTTATGCCCCGATCTCCCGTAGACTAATCGACCGTCCCCGCTAGGCGAGAATTACCGCATTAGCGCTCCCGCGGGACGATCGCTTGACCCATCTGGGCGGATTGCCGCACGAGCGTAAGTCGCGCCTGAGCAAGGCCGTAGTCCATGCTGGCGGTAAGAGGTCTAAGCCACAGAGCCGTACAGATTGTCTGAGTGCAGCAGAATAATAAATGCATAGGCGATTGGTAACAAGTTCATAGAGTCGTCAATAGCGGAAGCATTGAATAACACAAGTATAGAAGTAAAGCAAACTCTTTATTGATATTGAATAAGTGTTATAAGTGGCGCTAGGCCGAGATTACAAGTCGCTCAAGCCTCTCTCTCTGAAACAGTAAAAGCGTGCCAAGTGGCTACATTTATGGAATGATGTATAGGGAATATTCTAATATTATGTCTTGTATACGTGCTTCAGTTCCGGACGCAATGCTCCAAGGCTCCAGAGTGAACTGCATGCCTTAGCACGCACGAATGAGGCATCTGCACCGAATGTGGTTCTCCCGCACCCTGCAAGCAATCTGGTGGATTATCAGTACATAAATGTACTAGTGGGGAGGCTACTCGCTCGCTCGACAAATCCAAACACGTTCAATATATTCCGTGTACCAACTATTTAGTTATCTTTCTATTCTTGCCTTAGGATCAGTTTTATGACAATGATGAAAAGCCTAACTCGTGTGGCAGTGCACCGTACGATATAAGAGGAAACACGGCGAGATGTACCAACTTACCATTTGTCCTTCCTTGTCCAAGGAAAATCAAGTTAATTCAAGCACGTGCATGTATTAAAATCCAGGGGCAAATAACATATGCAAACACAAGTGTTGTGAACGAGATTAAGTTTTGGGTGCACGAGTTACATAGATTATAAGGCAGGTTGCAAAAAATATTGAAGTATTCCATATGTACAAGTATGTTATATTCAAGATTGTTCAGGTGTTTCATCTTATACTCGATGCGATGCAATGACTCGCACACGGATTGCTGCTAAGCGATGATAAATTATCTATATGAACATGAGTCGCTGGCATAGCCATAAAGGACCTAGTCAATGACGAGGATGGAATGCAATAAAAAGCACGTGAGGTGCTACAAACCATGCCGTTCAAGTATGTAAAGACTATACGTGAAGTTTCATCCAGATCGGATTTGCCCCAGTGCCCCGGAGAACGTCCGCAGGAACCCATTTAATACATTGTGCACAAGTTGTCTGCGACATATAATTATTGGTCTTCCAAATTCACGAGATGAACGAGATACTTGAATCTTGATTCTTACTTTGAACGAGTATTGCTCCACGAGCTGTGTTTCTTGCTTTACTTGGCATGATTCTCGTTCAGTGTTCAACTTGCCTTGATGCATTCCCCTGGGTCATGGACTGCCTTGGCAACCTAACGGTCCCGGATACTTTCTGGTTTTGACATGCACAGAACGAACATTGGGTAGTCTTCCGAGGAGAACTAAATAAATGCATGACATGAATAGCATTACACGGTCTTGGCATAGTTTATGCGACAAGCATTGAATCGAGGCAATAAATACAAGTTAACATATGAGCAGGCAAGTATGCATTCATATAGAACATACGTATTTACGTTTGGCACGGTCAGAGGGTCAGCCGAGGAGTAAAACCGTAAGGGATCATACCGAGCGACACAATCTAGGGTCGTACAGTGTAGCAAGTGAAGAAGTGCACTTCGAAGAGTACATATATATCATTCTACTCGAGGCATAACGGGATTTAGTTGCGCAGGGCAAAGGTAGCATGCGATGGTCTGTATATAAACAAAATTTTATTTTCAAGTTCTAACACAAGCAATACAAGTTAAGATTATTTCCTTAGCTAGGTGCGTTGTATTCTTATTAGCATGCAGGGGGTGATTCATCTAGCGACTAGCATGAAACGTCCATATTTTAAGTGTGCTGGCTAAGCAAAGACAAGTTCATCGTAGCACCCATCTTAGCGATGATTCGCCTCGGTCGAGCGATACTCCGAGCGAGCCTCTGAAAGCCTAAGCCGGAACTCCTGAAGGGCCAAGTCTGGAAATTTTTTTGCCTCAAACGAGTATTCTCCTGAGCAAAGTGGATCGGGACGTTGCACTTTTGCCATTTGAATCGGAAGTCCGCTTGAGCAGAACGGGTCGTTACACCTAGCTTGGGCCACCTCCAGGGGTTCTGAGGAAGAACTACCCCTAGGGGATGACAGCTTCTTCCTTGAGCGGGTTCCTTCAAAGACGCCTTCTGCAGGTGTCGTTGTCATCCCTCCGGGTAGTCGACTTCGCGACGCACTGGTAGAGAGCGACGTACTGGATTTATTTGACTTCTTTCTTCCCTTGGTGGCGAAAAGCTTTCCAGTTGAGTAGCATGAGACAAAAGGTAACTCCTCCTCCTCTGGTACTTGCACCTGATCTTCGAGTTATTATCGGATAGGTGCTTTCTGGTGCAGTCGCTGGAAGGCCGACTGCCTGTCTATAGGTACTACCGCTTTATTGCAGCAACATTTGATAATAATATTGACGCAACAATGCCTTGGAGAGGGCACATCATATGCCATAGTTGTTTCCTTTGCTTTACGCTTGTGAGTAATTATGTCACGTAAATCATGCGAAGGGTGCTTTACTTTTGCATCCTCTTTGTGAGTTCGGGTATCCCGGGCACACGGATGCGCAAGTACTGTATTTGCTCCCTGGCCTGGGGTTCATACATGAACTAGCCCCGAAGTACCGGTAGAAGGCTTTTGAGACTGACCCTGTCCATTGGTCCCTGTGGGCTGGACGCATGGGTCAGTCCTGTACAACTTTCCATCAGAGGCTCGCATAATAGTTAGCGATGCCTGTTGGCAGTCGCTCGTATGAGCAGTTGCTTGAGCTTGACGGGCTCGTACTGCCCTGGGATTTTTCAACTTAGCAACCGCAGGCGCATAGTATGAAGAGTCCAAATTTAGATTTTTACCATTCTCAGTGGGTCACATAGGACCTGTACCGTATAAGATACAGTCAAAAATAGAGGTTCTGTTGCTATCAGGGCCGCATGCGGCCTGCGGTCTGCGACTATGAGTTGATGCCGGATGGATAGTCTTATGCGGCCTCCTCCTTAGCCGTATAGAAGCTGCCTCAGCACTAGAACGTTTGGTATCATAATATTTTCCTCTGCCAGAGTCTGGTTGTTGAACAGTTTTTGCGTCAGCCCGGGATGCCGCATAGACATGGACGTTTCGGGTGTTCGTCCGACGACCGTCATTGGCAACATAGTGAGAGGCTGAAAGCATCTGCTCCAAAGCTGGGTGGGGTACAACGGCCTTGGCCACCCATATTTTGTGGGTCTTCTTGGGCTTGGCTATCCTTGACGAAAGATTATCACTTTCTTTTGACATCATTTCCTCGAACACTTGCTGGTCGAAGCGGACCACCAGCATATTTTGCGTCGAGCCGAGCTTGGCCGCATCGGACTATATCACCGACTTCTCAATAGAGGAGAAGGACGTCCCCAGCAGAGTCGCCATTGTGTTTTCCATTAAATACTAAAGTTGGAAAGAACTTGATTCAATTGAACAAACTAAAAAAAGTACAAAAAAAAGTCCTAAAAAACAATCTTAGTACAAAATTATTTTTTGGGGGTGACAATGGAGGGTTAGGAGTGTAGAAACTCTCTTTACTCTGTGGATGATCCAATGTAGAAGCTCTTCTCTCTTGTTTAAGTGTAGATTCACAGATACCAGCCTTGTTTCTTGGTTCGGCTCTCTCTAAAGCAGAAAAATCTGACCTTTATGTCACGACCCGCACCCGAAAATCGGGCATGAGTCGTGGGTACGTCCAGCCTACGCCGCAGAATCGGCGGTAGAACGCTGTAAAGGTCCGTTCTAGGTCAACCATATCTATCTATATCTCACAGAAAAATCCGGTATGACCTCTCCAAAAGGAGGGCAAAACCACGCAATATATATATAAAATCCTCTCCCAAAGGAGGCAACCACGCAATATATATATATATGAACTCTCAATCACAAAATCTAGGGAAAGAAATAAAGCACGATATGATATAAACAAGGAAACAGAACCAAGAGAGCAAGACAATCCAAAATAATACAGTCCAAGTCTACAAATAGCTACAACATCTCAAGCAACAAAAGAATAAGTACAGTCATCCAAAATACAAACCACTGGAAATAACCCAGGAAACCCACCTAGCTAACTAGGGTGCTATCGGCGTCTCCTCGACGCACTCCTCCTCGATCACGGGGTCACAACAGTCGTCAACACCCGGCCCGTAGAACGTCGGACAATAGTCCTCAGGATCCTCTGGAAAAAATATGCCCAGTCAGGACTAGAGCGAAGTACATAACTCTGAAAGCAACTCCAAATGCATGGTAAGGTGTATATGACGAGCAATAGAAAAGTAATCAAGATGCACAGAAAATAAATATATGCTGGAGCACAATAAGTAGCTGCAATGTAAACTGGAGAACGATACAAGTAGTGAAAAAGTAACTGCAGGTGAGAAACATGAATACTAGCTAAGTGCCTTGAGCACAAGTTCGTTATGTGATCGGCTTATGTTGCACATGAAAAATACTAAGATAACTCCGTTATGCGTGAGTTGCATAACCGACATACACATGAATACTGTTTGGCTTTGATCACATAACTAACTCCTACTCCCCTCCCCCACTAATACCATTGGATCCAACCACAACACGCTACGTACATGATAATAGCTCGCGCACACGAAGGCGAGAGCACAATAAGCATATGATAGCACATGAGAATTAATACCCGAAGCACATGATGAAATACACGTAATAGAGTACCCGCTGAACACGGTAAGGGGGATAGCATCTCATGACGGGATCCACTAGTACCAGCTCGTGTAACAATGTGCCAGAATCAAGTATTACAGTTCTAGAACAGGTGATATAAACGCTATCATGAAATGAAAACTATCAGAGGTAGGTACTCGCCTGATGTCCTGAGCAACTGAAGAGGATCGAGATACGGACCGGTGTCGCAAGGACCTAATGCGAAAAGCAGAATTAAACAGGGTTCTAAGCATTTAAACTGATATAAAATAATTAAAAACATGCTTCTAGGGCTATTCTAGGTCGAACGGGTCAAACCGGTGAAATTCGGGTCAAAAAGTCAACCCAAGGTCCAAAAAGTCAACTCTAGGTCAAAACTAGGTTAAATGTTGACTTTTACGGTCAACGAGGACAATTATGGTCAAAGCTAGGTCAAACTAGGGTGCCCCTGAAATTTTAGGTCAAACCGAGCTCATTAAGTGTCACTACCACATTTTCTAGGAAAGGGTATTTTGGTAATTTCCTATTTAAATAAATATTGTGCATGGTAAATAATTATTTGTTGTATTATTTAATTGTTGTTAGTTATTATTTAATTATTTTAGACTTATTTTAGTGGACCCAACTAGTTTAGTTTGGACCCATGGACCAACATGAATTAATTAGTTAGACTTGGCCCATTTAGAAAGCCCATAGTTAAGGAGATGGATTAAATTAATTAAATGATTAGACTAGAAGCTTCCTTCCTTAATTATTTCTTCATGAGAGGCCCCAAGGGGTACATTGGACATTTTACAATTGCTTGGGGGAGGGGCTATGGCCGGCCTATTAAAGAGGGGGGGAAATTTCTCTCTCCTCTCATCTCATTCCAAATCTAGATCTAGAATTCTCCCACTACCAAATTCCCTCCATTCCCAATCCAATTCCCTACCAAATTCATTCCAAATTCTTCCCAATTCACCATTAGAGAAGGAGAAAGCAAGGATCTAGAAGAAGGAAGCAATGATCTACAAAGAGGAGCAAGGATCTACAATTTGGAAGCAAGTTCATCTCAATTGGAGGTTTTATTGGGAATCCATCTCCCAATAGGTATAATTCAGATTTTTCCATTTAAATAGCTTCTAAATCTGAGATTTAATCATGTAAAATTAACCTATATGTATGTAGTACCCATAGGACTTTGTTTTGTGTTCATAGGAGACCCATGGAGAAAGTTATGGTGCTTTTTGTGTCAATTTTGTTGGAATTCCGAATTTATATTTTGTTGTGTGTGTCAATTGATCCTATAGATCAATTGAACATGAGATTTGTGTTTGAGGTTAGTGTCGTGTCCATATTGGGATACTTGTGGTTCGTATCCCAACTATTTGGTGATACGTGTCATTTGGGGGTTTTCCTCCGACACGGGGCTTTGAACATGTCGTATTTTGACACGGACACATAGATCTATTTTTGACACTTTGATTTGTTCATAAATATTATTTGTGTTTTGTTTGTGTCCTTCGGGGTGCAATTGGTTGTGTGTTGGACTCGTGTCACATGCGTATCCTAGATCTAGTGGGATACGGTGTGATACTCTCCAATTTAATGTGTTTATGTGAAGATCTAATTATGTATGGTTTAAATTTTTCATTTAAAATTAGTAAATATATATAGATATTATATATTTATTTTGTGTATTTATTATGGTAATTATTTTAGCATGGATCTATATTTTGTGTGTGCAAATAGTGTACAATATAATATGTAGCTTGCATGAAATATATATGTACTACTTGTTAATAATATAATTTGTACATAAAATGTTTTATAAAATATATTTGTATGTTTAATTGTGTAAATATATTATTATAATTATTATGTAATTTTGTATATTAATGTATATATTTTAGATGTGCTTCTAAGCCATGTTAAAATATGTACATTAATACTTGGTTGTGTATTATAGCTTTTAAATATTTGTTTATATGTATAAGGTTATATATACATAAGTATTTATTTATAGTATTTATTTATTTATTGTTTTATATATTTAATATATTGATTTATATATATATTATATATATAGTATATATATATTAAATGTTTTAGCGACAACATCTATTTATGACAGATTCTGTCATTAATAGCCTCGGGCAGCAGCAGCAGCCGCTGAAGCCATTAATGACAGATTCTGTCATTAAAAGCACAGCAGCGGCGACGGGTTTTGAGCGGCAGTTTAATGACGGTCTTCTGTGACAGTTATTAACTGTCACTATTTAAGTGGCAGTGGGTTTTAATTCACAGGGGTTTTTGCGACAGTTTTACAGTGACAGTCAAGACTGTCACTATAGGCTGTTTAATTTCAATTTTATTATTTAACTCCCTGTTTTCAGTGACGCTTTGGCAGTTTTATTTATATTATATATATTATTGTTATATATATATGTATATATATATATATGTGTTTTGTGAGGTATAATAATTATTATAATATAGTATTTTAATTGTATGAATATTGGTTTGCATATATATTATTTATGATATATATTATTTGTATTATTAAATATACTTTGTGTAAGATTCTTTTGGAATCTATTTTGATTCCTAAATTGTTGTAGTTTATTCTATATTATTTTTATAGATGATTTGTAAGGTTGACCTAGGTTTGACCATGTTTGACTTTAGTTGACTGTAGAGTTGACCATAGTTGACTTTTGACTTAGAATTGACTTATTGACCTAGAAATTGCCTAGTTTGACTTGTTCTCTTTCCGGGACCTTGTATTAATGTTGTATTCCATATCTAGGTCTTCCAGGCACCGAGTCAGACATTTATGAGACTGTTCATTGGACTTCAGGCGAGTACATTCTCTGATAGTTTCTCATTTATGATATCCTCTATATTCGTTGTATCTAGTGTAGATATACATGTTCTCTTGACACTATGGTTACACGGATTGGTATATCCGGATCTCGTCATGAGATGTTATTCCTTGGTATATGGTGTATATGGTGCAAGTATTGTTTCATTGGTTATCTTGTACATGTACAGACACCGATTCTCGGGGAGACTAGCTATCTTCTTGGGGAATCTAGTGCCATAACGTACCGTGGTTGGATCTATTATACCAGTCGGGGTGGGGAGTATTTTAGTGTAGATATGTGATCATACCCTCCTTGTGCATGTCTTGTTCCTTGTGAGTGTTGATCATACACCGCACGTATAATCAGCCAGGCCATTATACTCTTGTGCAAGTTCCTAAGCCGATCACATGTTAAAGCTAGTACTCACACACTTAGTCATTAGTATTCTTGTTCTATCAGCATATTGTTCATTATTGTATTTCTTTCCAGTACTTCCTTATTGTCTATACATTTCTTGTATCTATTTATGCATCTTGTTTATCCACAGCTACTTACTGTTACATAGTTTTTATCATTATTTGAGAACTGCTGTTAGGGTTGTACTCTGCTCCTTTCCTGACTGGATATATTTTTCCAGATGACACTGAGGAGTACCCTACCTATTATGGACCCCAGGATGTTGTGGGTTTAGATTCTGAGACCCTGGCTCAAGAGGGACTTATCCCAACTGAGACAGTTGACCCTGGAGTTGTAGCTTTATAGTTTTGTAGTATTCTTTTGTACTTGATTTGTCTCTAGCATATTTCTGTATTTTTCTTCAGACTCATTGATGTATTATTTTAGACTCATGAGTTGTATTGTGACTATTCTATTCTTATCTGATTCGTGTTCATTCTATCTTAGTTCTGTGATTGAGTACACTAGCTTTTGGTGGTTCATTATATTAGATAGACTTTCTAGACAGCGTTCTACCGCCGATTCTGCGGCGTAGGCTGGGCGTTGTTTCCGACTAGTACCCTTACCCCGGGTGCGGGTCGTGACACGTTTTTGGTGGTGGCCCATGCAGGTCTAGCTTCACAAGTATGTGATGTCGTGGTAGTGCGATAACTTAGTTGTACTACTGCGAGCCTGCAATAGGATATAGGATATAGGTTGAGATACTCAATCACATCTAGGAAAATTCTTTTGATTCAACTATTCTCCTTTGATATTGATACTTGATCCCTTAAACTTGTCCTTTCCTTGATATCTTACATCTTGTGCCATATTGATTCTTTCTTTCGCTTTGTCTCAGGATGCCGCCTAAGACTAGATCACAGCAAGGGAGAGCAGTTTCTGAGAGGTCTGCGACATCCCGAGGGCCTGCACCAGTCACTTCTCCGGTGATTGGAGTTTCAGCTGCTTTCGGAGGTCCACCACCTACTCAGAGGACTGTGCCAGCTGTATCTGAGGGGCTTCCACCTCCACCTCCTATGCCAGCAGAGGCGTCACAGATGTTTACTCTGTTTCGTGAGATGCTCGAGGCACAGAGGGCTCAGTCGGAGGCACATCAGAGGCAGACCGACGTTCTACGGCAGGGCATCGAGAGTGCTCATCAGCTTGCTCGTGCTGTAGTTGAGAGGAGTTCCGGTCCAGCAGCAGGTTGTTCCTCAGGTTGCTCAGCTTCGGCCAGGCAACATTCAGGACTTCAAGAAACTGGAGCCTAGGGTTTGCAAAGGGACGGAGGGCATCGTCTATGCTGATGATTGGCTCGAGGACATTGAGCGTCTTATGAGGGTGTCCCGTCTTTCTGAAGGTCTGAAGGTTGAGACGGTAGGACTTCAACTGTTCGACGTCGCTCGTACTTGGTTCAGGAATGAGCCAGTTCTGGTTGACGCAGGACAATCTTGGGAGGTATTCAAGGACCTTTTCAAGAAGAAGTTTTTCGCCCGGATAGACAGGCTTGACTTGGGGAGACAATTTGAGAGTCTCATTCAGGGAAGCATGTCTGTGGAGGAGTACGCTGCAGAGTTCGGTAGGCTGAGCCGATTTACAGAGTATCTGGTGAGAGAGCCGGAGGTTCGAGCTATTCGTTTCCGTGAGGGTCTAAACTGGGAAGTGAAGATTCTTATTCCGTCTTTTTATGAGACATACTCGGAGATACTTGCGCAGGCACGCAAGGTTGAGCGGGATCTGGGTTTGAAGACCAAGAGAGACCGTGATTCTTTTCTGGGGGCCAACGGCAGTGCAGTATCTGCCAAACGTCCTCATTTCCAGTCCAGACCTTTCCAACAGCCACAACAGAACCAGACTCCAGTTAGAGCGCCTTTTCACCAGGCACCTCAGCAGCAGAGACAGTTACAGCAAGCTCCATGCAACTTCTGCAAGAAGCCCAGCCACATCTGGGAAGTTTGCAGAAAGAGGCTAGGAGTTTGTTTGTATTGTGGTACTGAAGGGCATCAATTGAGGGAGTGTCCTCGTCGTGCAGTTCAGGGAGCAGCTTCAGCTCCGAGGGCACAGATGAGACCACCTGCAGCACAACCGAGGGGACCGCTTCCGACACAGCAGCAGCATTTTGTCCAGCATCAGCAGCAGGGAGGTGCTCGGCAGGGACGAGCGTTTGCTATGACAGTCGAAGAGGAGGAACCCACCGGAGATGTCATCGCAGGTTCTATTCTTCTTGATTCCATTCCAGCTTTAGCTTTGTTTGATAGTGGTGCTTCCCATAGTTTTGTATCTGTTTCTTTTGCTCTAAAGCATGGTTTGGTAGCTGAGTCTTTGCTTAGGACTTGCAAGATCATGACCGGGGGAGGCATTATCCTGGTTAATGATATTTGCAAGGATCGGAGAGTTACTCTGGGAGGCCGGGAGTTGAGTGCGTGTCTACTTGTAATGCCACTTCCGAGCTACGACATTGTACTCGGGATGGATTGGTTGAGTAGGCACCGTGCTAGCATAGATTGTAGAGGAGGTAGAGTTTTGTTTGGTCCGCCAGGAGAGCCAGAGTTCGAGTTTGTTAGAGGAGCTGCAGAGCAAGGCGAAGGCATTATTTGTGGAGCTATGGTGGAAGACAAGGAGTTGCCGCATCCGTTGATAGCAGAATTTTTGGATGTGTATCCTGAAGAATTGCCAGGATTGCCGCCAGATCGAGATGTTGAATTTTCTATAGACTTGGTGCCAGGTGCAGAACCGATTTCGCAGCATGTCTATAGAGTAAACAACAGCGAGCTGGTCGAGTTGAAGAAGCAGGTGGACGAATTGCAGGATAAGGGGTTTATCAGATCGAGTTCTTCACCATGGGGAGCCCCGGTATTGTTTGTACCGAAGAAGGATGGATCGGTGCGTATGTGCATTGATTACAGGGCTTTGAATAATCTCACTATCAAGAATAAGTATCCTTTGCCATGGATTGATGATCTGTTTGATCAGTTGAGTGGTGCAAAGGTGTTTTCTAAGATAGATTTGAGATCAGGCTACCATCAGGTGAAGGTGAAGCCGGAGGACATACCGAAGACTGCTTTTAGAACTCGGTATGGTCAATACGAGTTTATGGTGATGCCGTTTGGTTTGACTAATGCACCGGCGGTATTTATGAACTTGATGAACAAGGTGTTCCACCAGTACCTTGACAAGTTCGTGGTGGTGTTCATCGACGACATACTCATATACTCGAGGACACCGGAGGAGCATGAGGAGCATTTGAGGATTGTGTTGGATGTGCTGAGGAAGGAGAAGCTGTATGGAAAGTTGTCCAAATGTGAGTTTTTCTTGGACAAGGTAGAATTCTTGGGGCATGTTGTGACTGGTGATGGTATTTCAGTGGATCCGAAGAAGATTTCAGCAGTGGAATCTTGGAAGACTCCGAGTTCGGTAGCAGAGATCAGGAGTTTCTTGGGATTGGCAGGCTACTACAGAAAGTTTGTGCAAGATTTTTCGAGGATTGCCGAGCCGATGACCAGAATCACAAGGAAGGATGTGGAGTTTGTTTGGACGGAGGATTGCCAAGTTGCTTTTGAGGAGTTGAAGAAGAGGTTGACATCTGCTCCTATTTTGATATTGCCATCAGGGTCCGGAGGTTTCACTATTTATAGTGATGCATCGGGAAAGGGTTTAGGTTGTGTTCTTCAGCAGCATGGAAAAGTGATTGCCTATGCATCCAGGCAATTGCGTCCTCATGAAAAGAACTATCCTACCCACGATTTGGAGTTGGCAGCCGTCATCTTCGCTCTGAAGTTGTGGAAATATTATTTGTACGGAGAGCGTGTGGAGATCTTCACAGACCACAAAAGCTTGAAGTACGTTTTCACGCAGAAGGAGTTGAACATGAGGCAGCGTCGGTGGTTGGAACTGATGAAGGATTTTGATATCTCTTTGCAATATCATCCTGGGAAAGCCAATGTAGTTGCCGATGCTTTGAGCAGGTATCCGGTAGCTATGTTCTTGACGCAGGATCGATATTTGTTGGAAGACTTGGAGAGCTTGGGCATTGAGGTGATTGTTCCTGGTGGTGCTATGCAGATGTGGGGATTGCAGATACACTCAGATTTGATGGACAGGATCAAGGCAGCACAGTATGATGACGTATCTTTGAGGAGTATCAGAGCTCAGGTGAGAGAAGGATTGGAGGATGATTTCACTATTGCAGAGGATGGATCTTTGAGGCATGGAGTTAGATTGTGTGTGCCTAGTGGGGAGTTGCGAGAGGAGATATTGCAGGAAGCGCATCGCTCTCAGTATTACATACATCCAGGTGCTAACAAGATGTATCGGGATATGCGAGAGAGTGTGTGGTGGTATGGCATGAAGAGGGAAGTGGCACAGTTTGTATCCAGATGCTTAGTGTGCCAGCAGGTGAAAGCCGAGAGGCAGAGGCCAGGAGGTTTACTTCAGCCATTACCCATTCCAGAGTGGAAGTGGGAACACATTACTATGGATTTTGTGTCCGGACTACCACGATCTCCAGGAGGGAAAGACGCGATTTGGGTCATTGTTGATAGATTGACCAAGTCGGCCCACTTTTTGCCTTTCAAGGTGGGTTTGTCTACGGAGAAGCTGGCAGAGATGTATGTGAGGCAGATCGTTAGGATACATGGAGTTCCCGTCAGCATAGTCTCAGATCGGGATAGTCGTTTCACTTCTCATTTCTGGAGGAGTTTGCAGGAGAGTTTGGGCACTCAGCTCAAGTTCAGTACTGCATATCATCCCCAGACAGATGGGCAGTCAGAGAGGACTATCCAGACTCTCGAGGATATGTTGCGCACTTGTGTACTAGATTTCGGGGGTTCTTGGGAGGACCATCTCCATTTGGTAGAGTTTGCTTACAACAACAGTTACCAGGCCAGTATAGAGATGTCACCTTTTGAAGCTCTATATGGTCGGAGGTGTCGTACTCCTTTGTCTTGGGACGATATTGGAGAGAGAATTTTGCTTGGGCCAGAGATGGTTGTGGATACAGCGGAGAAGGTTCATTTGATCAGAGACAGACTTCGAGTGGCGCAGGACAGACAGCGGCATTGGACCGATAGCCATCGGAGACCTTTGGAGTTTGAGGTATAGTTTAGATTTTGTTTGTGCTTGTTCTTGTTTGTTATAGATTAAGTTCTTAAGATGGTGTTTTGTTCTAGGTGGGTGGTTTGGTGTTTCTGAGGATTTCTCCGACACGAGGCACGATTCGCTTCGGTGGAGGCGGAAAGCTTAGTCCGCGATTCATCGGACCTTTCACTATTCTAGAGAGGGTCGGTGCAGTTGCTTATAGACTAGACTTGCCACCTGCATTGGAGGGAGTGCACAACGTGTTTCATGTGTCGCAGTTGAGACAATACGTGGCAGACCCTAGTCATGTATTGGATCACTCAGAGATAGAGGTGGGCCCTACTCTTAGCTATCCAGAGCAGCCAGTTGGAATTCTGGATCGGAGAGAGAAGGTGCTGAGGAACCAGACTATTCCTTTGGTGCGCGTCGCATGGAGGCATCACTCTCCGGGGGAGTCTACCTGGGAGAGAGAGGATGACATGCGAGAGCGTTATCCATATTTGTTTGTACCTTGAGGTATGTTATTTCTAGTTATGTTCTGTTCATTGTTATGTTCTGTTCATTAGTTAGTTGTGATTCTTTAGTTCTATTCTGTGATTTTCTGGGGGTAGTTTTCGTCTTTGAATTTCGAGGACAAAATTATTTTAAGGAGGGTAGACTTGTCACTACCACATTTTCTAGGAAAGGGTATTTTGGTAATTTCCTATTTAAATAAATATTGTGCATGGTAAATAATTATTTGTTGTATTATTTAATTGTTGTTAGTTATTATTTAATTATTTTAGACTTATTTTAGTGGACCCAACTAGTTTAGTTTGGACCCATGGACCAACATGAATTAATTAGTTAGACTTGGCACATTTAGAAAGCCCATAGTTAAGGAGATGGATTAAATTAATTAAATGATTAGACTAGAAGCTTCCTTCCTTAATTATTTCTTCATGAGAGGCCCCAAGGGGTACATTGGACATTTTACAATTGCTTGGGGGAGGGGCTATGGCCGGCCTATTAAAGAGGGAGAGAAATTTCTCTCTCCTCTCATCTCATTCCAAATCTAGATCTAGAATTCTTCCACTACCAAATTCCCTCCATTCCCAATCCAATTCCCTACCAAATTCATTCCAAATTCTTCCCAATTCACCATTAGAGAAGGAGGAAGCAAGGATCTAGAAGAAGGAAGCAAGGATCTACAAAGAGGAGCAAGGATCTACAATTTGGAAGCAAGTTCATCTCAATTGGAGGTTTCATTGGGAATTCATCTCCCAATAGGTATAATTCAGATTTTCCCATTTAAATAGCTTCTAAATCTGAGATTTAATCATGTAAAATCAACCTATATGTATGTAGTACCCATAGGACTTTGTTTTGTGTTCATAGGAGACCCATGGAGAAAGTTATGGTACTTTTTGTGTCAATTTTGTTGGAATTCCGAATTTATATTTTGTTGTGTGTGTCAATTGATCCTATAGATCAATTGAACATGAGATTTGTGTTTGAGGTTAGTGTCGTGTCCATATTGGGATACTTGTGGTTCGTTGTAAACCCCCTGAATTTTCAAATTATTAAATCTTGGATTTTTCCCATTTTCTGTGAATTTTCTGTAATTAAAATCAAGGTTTTCAATTAACAAAGGATTTTTAATTGTTAATAAATAGTATTAAAATATCAAGAAAATAACATTTTTGGGTGTAAAACAGAAAACCAGACTTAGGGTAATTTTCTGGGATTTTATTGGGCCTCAGACCTATTTTTAAAAGCCTAAAAACTATTTTTATAATTAATTAATTATTTCTGTTATTATTTATTATATTTATTATTATTATTATTATTATTTGTTTTATTTTTATTTTTCTCGGGCCCGGCCCGGCCCAGTGGGCCGAGCCCAGTGCAGCGAGCCCAGCCCAGTGCCATAGCGGGTCGGGCGGGTCGGTCTGACCGGATCCGCGCCCGACCCGAGACCCGGACCGCTGTCACCGTTCCCACGACTCCCTCTCTCTCCGGATTCTCCGCCGGCCACCGCGCTCTCCGGCGCCACGACCGCGCCTCACCCCCACGTCGCCCCTCCGATTTTCTCGCCGCCACGACGCCGGCCGAGACCCCCTCGCCACTCCCCTATTTAAGACCCCCTCCGCCTCCTTTCTTTCCCCCAAAAACCCTAACCCTAGATCTATCTTCTCCGGCGAGCTCGTCCGGCGACCCCGCTGCCATCAGCCCTGCGACGACCCCCCCAGGCGAGCCACCTCCTCCTCTTCCAGTTCCTCTTCCTCTTCCTCCCTCCGCTGCCCGCAGACCCGACGCCGGCCCCATAGCTCCGCCGTTCGAGAGCTGCCCAGCCCTCGCCGGAGCCGCCGCAGCCCCGCCGTGACCTCGCCGACGGTCGACCAGCCCCGGCGTGCCTTCCAGCAAGCCCGGACACGCCGCGGACACGACCTAGACACGGTTTCGAGCCAGGACACGCGTCCGGGACACAGGATCTCGTGTCGGACTCGAAATACCCCGATCCCGAGTCCGAGGCCTCCCCTCGGTGCTCCTCCTTCAGCTTCCCGGTAGGTGCCCCTATCCGAGCGCCTGTCCTTTCCAAACCGCTACCCTGTCCGACCGGGACTGACAGAATAAAGCTCTGTCAATCCCGGGATAGCTTAGAATTAGTAGATTTTGGTTGGTTAATTAATTAGCGATTTGATTCAACGATCTCCGAATACGTATATTAATTATATATTTATATAATAAAAATCTTATTAATATTACGTAAATTAGTAATTACTTAATCGATAATTTCTGAAATAATTTTTAGTATTTAAATACTACTTAGTAATTATTTAATATATAATTCTGAAATGATTTCAGTATTCAAAATATAATATGTTTTCCAAAATATTATTTCTCTTATAAATTAATTGCTAAAAACAAACGATATTATTTTTATTAAAATCGTTCTTCCCTATTATCCTATCAGAAACAAAACGACATTTTACCATAAAGTATTTTTCTACGATAAAATAAATCAAGTTTATTATTATTAAAAAGGGTTTTGTTTTACTAAATCACTAATACAAATTATTATTATTCTCGATCGTGGATTGAATCACTAACTTAGTTAACTAATCAAGTTAGATTAAAACCCTTTGTTTTATTCTAAAATCAGATTATTAATAATTGTAGGTCCCTGTAACTAAGGATAAGACCGTCGCGACACCTCACTCGCGTCACCAACCAACTCCAGGCAAGTTTCATATAATTCAAAACTGGTATTTTAGTTGTAATTAAATATGTTGCATGTCATATAGAAATATTGGGATGACACTTGATTTCACGGAACCGACTGATTGACTGATTGATGGATTGATTGACTCATTGACTCATTGACTATTGCCTTGGGAACTGGGGAGTAAAGTTAGCACCCGTGGTCAAAGCCCCCTTATTGCATCATTGTGGATAGCTGAAGTCCAACCTCACTGGACTAACGCCGCACCGTGTTCACGCGAACACAGATTGCCTCCAACCCAGACCGGCCACGGGATGCTACCTTTCTCAAAACACTTTTAGTGATTGTAGCTTGTCATCATTGCTTCATCGACATTTACTGTTCTTGTTTCATATTTGTTGCATACAAAAAAATATAAATATTGTTCAAAACTATCTCATTGCATCATTTTAATTATCGTTAAGATGCTGGAATTGGATATATGTTCTTGCTCCCTCCTGACTGGAGATTAACAAATTTTAGGTGATTGCGGTGACGATGATGAGTATGATACCTTTTATGGTCCGGACCAGAGTTCTGAAGCCCTAGCTGAACCTAGCCAGGAGGCCGATGTTTAGTGTTTCCCCTTTTATTTCCAAATTGTAATAATCAGGGTTGAAGTAATAACCCTGGACCATGTTTTGTTTGATCTTTGATTGTAAATGAATTTCTCTCTCAGACTTAGCAATAAATAAAAATTGAATTTCCTTCATGTATTCTGGATGTCTGTGTGTTACTACGGATTGATACAGCTTACTGCCGCCGTCTCACAACGGTGCAGGCTGGGCATGATCCGACTGGACCCAGATTATTGGGATCGGGTCGTGACATGTTTTCAGTGGTGGCCCATGCAGGTCTAGTTTACAACCTTTGGTCTAGTCAACTTAGGCTAGCCAAACAAACCGACTTGCCTTTGACTTTAGGTTTAGTATGACTTTAGGAAAACAGACTCTAGAAACAATTAGAACACTTAGAATTCTTGGAAAAAAAAAAAAAAAAAAAAAAAAAAAAAAAAAAAATTCTACCTGTCACATCATAGGACCAAAAAATTCTTCTATCTATACATATATACAATTATTTTTGCTTGCTTATAGAACATAGGTTACCTTGCTTATGCTTGCTTCCTAAACCTTCCAGAAGATGGCACGAGGAAAGACAACCCGTTCCGGCCCAGCAGAAGATGAGGCTTCGTCTTCTGAGCACACCCCAAATCAAGCTCAGTCCGACCCCTCTCCGTTGCAGCTCACAGATCGCCCCCATGCTGCAAGAGCTCCCCGCGCTGCCTACACTTCAGTAGTGCATGCAGCTCCACCCATTCCTCCCAGGACCACATCGATTCCAGCCGATGTGACTCCTCCTGTTGCACCACCTGTGCCGGTGGACCCCGCTGAACTCGTAGGCCTGCTACGAGGAGTTCTTGAAGCCCAGAGGGCCCAAGCAGAAGCAAATTGCGAGCAGACCGCGATTATGAGAGAGGGCATGGAGAACGCCCATAATGTAGCCATGGCAGCGCTAGGCACACCCCGGTCAGAACAGGAACCTGCCAAGGTAATTAAGGATTTAAAAGCTTGGATACCATTAATGAATTTCTAGTCTAACCACAAACCTGTTATCCAGGTAAAGGTTGGAACGGTGGAAAACTTTAAGAAGTTGGACCCGCGTCCCTTCAAGGGGACCGAAGGCATCATCTACGCAGACGAGTGGCTAGATGATATGGAGCGACTCCTCAGCGTCGCTCGACTCCCAGACGACCTCATGGTTGAGGCCGTAGCACTCCAGCTGAGAGACTTGGCCAACATTTGGTACCGCAACGAGCCAAGATTTCAAGCTGGAGGGATCTCCTGGCGGCTATTCAAGAAGCAGTTCAAGCGGAAGTTCTTTCCAGAGGCTGCCCTCGAAGCTATGGGAAGGCAGTTTCAAGATCTGAAGCAAGGAGACCGCACAATTGAAGAATATGCGGCTGAGTTCAACAGGCTTGGCAGGTTTGCAAGCCACCTAGTGGACAATCCTGTGGAACGTGCTAAGAAGTTCCGGCACGGGCTACGTGAAGAGATCCGCACCTTAGTAGCTGCTAACGGTGCGAAGACTTATGACAAGATGTTGAAGGTGGCCCAAGATGTAGAGGCCAGTGCACCTGCTCGACCCAAGAGGGAGCATCCAGGGTCAAGCAACAGCTATCAGGGCAACAACAAGAGGCACAACAACAACAACAATAGGCCCTCCTATCCCCAGCAGTCCCAGCAACAACAGCCAGCAGCGGCCAACAAAGCGCATCAGTACAACCAACCAAAGGCGGTCAACTGCGTCTACTGCAAAAGGCCAGGTCATACCGCCGAGATCTGCCGGAAGAAATTGGGACACTGCCTTGCTTGTGGATCTGCCACCCATCAAGTGAAGGACTGCCCCACAGCATACAACAAAACTGGAGCTGGACAGCAGAGAGGTCCACTGCCTACCCAGCAGCAGCGCTACAACCAGCACAGAGCCGGGCAAGCTTTTGCCTTGACTGTGGAAGAGCCAGAAGCTGAACCCGAGGCGGAAGAAGATGTCATCGCAGGTTCCATTCTACTTCATTCGCACCCTGCCTTAGCATTATTTGATTCTGGAGCATCACACAGTTTTATATCTGCAAACTTCATTTCTGCACACCATCTAGTTACTGGCATAAGTAAGATAATCTGTAGGGTTATGACTGGTGGAGGACCAATACCCATTAGTGAGACTTGTAGCTGCCCAGTCACTATCTCAGGACATGAGTTTCAGACTCAGTTCCTAATAATGCCTCTGCCAAACTATGACGTAGTCTTGGGCATGGATTGGCTTAGTCAACATCATGCTCTGATAGACTGTCGAGAAGGCTGCGTAACTCTAGATCCACCTGGAGGACCTAAACTCAAAGTGATTCGAGCACCTGAAGGCGTGGAATGTGTGTCCTACACATCCATCACTGAAGAAACCGGACCCCCTCATCCTCTCATAGCGGAGTTTATAGACGTCTTCCCAGACAATCTTCCAGGGCTACCCCCTGATCGAGATGTGGAATTCTCGATCGATCTTATACCTGGCGCAGCACCAATCTCCCAACGCTGCTACCGAGTGAATCCCAAGGAGTCCAAGGAAATGAAAGACCAAATTGACGAGCTTCAGGCGCAAGGATTCATCAGGACCGGTGCCTCACCCTGGGGAGCACCAGTCTTGTTTGTACCCAAGAAGGATGGGACAGTTAGAATGTGCATAGACTACCGGGCATTGAACAACATCACTATCAAGAACAAGTACCCGCTGCCCCGGATCGACGATCTCTTCGACCAGCTGAGTGGAGCTAAGGTTTTCTCGAAGATAGACCTCAGATCGGGTTACCATCAAATCAAGGTGAGGAAGGAAGATATTCCAAAGACGGCATTCAACACCAAGTATGGACAATTTGAATTCTTGGTCATGCCCTTTGGTCTTACCAATGCCCCAGCAGTGTTCATGAATCTCATGAACAAGGTCTTCCACAAATACCTGGACCAGTTTGTCGTTGTCTTCATTGACGACATTCTGATCTATTCGAAGACCAAGGAAGAACACGAGCAGCATTTGAGGATAGTTTTGGAAACCCTCAGAAAGGAGAAGCTATATGGAAAATTGTCCAAGTGTGAATTCTTCTTAGACAAGGTGGACTTTCTCGGCCACGTTGTCACAGGAGAAGGCATATCAGTGGACCCCAAGAAGATAGCTGCCGTGGAAACATGGAATACTCCCAGGTCAGTTGCAGAGATCAGAAGCTTCTTGGGCTTAGCTGGATATTACAGAAAATTCGTGAAGGATTTTGCAAAAATTGCTGAGCCCATGACCAAGCTAACCAGGAAGAATGAAGAGTTCGTCTGGACCGAAGCGTGCCAGGCGTCATTTGAAGAGCTGAAGAGAAGGCTAACAACAGCACCAATTTTGTCGCTACCCTCAGGATCAGGAGGATTCTCAATTTATAGCGACGCGTCCGGCAAAGGATTAGGATGTGTGCTCCAGCAACATGGAAAGGTAATTGCTTATGCTTCCCGGCAATTACGGACTCATGAGAAGAACTACCCGACTCATGACCTGGAGCTAGCAGCAGTCATCTTCGCCTTGAAGCTGTGGAAGCACTACCTGTACGGCGAAAGAGTAGAGATATACACGGACCACAAAAGTCTCAAGTATGTCTTTATACAGAAGGAGCTCAACATGCGTCAGAGACGATGGTTGGAGCTCATGAAGGACTTTGATATCAGCCTGCAGTACCATCCCGGAAAGGCTAATGTGGTCGCCGACGCACTTAGTCGATATCCGATGGCGATGTTCTTGACGACAGATCGGTACCTACTGGAGGACATGGAAAAGCTGGGTTTAGAACTCGTATTGCCTGCAGAGGAAATGAAGAAGCTTGGACGGGAAGCAATAGTACCCGGCGTTGACTTCCCCATGATGCATTTGCAAGTACAATCTAGCTTGATGGACAAAATCAAGGAAACTCAATTCGAGGACGGAGTATTGTGCAAGCTCAGGGACCAGGTGTTAGCTGGCACACTGGAGGGATTCTCTATTTCAGACGACGGAACACTGAGGAATGGCACCAGACTTTGTGTACCTGCTGGTGAATTGAGGGAACAGCTGATGCAGGAAGCGCATCACTCACAGTATTCCATCCACCCTGGAGCAAATAAGATGTACCGAGATATACGGGAGCACGTATGGTGGTATGGAATGAAGAAGGATGTCTCAAAATTCGTTGGCAGATGCTTGATCTGTCAGCAGGTGAAAGCAGATAGACAAAGACCAGCAGGACTTCTTCAGCCACTGCCCATTCCAGAATGGAAATGGGAGCACATCACTATGGATTTTGTGTCAGGATTGCCTCGATCCCAAGGAGGGAAGGACGCTATTTGGGTGATCGTAGACAGATTGACTAAGTCTGCCCACTTCATTCCCTTCAAGGTTGGTTTATCCACCGAGAAGTTAGCTGCCCTATACATGAGGCAAATCGTCCGGATACATGGAGTTCCTGTGAGCATTGTATCAGACCGAGACAGCCGCTTTACTTCTCACTTCTGGAAGAGCTTGCAAGAGAGTCTGGGGACCCAACTGAAGTTCAGCACTGCGTATCACCCACAAACTGACGGACAGTCAGAGAGAACCATCCAGACGTTAGAGGATATGCTGAGATCTTGCGTCCTGGATTTTGGAGGATCATGGGAGGACCACCTACACTTGGTAGAGTTTGCTTACAACAACAGCTACCAGGCCAGCATCCGCATGACTCCTTTTGAGGCTCTGTATGGACGTCGCTGCCGCACTCCCTTGGCTTGGGACGACGTAGGAGAACGAGTCATGCTGGGACCTGAGATGATTACAGATGCGGCTGAAAAAGTCAAGGTGATCAGAGACAGACTTCGGGTGGCTCAAGATCGTCAGAAACATTGGGCGGACAGCCGTCGCCGACTTGTGGAGTTCGAAGCAGGTGATAGCGTCTTCGTCAAGATCTCCCCCACCAGAGGAACTATCCGTTTTGGCAGAGCTGGAAAACTGAGTCCCAGGTATATCGGCCCATTCGAGATAGTGAGCAGAGTTGGAGAGGTGGCATACAGAGTGGCGTTACCACCTAATCTTGAAGGTGTGCACAACGTCTTCCATGTATCGCAGCTGAGGCGTTACATTCCGGACCCGAGCCACATCCTGGATCATTCAGAGTTGGAGATTGGACCAAGTCTTACAGTACCAGAGCAGCCAGTGAGGATCATAGACCGTATGGAAAAGCAGTTGCGGAACACCGTAATTCCACTGGTCAAAGTTCAGTGGCTCCACCACTCCCCAGGCGAATCCACCTGGGAACGAGAGGCTGAGATGAGGCAGAAGTACCCTCATCTGTTTTAAGGCATGTTTACCCTTGTTTCTCCCTTCAATTGTAGTAAATTTCGAGGACGAAATTTTTATAAGTTGGGTAGGTTGTAAACCCCCTGAATTTTCAAATTATTAAATCTTGGATTTTTCCCATTTTCTGTGAATTTTCTGTAATTAAAATCAAGGTTTTCAATTAATAAAGGATTTTTAATTGTTAATAAATAGTATTAAAATATCAAGAAAATAACATTTTTGGGTGTAAAACAGAAAACCAGACTTAGGGTAATTTTCTGGGATTTTATTGGGCCTCAGACCTATTTTTAAAAGCCTAAAAACTATTTTTATAATTAATTAATTATTTCTGTTATTATTTATTATATTTATTATTATTATTATTATTATTTGTTTTATTTTTATTTTTCTCGGGCCCGGCCCGGCCCAGTGGGCCGAGCCCAGTGCAGCGAGCCCAGCCCAGTGCCATAGCGGGTCGGGCGGGTCAGTCTGACCGGATCCGCGCCCGACCCGAGACCCGGACCGCTGTCACCGTTCCCACGACTCCCTCTCTCTCCGGATTCTCCGCCGGCCACCGCGCTCTCCGGCGCCACGACCGCGCCTCACCCCCACGTCGCCCCTCCGATTTTCTCGCCGCCACGACGCCGGCCGAGACCCCCTCGCCACTCCCCTATTTAAGACCCCCTCCGCCTCCTTTCTTTCCCCCAAAAACCCTAACCCTAGATCTATCTTCTCCGGCGAGCTCGTCCGGCGACCCCGCTGCCATCAGCCCTGCGACGACCCCCCCAGGCGAGCCACCTCCTCCTCTTCCAGTTCCTCTTCCTCTTCCTCCCTCCGCTGCCCGCAGACCCGACGCCGGCCCCATAGCTCCGCCGTTCGAGAGCTGCCCAGCCCTCGCCGGAGCCGCCGCAGCCCCGCCGTGACCTCGCCGACGGTCGACCAGCCCCGGCGTGCCTTCCAGCAAGCCCGGACACGCCGCGGACACGACCTAGACACGGTTTCGAGCCAGGACACGCGTCCGGGACACAGGATCTCGTGTCGGACTCGAAATACCCCGATCCCGAGTCCGAGGCCTCCCCTCGGTGCTCCTCCTTCAGCTTCCCGGTAGGTGCCCCTATCCGAGCGCCTGTCCTTTCCAAACCGCTACCCTGTCCGACCGGGACTGACAGAATAAAGCTCTGTCAATCCCGGGATAGCTTAGAATTAGTAGATTTTGGTTGGTTAATTAATTAGCGATTTGATTCAACGATCTCCGAATACGTATATTAATTATATATTTATATAATAAAAATCTTATTAATATTACGTAAATTAGTAATTACTTAATCGATAATTTCTGAAATAATTTTTAGTATTTAAATACTACTTAGTAATTATTTAATATATAATTCTGAAATGATTTCAGTATTCAAAATATAATATGTTTTCCAAAATATTATTTCTCTTATAAATTAATTGCTAAAAACAAACGATATTATTTTTATTAAAATCGTTCTTCCCTATTATCCTATCAGAAACAAAACGACATTTTACCATAAAGTATTTTTCTACGATAAAATAAATCAAGTTTATTATTATTAAAAAGGGTTTTGTTTTACTAAATCACTAATACAAATTATTATTATTCTCGATCGTGGATTGAATCACTAACTTAGTTAACTAATCAAGTTAGATTAAAACCCTTTGTTTTATTCTAAAATCAGATTATTAATAATTGTAGGTCCCTGTAACTAAGGATAAGACCGTCGCGACACCTCACTCGCGTCACCAACCAACTCCAGGCAAGTTTCATATAATTCAAAACTGGTATTTTAGTTGTAATTAAATATGTTGCATGTCATATAGAAATATTGGGATGACACTTGATTTCACGGAACCGACTGATTGACTGATTGATGGATTGATTGACTCATTGACTCATTGACTATTGCCTTGGGAACTGGGGAGTAAAGTTAGCACCCGTGGTCAAAGCCCCCTTATTGCATCATTGTGGATAGCTGAAGTCCAACCTCACTGGACTAACGCCGCACCGTGTTCACGCGAACACAGATTGCCTCCAACCCAGACCGGCCACGGGATGCTACCTTTCTCAAAACACTTTTAGTGATTGTAGCTTGTCATCATTGCTTCATCGACATTTACTGTTCTTGTTTCATATTTGTTGCATACAAAAAAATATAAATATTGTTCAAAACTATCTCATTGCATCATTTTAATTATCGTTAAGATGCTGGAATTGGATATATGTTCTTGCTCCCTCCTGACTGGAGATTAACAAATTTTAGGTGATTGCGGTGACGATGATGAGTATGATACCTTTTATGGTCCGGACCAGAGTTCTGAAGCCCTAGCTGAACCTAGCCAGGAGGCCGATGTTTAGTGTTTCCCCTTTTATTTCCAAATTGTAATAATCAGGGTTGAAGTAATAACCCTGGACCATGTTTTGTTTGATCTTTGATTGTAAATGAATTTCTCTCTCAGACTTAGCAATAAATAAAAATTGAATTTCCTTCATGTATTCTGGATGTCTGTGTGTTACTACGGATTGATACAGCTTACTGCCGTCGTCTCACAACGGTGCAGGCTGGGCATGATCCGACTGGACCCAGATTATTGGGATCGGGTCGTGACATTCGTATCCCAACTATTTGGTGATACGTGTCATTTGGGGATTTTCCTCCGACACGGGGCTTTGAACATGTCGTATTTTGACACGGACACATAGATCTACTTTTGACACTTTGATTTGTTCATAAATATTATTTGTGTTTTGTTTGTGTCCTTCGGGGTAGAATTGGTTGTGTGTTGGACTCGTGTCACATGCGTATCCTAGATCTAGTGGGATACGGTGTGATACTCTCCAATTTAATGTGTTTATGTGAAGATCTAATTATGTATGGTTTAAATTCTTCATTTAAAATTAGTAAATATATATAGATATTATATATTTATTTTGTGTATTTATTATGGTAATTATTGTAGCATGGATCTATATTTTGTGTGTGCAAATAGTGTACAATATAATATGTAGCTTGCATGAAATATATATGTACTACTTGTTAATAATATAATTTGTACATAAAATGTTTTATAAAATATATTTGTATGTTTAATTGTGTAAATGTATTATTATAATTATTATGTACTTTTGTATATTAATGTATATATTTTAGATGTGCTTCTAAGCCATGTTAAAATATGTACATTAATACTTGGTTGTGTATTATAGCTTTTAAATATTTGTTTATATGTATAAGGTTATATATACATAAGTATTTATTTATAGTATTTATTTATTTATTGTTTTATATATTTAATATATTGATTTATATATATATATTATATATATAGTATATATATATTAAATGTTTTAGCGACAGCATCTATTTATGACAGATTCTGTCATTAATAGCCTCGGGCAGCAGCAGCAGCCGCTGAAGCCATTAATGACAGATTCTGTCATTAAAAGCACAACAGCGGCGGCGGGTTTTGAGCGGCAGTTTAATGACGGTCTTCTGTGACAGTTATTAACTGTCACTATTTAAGTGGCAGTGGGTTTTAATTCACAGGGGTTTCTGCGACAGTTTTACAGTGACAGTCAAGACTGTCACTATAGGCTGTTTAATTTCAATTTTATTATTTAACTCCCTGTTTTCAGTGACGCTTTGGCAGTTTTATTTATATTATATATATTATTGTTATATATATATATGTATATATATATATGTGTTTTGTGAGGTATAATAATTATTATAATATAGTATTTTAATTGTATGAATATTGGTTTGCATATATATTATTTATGATATATATTATTTGTATTATTAAATATACTTTGTGTAAGATTCTTTTGGAATCTATTTTGATTCCTAAATTGTTGTAGTTTATTCTATATTATTTTTATAGATGATTTGTAAGGTTGACCTAGGTTTGACCATGTTTGACTTTAGTTGACTGTAGAGTTGACCATAGTTGACTTTTGACTTAGAATTGACTTATTGACCTAGAAATTGCCTAGTTTGACTTGTTCTCTTTCTGGGACCTTGTATTAATATTGTATTCCATATCTAGGTCTTCCAGGCACCGAGTCAGACATTTGTGAGACTGTTCATTGGACTTCAGGCGAGTACATTCTCTGATAGTTTCTCATTTATGATATCCTCTATGTTCGTTGTATCTAGTGTAGATATACATGTTCTCTTGACACTATGGTTACACGGATTGGTATATCCGGATCTCGTCATGAGATATTATTCCTTGGTATATGGTGTATATGGTGCAAGTATTGTTTCATTGGTTATCTTGTACATGTACAGACACCGATTCTCGGGGAGACTAGCTATCTTCTTGGGGAATCTAGTGCCATAACGTACCGTGGTTGGATCTATTATACCAGTCGGGGTGGGGAGTATTTTAGTGTAGATATGTGATCATACCCTCCTTGTGCATGTCTTGTTCCTTGTGAGTGTTGATCATACACCGCACGTATAATCAGCCAGGCCATTATACTCTTGTGCAAGTTCCTAAGCCGATCACATGTTAAAGCTAGTACTCACACACTTAGTCATTAGTATTCTTGTTCTATCAGCATATTGTTCATTATTGTATTTCTTTCCAGTACTTCCTTATTGTCTATACATTTCTTGTATCTATTTATGCATCTTGTTTATCCACAGCTACTTACTGTTACATAATTTTTATCATTATTTGAGAACTGCTGTTAGGGTTGTACTCTGCTCCTTTCCTGACTGGATATATTTTTCCAGATGACACTGAGGAGTACCCTACCTATTATGGACCCCAGGATGTTGTGGGTTTAGATTCTGAGACCCTGGCTCAAGAGGGACTTATCCCAACTGAGACAGTTGACCCTGGAGTTGTAGCTTTATAGTTTTATAGTATTCTTTTGTACTGGATTTGTCTCCAGCATATTTCTGTATTTTTCTTCAGACTTATTGATGTATTATTTTAGACTCATGAGTTGTATTGTGACTATTCTATTCTTATCTGATTCGTGTTCATTCTATCTTAGTTCCGTGATTGAGTACACTAGCTTTTGGTGGTTCATTATATTAGATAGACTTTCTAGACAGCGTTCTACCGCCGATTCTGCGGCGTAGGCTGGGCGTTGTTTCCGACTAGTACCCTTACCCCAGGTGCGGGTCGTGACATTAAGCTACTAAACTCACAAACTCGCCTAATCGAGATACCGGGATACCCTCGGTATCCGATACCTCGCCCTAGGCCACGCACCCCGCCTAAACCCGCTAAAACCTATGCTAGCACGCGTAATTATATATATATAAACATATAAAAATCACTCCAAGATATTTCCTAGGCTAATGCTCAAATACCCCGCTCGAAACTCAATACCTTGAATATCTCAAGGTATCGAGATACCTCGGTATCTCAAAGTATTGAGGTTTCGCTCTAAAACCCCTCTAGCTAGCTATCTAGCTACTAATTATACACCTAGTTATTAATCTAGGCTAGGTAATATATATATCTATCATATTTATATATATCTAAGTAGGTTATACCTATGTATATAGCTATCCACACACATATGATATATACCCTTTACCTTACCTATACACATATATACATATATAACTTATAGGTATATAGATATCTATATCTTAGATAGGTATATCTAAGTATCTAGTTATCTACCTATCTAGTATCTATCTATCTAAATATCTAGCTATCTATCTATTAATCTAGCCATCTATCTATGTATCTAATATCTTATCTATCTATAATACTAATATCTATATAGTTATCTACTTATCTATATATCTATCTAACTAATACTCTAACTATTATCTATCTATCTATTGATATATTTCAACCTCCCTCACTAATCCTACTGCTCCCTGCTATTCTAGCTGCTGCTGGGGCTTCTTATTCCTGCTGCTGCTGCTCCTAGCTACTGCTGATGCTGCTGCTCTTGCTGATGATGCTGCTGCTACTGCAGCCTTGCTGCTGCTGCTGCAGCTTCCTGCTGCTGTGCAGGCAGCAGCAGCTGGCTGCTGCTGTGCAGTTGGCTGCCCCCCCTTCCTCTCACATACACACACACACACACTCCCATATATATACATATATATATCATCCTATATATATATATACATACATATATATATATATATATATATATCTATATATATATATATAACTAGATACATATATATAGACACCTACAACTCTATATTCTAACACACACACTAAAACACATAACAACACACACACACATGAATATATATATCTAGCTACATATATATAAACACCTATATTAATATATATATACACACATACAAATATATATATATATATATATCAATACACACACACACTCTAAGATATATATATATACACACACATTCAAATATATATACATATACACACAATCACACTTACACATATACATATATATATACATAGACATATACACACACAAGCACATAGATATAAATACACTCATATATATATAAATATATATACATAAACACACATACATATATATATAAATATATATATATGGACACATATACACTAACACAACACAACACATAATGACACACAAACCACACGCCCCACTCACGCCCAACGACCCCGACACTCACCAATACCCTAAAATATATAAAATATAACTCGAAAACTCTAGCACACACTCTCCGATACTAACCCAACGCGCGCACAAGCCCAAAACGAGGAAACCAAGTCGAAATGGCCGTTCGATCATTTCGACGAACACGTGGTGCGCGGCTCGGAAAATCTCCTGAAACGCACACCAAATGAACTCGGAATCGGCCCAAAATTTACCCACGCGCTCTACACGATGTCTAGATCCTAGAAAATGCGCTCCCGCGTCGATTCTAGGTCCGTGGTGGAAATGCGCACGCACTTAGAATCGGCGACGACGAAAAGCCCCAATTTTGCCCGAAACGCCCGTTTCTCCGCGACACGACTTTCCGTGTCCAAACGGAGACACGCACTCACCCTCTAGACACCCGACAACGTCTACCTAGGTCCATCTAACCTAGGGTATCGCCCAAAATTGGGCCAAATTCGGATTCCACCCGAATTCGACATAAAACCTAATGTCAAAGTCTCTAAACTCACCCAAACTAGTTCCAACTTTCTCCTACGGGTAGGGTTAGGGTCTATGAAGGTTCTACAACACTAATTACACTATATAAAAATAATTAGCAAGGGAAAAGTTAGGTTTTACCTCTTGGGAGTTAGAATCCCAAGGCCAAAGTCTCACAACCCCTAGAAATCACCTCCCTCAAGCTCCAAGCCACCAAAACTAGCCTCCACACAAAGTCTAGGCTCCACACATCTAGGTTAGAGAAAATGTAAGGTTAGGGTTAGCTTAAGGAAGAAGGAATGAAAGAAGAAAGAAGAAAAGTGAAGAGGGAACTCACCTTGGAGAAGAAGGAAGAAGGAAGAAGAAGTGGAGAAGAAGAAATGAAGAAGAAGAAGTGGAAAATGAAGAAGAATACAAAGAGGGGGGGGGGCTGCTGCTGGAATCGGGAATGGGTAGGTCGGGGGGTCCGACCACACATAAAAATGGGGGGTTTACATGTACAAAGGTCCAAAATGCCCTCCCGTAACTCGGTTTTGGGCTTCGGGGTCCAAAAATACTCAAACTAGCTCCAAATCTCTCCAACTAACCTCCTAAAAATAAAATAATAAATCTAAGCCCCAAAATAATTCTCACAAGGGTGCGGGCTGGGTCGGACATGGGTCCACTAGGGTCGGACATGGGTCCAGGCTAGCCAAAATCCTAAAACAATTATTAAAAAAATAAAATAAGCACTAAATAAATATAAATATAAATAATTAAATATAATACACTATTTATCTAAAAATAAAAAATACCCTATTTTCTAGAATTGGGTAGTGACAAGTCTACCCTCCTTAAAATAATTTCGTCCTCGAAATTAAAAGACGAAACTAGGACAGGAATGCAAAGAAAGAACCATACCTCAGGGCTCGAAGAGATAGGGGTATCGCTCGCGCATTTCATCCTCCCTCTCCCAGGTCGACTCACCTGGAGAGTGATGCCTCCACGCGACGCGAACCAAGGGAATAGTCTGGTTCCTCAACACCTTCTCCCGCCGATCCAGAATCTCCACCGGCTGCTCTGGATAGCTAAAAGTAGGGCCCACCGCGATCTCCGAGTGATCCAATACGTGACTGGAATCCACCACGTACCGTCTCAACTGCGACACGTGGAACACATCATGAACTCCCTCCAGCATAGGCGGCAACTCAAGCCTATACGCCACGGCGCCAACCCTCTCAAGAATACGGAAGGGTCCGACGAAACGTGGGCTAAGCTTCCCGCCTCCACCGAAGCGAATAGTGCCCCGCGTCGGAGAAATCCTCAGAAACACCAGATCTCCAACCTAGCACAAATAAGGTCTCTGCACTTAGTCTAAAATAAGCAATCACAAGCAAACACAAGAACAAAATCTAGATTCTAACCTATACCTCAAACTCCAAAGGTCTCCGGTGGCTATCGGCCCAATGCCGCTGCCTGTCCTGCGCCACCCGAAGTCTATCTCTAATGAGCTTGACCTTTTCCGCTGCATCAACCACCATCTCCGGGCCAAGCAAGGCTCTCTCACCTACATCATCCCATGACAACGGAGTGCGACACCTCCGTCCATACAATGCCTCGAAAGGTGACATCTCGATACTGGCTTGGTAGCTGTTGTTGTAAGCAAACTCTACCAAGTGCAAGTGATCCTCCCAAGAGCCTCTGAAATCCAAAACACAAGTCCGAAGCATGTCCTCAAGTGTCTGAATGGTCCTCTCTGACTGACCATCTGTCTGTGGGTGATACGCACTACTAAACTTGAGCTGGGTGCCCAAGCTAGCCTGCAGACTCCTCCAGAAATGCGAAGTAAAGCGACTGTCCCGATCTGATACTATGCTCACTGGAACTCCATGCAGTCTGACTATCTGGCGCACATACATCTCTTCTAGTCTCTCTGTAGACGTACCCACTTTGAATGGTAGAAAGTGGGCCGATTTGGTCAACCTGTCCACGATGACCCAAATCGCATCCTTCCTGCCTGGAGAACGGGGAAGTCCAGAAACAAAATCCATTGTCACATGTTCCCATTTCCACTCCGGAATGGGTAACGGCTGGAGTAATCCTCCTGGCCTCTGCCTCTCCGCCTTCACCTGCTGGCACACTAAGCATCGGGATACGAAGTACGCTACCTCCCGCTTCATCCCGTACCACCATACATGTTGTCTCAGATCTCTATACATCTTGTTGGCACCTGGATGCATAGAATACTGGGATCGATGCGCCTCCTGGAGAACCTCCTCGCGCAACGACCCACTCGGCACACACAACCTGGTACCGTGCCGCAATGAACCATCATCAGCAATGGTGAAGTCGTCTGCTAATCCCATCTGAACCTGCTCCCTGATGCTCCTCAGGGACTCATCCTCAAACTGTGTAGCCCTGATCCGGTCTACCAACTCTGACTGAATCTGCAGTCCCCACATCTGCATCTCAACTCCAGGCACTATCACCTCAATGCCCAAGTTCTCTAGATCTGTCAGAAGATAACGATCTGTAGTCAGGCACATAGCTACCGGATACCTGCTCAATGCATCCGCAACTACGTTCGCCTTCCCTGGATGATACTGCAACGATATGTCGAAGTCTTTCATCAACTCCAACCATCTCCTCTGCCTCATGTTCAGCTCTTTTTGGGTAAACACATACTTTAAGCTCTTGTGGTCTGTGAAGATCTCCACACGCTCTCCGTATAAATAGTGTTTCCACAACTTCAGAGCAAAGATGACCGCTGCCAACTCCAAATCGTGGGTAGGGTAGTTCTTCTTATGAGGACGTAATTGCCTGGAAGCATAGGCAATCACCCTCCCATTCTGCTGCAACACACAACCCAGTCCCTTCCCCGATGCATCACTATAGATAGTGAATCCTCCAGAACCTGATGGCAACGTCAATACTGGAGCTGTCGTCAACCTCCTCTTCAGCTCATCAAAGGCGATCTGGCACTCCTCTGACCAAAAAAACTCTACGTCCTTCCGGGTCAGCCTGGACAACGGCTCTGCAATCCGGGAAAAATCCTGAACAAATCTCCTGTAGTAGCCTGCCAGTCCCAAGAAACTCCTGACCTCGGCTACTGAACTCGGAGCACTCCATGCCTCAACTGCCATGATCTTTCTCGGATCCACCGAGATACCCTCTCCAGTCACCACATGACCAAGGAATTCAACCTTGTCAAGGAAGAACTCACACTTCGAGAGCTTTCCATAAAGCTTCTCCATCCTGAGAGTCTCCAGCACTATCCTCAGATGCTCCTCGTGCTCCTCTGGGGTCTTCGAATACACCAAGATATCATCTATAAACACCACCACAAACCTGTCCAGATGCTGATGGAATACCTTGTTCATCAGATTCATGAACACTGCTGGGGCATTAGTCAACCCAAACGGCATCACCAAGAACTCATACTGTCCATATCTGGTCCGAAAAGCTGTCTTCGGAATATCCTCCTTCCTGACCTTCACCTGGTGGTAGCCTGTCCTCAGATCAATCCTGGAAAACACCCTCGCTCCGCTCAACTGGTCAAAAAGATCATCAATACGCGGCAGCGGATACTTGTTCTTGATTGTGAGGTTGTTCAGAGCCCTATAGTCGATACACATCCGTATCGACCCATCCTTCTTCGGCACAAAAAGTACCGGAGCACCCCACGGAGAAGAACTAGATCTGATAAATCCCTTGTCCTGAAGCTCATCCACCTGCTTCTTCAACTCTATCAGCTCACTGTTGCTGACTCTATAGACGTGCTGGGATATCGGCTCCGCGCCTGGCACCAAGTCTATAGAGAACTCCACATCTCTGTCCGGAGGTAACCCTGGCAACTCCTCCAGAAAGACATCCATATACTCCTCTATCAGTGGATGTAGCGACCTCGGCTCTACCACCAGGGCTCCGCAGAAGACTCCCTCGGTCTGCTCCGCTGCTCCTCTGGCAAACTGAAACTCTGGCTCACCTGGCGGACTAAACAAAACTCTGCCTCCACGATAATCTATACTAGCACAATGCATACTCAACCAATCCATCCCGAGTACAATATCGTAGCTCGAAAGTGGCATTACGAGTAGGCACACACTCAACTCCCGGCCTCCCAAGATAACTCTCTGGTCTCTGCAGACATCACGGACTAGGATGATACCACCCCCGGTCGTGATCTTGCAGAGTCTAGCTAAAGGTTCAGCAACAAGATGGTGTCTAACAGCAAAAGATACAGACACAAAGCTATGGGAAGCACCGGAATCAAATAAAGCAAGTGCTGGAATGGAATCAAGGAGAACAGAACCTGAGATAACATCACCAACTGGCTCGACCTCGTCCACTGTCAGGGCAAAAGCTTGCCCCTGCTGTCCTCCTCGGTGCTGCTGCTGGTGCTGGGCGAACCTCTGCTGCTGAGTCTACAAAGGCTGACCTCTCTGTTGCGCTGCAGGTGCTCTGGCTGGTACCCTCTGAGCGGCTCCTCCGCCCTGAGCTGTACGGGCAAGCGCTGAAGGACAATCCTTCAGCTGGTGATCTGCTGCGCCACACAATAAACATCTGCCCAGCCTCTTTCTGCATATGTCCCATCCGTGCCCTGGCTTCCTACAAAAAGGGCAAACGATGGGTTGCCTCTGGCCCTGCTGCTGACCCTGCCTCTGCTGCTGGGGCGCCTGCCGGAAGAACGTACGACCCTGACCCTGGTGCTGCTGGGTCTGCTGGAATGGCCTCTTGGCTGGGCCTGCACTGCTACCTGCTCCTGAAGCATCTCTGCTCCTCTTCGTCTTCAGCTCCAAATCATCCTCAGCCCTCTGAGCGTCGCTGACAATCTGCTCGAAGATCGCCTCGCGGTCGCTCCTAGTCAAGGACTTGACCGCCATGACCAAGCCCTTGCGGAACTTCTGCGCCTTCGCTGCCTCAGACAACCCCTCAACAAATCTGCCCAGACGGCAGAACTCCGCTGCATACTCGTCCACTAGCATACTCCCCTGGACAAGCGCCTCGAACTGACTCTCTAAGGCACTGAGAGCCACGTCCGGGAAGAACTTCTCCTTGAAAAGCTTCTTGAAAGCCTCCCAAGTCAATCCCGGAGCTGCTATCCGCGTATCCGTACGAAACCAAGTGAGGGCAAGGTCGAACATCTGGCTGCCCGCTGCCTCTATCTGCATGCTAGCTGGGATCATCGCCAGCCTGAAAATGCCCTCTATATGCTCGATCCAGTCGTCGGCATACAGGATCCCCTCTGTGCCGCGGAACTCCTTAGGCCGCATCCTCTGAAAATCGATGATAGTACCCGGCCTAGGATACTGAGCCTGCTCTGGCTGTGGCTGGATCTGAACCACTCTGTCGACCGCTGTCATAGCCACCTGATGAGCATTCTCAATGCCCATCCTCATAACATCTGCCTGGCGGTGCTGCGCATCCATTATCTCTCGGAAGAATGCGAACAACTGCGTAGCATCCACTGGCGCAGGCGGTGGTGGTGGAGGTACCACCAGAACAACTGGGGTGGCTCTCAGATCAATGGGAGTAAGGGGATCTCCGAGAGAAACTGACGCTCCCTCAACCGCAGGAGTGGCGAGTGGAGCGGTAGCGGCTGCCGGAAGTCGAGCAGGTCGAGAGGTGGCAGACCTCCCGGTGGCAGCTGCTGGGGCGGTGCGCTGAGATCTGGTCTTCGGAGGCATCCTGAACACAGATCAAAAGAAGTCAATATAGTACAAGAAACGATATCATCAAAGAAGGACAGTAATATTGCAAAAGAAAACAATTTCAGAAAAAAAATTTAAGATAGCAAAAGGAAGTAGGAAGGGTCCTAGTTGTGATTGAGCACACTCTCTCTCAGCCTATCTCCTATATCCTATTGCAGGTAACCTAAAAACTAGACCTGCATGGGCCACCACCAAAAACGTGTCACGACCCGCACCCAAAAATCGGGCATGAGCCGTGGGTACGTCCAGCCTACGCCGCAGAATCGGCGGTAGAACGCTGTAAAGGTCCGTTCTAGGTCAACCATATCTATCTATATCTCACAGAAAAATCCGGCATGACCTCTCCAAAAGGAGGGCAAAACCACGCAATATATATATAAAATCCTCTCCCAAAGGAGGCAACCACGTAATATATATATATATATATATGAACTCTCAATCACAAAATCTAGGGAAAGAAATAAAGCACGATATGATATAAACAAGGAAACAGAACCAAGAGAGCAAGACAATCCAAAATAATGCAGTCCAAGTCTACAAATAGCTACAACATCTCAAGCAACAAAAGAATAAGTACAGTCATCCAAAATACAAACCACTGAAAATAACCCAGGAAACCCACCTAGCTAACTAGGGTGCTATCGGCGTCTCCTCGGCGCACTCCTCCTCGATCACGGGGTCACAACAGTCGTCAACACCCGGCCCGTAGAACGTCGGGCAATAGTCCTCAGGATCCTCTGGAAAAATATGCCCAGTCAGGACTGGAGCGAAGTACATAACTCTGAAAGCAACTCCAAATGCATGGTAAGGTGTATATGACGAGCAATAGAAAAGTAATCAAGATGCACAGGAAATAAATATATGCTGGAGCACAATAAGTAGCTGCAATGTAAACTGAAGAACGATACAAGTAGTGAAAAAGTAACTGCAGGTGAGAAACATGAATACTAGCTAAGTGCCTTGAGCACAAGTTCGTTATGTGATCGGCTTAGGTTGCACATGAAAAACACTAAGATAACTCCGTTATGCGTGAGTTGCATAACCGACATACACATGAATACTGTTTGGCTTTGATCACATAACCAACTCCTACTCCCCTCCCCCACTAATACCATTGGATCCAACCGCAACACGCTACGTACATGATAATAGCTCGCGCACACGAAGGCGAGAGCACAAAAAGCATATGATAGCACATGAGAATTAATACCCGAAGCACATGATGAAATACACGTAATAGAGTACCCGCTGAACACGGTAAGGGAGATAGCATCTCATGACGGGATCCACTAGTACCAGCTCGTGTAACAATGTGTCAGAATCAAGTATTACAGTTCTAGAACAGGTGATATAAACGCTATAATGAAATAGAAACTATCAGAGGTAGGTACTCGCCTGATGTCCTGAGCAACTGATGAGGATCGAGATCCGGACCGGTGTCGCAAGGACCTAATGCGAAAAACAGAATTAAACCGGATTCTAAGCATTTAAACTGATATAAAATAATTAAAAACAGGCTTCTAGGGCTATTCTAGGTCGAACGGGTCAAACCGGTAAAATTCGGGTCAAAAAGTCAACCCAAGGTCCAAAAAGTCAACTCTAGGTCAAAACTAGGTCAAACGTTGACGGTCAACGAGGACAATTATGGTCAAAGCTAGGTCAAACTAGGGTGCCCCTGAAATTCTAGGTCAAACCGAGCTCATTAAGCTACTAAACTTTTAAACTCGCCTAATCGAGATACCGCGATACCCTCGGTATCCGATACCTCGCCCTAGGCCACGCACCCCGCCTAAACCCGCTAAAATCTATGCTAGCACGCGTAATTATATATATATAAACATATAAAAATCACTCCAAGATATTTCCTAGGCTAATGCTCAAATACTCCGCTCGAAACTCAATACCTTGAATATCTCAAGGTATCGAGATACCTCGGTATCTTAAAGTATTGAGGTTTCGCTCTAAAACCCCTCTAACTATCTATCTAGCTACTGATTATACACCTAGTTATTAATCTAGGCTAGGTAATATATATATCTATCATATTTATATATATCTAAGTAGGTTATACCTATGTATATAGCTATCCACACACATATGATATATACCCTTTACCTTACCTATACACATATATACATATATAACTTATAGGTATATAGATATCTATATCTTAGATAGGTATATCTAAGTATCTAGTTATCTACCTATCTAGTATCTATCTATCTAAATATCTAGCTATCTATCTATCTATTAATCTAGCCATCTATCTATGTATCTAATATCTTATCTATCTATAATACTAATATCTATATAGTTATCTACTTATCTATATATCTATCTAACTAATACTCTAACTATTATCTATCTATCTATTGATATATTTCAACCTCCCTCACTAATCCTACTGCTCCCTACTATTCTAGCTGCTGCTGGGGCTTCTTATTCCTGCTGCTGCTGCTCCTAGCTACTGCTGATGCTGCTGCTGCTACTGCAGCCTTGCTGCTGCTGCTGCTGCAGCTGGCTGCTGCTGTGCAGGCAGCAGCAGCTGGCTGCTGCTGTGCAGTTGGCTGCCCCCCCTTCCTCACACACACACACACACACACACACACACTCCCATATATATACATATATATATCATCCTATATATATATATATATACATACATATATATATATCTATATATATATATATATATATAACTAGATACATATATATACACACCTACAACTCTATATTCTAACACACACTAACACACTCACACACACACTAAAACACATAACAACACACACACACATGAATATATATATATCTAGCTACATATATATAAACACCTATATTAATATATATATACACACATACAAATATATATATATATATATCAATACACACACACACTCTAAGATATATATATATACACACACATTCAAATATATATACATATACACACAAGCACACTTACACATATACATATATATATACATAGACATATACACACACAAGCACATAGATATAAATACACTCATATATATATAAATATATATACATAAACACACATACATATATATATAAATATATATATATGGACACATATACACTAACACAACACAACACACAACGACACACAAACCACACGCCCCACTCACGCCCAACGACCCCGACACTCACCAATACCCTAAAATATATAAAATATAACTCGAAAACTCTAGCACACACTCCCCGATACTAACCCAACGCGCACACAAGCCCGAAATGAGAAAACCAAGTCGAAATGGCCGTTCGGTCATTTCGACGAACACGTGGTGCGCGGCTCGGAAAACCTCCTGAAACGCACACCAAACGAACTCAGAATCGGCCCAAAATTTACCCACGCGCTCTACACGATGTCTAGATCCTAGAAAATGTGCTCCCGCGTCGATTCTAGGTCCGTGGTGGAAATGCGCACGCACTTAGAATCGGCGACGACGAAAAGCCCCAATTTCGCCCGAAACGCCCGTTTCTCCGCGACACGACTTTTTGTGTCCAAACGGAGACATGCACTCACCCTCTAGACACCCGACAACGTCTACCTAGGTCCATCTAACCTAGGGCATCACCCAAAATTGGGCCAAATTCGGATTCCACCCGAATTCGACACAAAACCTAATGTCAAAGTCTCTAAACTCACCCAAACTAGTTCCAACTTCCTCCTACGGGTAGGATTAGGGTCTATGAAGGTTCTACAACACTAATTACACTATATAAAAATAATTAGCAAGGGAAAAGTTAGGTTTTACCTCTTGGGAGTTGGAATCCCAAGGCCAAAGTCTCACAACCCCTAGAAATCATCTCCCTCAAGCTCCAAGCCACCAAAACTAGCCTCCACACAAAGTCTAGGCTCCACACATCTAGGTTAGAGAAAATATAAGGTTAGGGTTAGCTTAAGGAAGAAGGAATGAAAGAAGAAAGAAGAAAAGTGAAGAGGGAACTCACCTTGGAGAAGAAGGAAGAAGGAAGAAGAAGTGGAGAAGAAGAAATGAAGAAGAAGAAGTGGAAAATGAAGAAGAATACAAAGAGGGGGGGCTGCTGCTGGAATCGGGAATGGGTAGGTAGGGGGGGGTCCGGCCACACATAAAAATGGGGGGTTTACATGTACAAAGGTCCAAAATGCCCTCCCGTAACTCGGTTTTGGGCTTCGGGGTCCAAAAACACTCAAACTAGCTCCAAATCTCTCCAACTAACCTCCTAAAAATAAAATAATAAATCTAAGCCCTAAAATAATTCTCACAAGGGTGTGGGCTGGGTCGGACATGGGTCCACTAGGGTCAGACATGGGTCCAGGCTAGCCAAAACCCTAAAACAATCATTAAAAAAATAAAATAAGCACTAAATAAATATAAATATAAATAATTAAATACAATACACTATTTATGAAAAAAAAATACCCTATTTTCTAGAATTGGGTAGTGACACTTTAGAACATTCAAGTTGCTCCTATTTATAGCCATCGTGCTGATAGAATATGGGTACCGTATATGCCTCTGTTTGATGGCCGCATAAGGCTCCTTCAACAGAATGCGGTTGCAACTATTGCCGCATGCCATGAGAAGATTGTCGCGTGGTCTTGGTTAAGATTTATTGTTGATGAGATCTCGGGGTTGTTATTAACCCGTCGTAGGCGTGACTTGGTCGCTGGACACGTAGTCAGCACCAACTGTGCGAAGAGCTCTGCAGTTATAACAAGAAGATCTTGTGAGCTGGAGGCCGCATAACAACTAGGCCATATTTTGACGAGGCCGCATGGGTCATGTTGTCGCATACGTGCTCTCGTTTGGGCCTTGGTCGAATGTAAACTTTGGCCGCATGTTGGTGAGTCCGCATGGGTCGTGTAGCGGCATACGTGCTCTCGTTTGGGCCTTGGTCGAATGGACACTCTGGCCAGATGTTGGCGAGGCCGCATGGATCTTGTAAACGCAAATGAGGGAACACATGGCATGGCACTTTTATCGAAGCAATTATTGCGCTGATATGACCCGTTGTCTTCTTCTGAGGCATCGTCTTCACGAGTCTCAAAGTGTCTCAGAGTGATGTGTCAGAGCTTCTGACAGACATCAAAATCTGTGTCAAGGGGTCCTTATACGGCCTTCCTATTCTGTGGTCGTTCAGACCGCATATAATATACTATGCAGCTTCTCTACGACTTGGTTGATTTGGCCGCATGTGGCATCTCTACGACTTGATTGTTCAGGCCGCATGAAGGCTATTATGCGGCTTTCGTTTGGCCACATGGATGCACTTGCAGACTTGCTTTGGGGATCTAGACGAGTCTCTTGGCCGCATAGATTCTCTGTAGCATGACTAGAGGCAGGCTTTGAGGTCATATATTCTGGCGCATAGACTTGGATTTTCTATTCTTCTACAAGACCAGAAGAATGTATCTGCTCCAATATTGCCAGTATAACATTGTATGAATCCATGAAAACTATCATCGATGTCACGCTGTGCTGTATCGATGTGGCAAGAACCGTAACGGTCCGCTGCGTCATCTCGCTCATAGTCCCGAGCTCCATAATGTTGCGCTCGAGCGTATCAAAATATGCTTTGATTGTCACATCATCCGCATGCGACTGGGATTGTTCCATAATCCTCTGTATTAACTCGTCATGCAGAGACAAAATCTAACGGCCAATTCTCTCATATTGGACTCGTACCGACTCCTGGGAAGGCTGTTTGGTATGCACATTGGCAGAGGGGGTCCTAGAGGATTGTGTCGCAACATAGGTGCCGTAGGATCCCATACCGTAGTACGTACTCCTCTGAAGACCACTAACGACGGTCATCCACAACTTATCATACTATGAAACTAGGTGGACAGGGGCTGCGAGGAAGTACCGACCTTTCCCTCGGTAGGTGCAGTAGCAGCCCCTTGCGTTGACCGCTCATGGAGCCGTAGATACTCATCAAAGAAATATACGAATCGCTCGATAAGCGTACTTCTTACTATCCACTCGTCGTAAACATAAAGGTTAATATCTAAGCTACGTATTACTAAGTACGTGGATATTTATTTGCATATTTTTAACGTTATATTAAAAATAACAAAACTTAAAGTAATATTTACGTAACTCTGCGTGACCCTCTCATCGATGAACTTTTTCCCTTCCGATGGATTGCGAGGAAGAGGTCACCATGTTAGCGTCCTCACCCTCTGGACCTGTTTAAAGTTACTATAATTAAATATTTAATCCTACTTTGATTAAAATAATATATACAATTAAATATATACCATGCGACAAAAAATATTCTATTATCGAAATTGACCCACCACACCACTTTCCTGCCTTCTACCTGGCCGTCTTCGCCTTCTCCGACCTCGCCTAGTACCTTGGCTGGTTGAATCTAGCCCTCATTGAAGTCCACTGCTCAGGCGTGATCCAACCTTGGATTGGTTGTCCCAATCGATCATGAATCTTCTAGTCGTTGATTGTATCACGGACCAGTTTGGCGGCAATAGCAGGAAAGATATGCTCGATCATCTTAGCCCGATGTGGTGGATAGAAATAGGTTTACTACAAGAAGTAATGTGGTAAGTAATATAATATGCATAAATTAGATGATTGATGTTAAAATCAAATATACTTTTACCTTGAAGTGCCCAAACCAGAATGCTTTCCTCTCATCCGGGTTATCTGAATAGTTATTCCAAGGGCCACCATAGTTTTACCTCAAAAAATGCCCCAATGCCTTATGTACCGACGATGGACGATATTTATATAGAGATAATTATATTCATAAATAAATAAATAAATAAATAAATAAATACATACATACATACATACATACATATATATATATATATATATATATAAAAGAAAATATTAACTAATTAACTTACTTTGGAGCATACATAGGATCGCTCTGAAATGACGAAGGTGCAAGCAGTAGGGCCTCGTCCATCTACTCCTCGGTTTCCATGGTACCGTCAGCAAGAGGAATGCTAGTTGGAGGAGTAGGCTCAGGCTTGGAACTTCTCATCACAAGAGTACTGCCATGAGGAGATGCTAAGTGGTTGGAAGAGTGGAGTACTTAGACACGAGGGTCCGAATCTAGTAGCCTGTACCAAAAGAGTATTACCGCTCGGAGCACCCTGTACTCCTCTAGAATATGCTCCTCTACGTCGGGACTGGCCGAATGTTCTGCGTCATCCTGTCATACCTGATAACACCACACACACACACACACACACATAAACTGAACAAAATAAAAAAGAAAAATATAATACATCTCACATTCATAATGGAATTGTACAGTAAATAACTAATACTTGTCACAAGTCTAAATAGATGGTACATTCTACAGTCAAAATATAATACATGTCATAAGTCTAAATAGATTTTATTTTATTTTTCAATCATCTTCTAAAAATTCTCTTGTTTGTCTTCTTCGTCCTCGTTCTCCTCTTCATCTTCCTTTTCCTCTTCATCTTCACTTTTATCTACTTCTTCTACCTCTTCGGATACTTTTACCTCTCCTACATGATCAAACATGTCATAAGTAACTTCCGTTGAGTCCACATCTGCCATATTTGTTACAAGATGTAGCTCGTCCTTCTGATAAGCTATTTTGTCAAAGTCAAAGGTATTTCTAGCTTTAGTCTTGCATACTACCCACCAATCCGACCTCGCTGTTCACAGTCTAGGATAAGTTGTGAAGTACACGAGCCGATCTTAAGTTAATAGAAAAATGGTTCATAGCCTTGATATCAACGTCGCTAGTTTATATCCACAAGACCATGCTTGTCAATTTTTCAACCTTAATATTGGATCGAATCGAACTAATCACACTTGAATAACACGGTCTTAGCAGGTTCTGTACCATAATTATATGTCAACTCTACAATTTTTGGTAAGACACCAAAAAAATTATTGCCTGGATCGACGTCTTTGTAGTTCGAAGATTTGATACATAAATAACTATTTTTCATTGAATCGAGATCCATGAAGTTGTCTCTTATTTGGGAATTTGTTGACTTGAACCTAAACCTATTCACATAATAGCTTGGACAGATTTTGACGGCATAAATAGGTCCCTTGGCTAGAGTTCTAATAGATTCATTCTTAAGTGTTGTGTCTGGACGATCGACCTAAATAACAAAGAAGCGATATTAAGTTTAATGTTCCGTTAATTATTATACATACACAAAAATTAATTACCAAGATCCTTATATATGCGCTTCGCCAAAAAAGAAAATGACGTCTAATTTTCTGTTCTACTTCTTCATCTGTTATGTATGGTCTACTCGACCTCACCTCATCATTAAATGTGCTAAAAAATGAAGCATCGGCCAATTAGTGTATTAATATTAGTGTATACTATTACATTGAGATGACATAAATATGGATATATTAATTACTTATCCTTATAGCTTCTCCACTTTATCCTTGTCGTAGTTGAGTAATATATACAACTGAGCAGCCCTTAGCTCATCGTCATTCAAATATCTCTTCTTGATTTTCCCTGAAGGCTTTCTGAAAGCATTGAATACTTTCAGCATTGCATCATTAGATTCTTGATATCCGTCGTCATTTCTGGGAGCTCTCGTTCTATTAGTAGCAATATGAGGCTTGAAGTACATCGAGCACAAGTTTGTAATCTTCTCAAGAATATATGCTTCACAAATAGAACCCTCGACCTGTGCCTTATTTTTCACCTTTCTCTATAGGTGGTTCAGATGCCGCTCGAACGGGTACATCCACCGATAACCGACAGGCCCACCAACATGTGCCTCGTAGGAAAGATAGATTGACAAATGTTCTATGGAATCAAAGAATGCATGAGGGAACACCCTTTCAATCTTGCACAATATTACCACAATGTCCTTCTCTTACTTTTTTAGACGATCGAAGAACAACTTGGTAGAAAAAAGATCTCTGAAGAATATGCTAAGATCTGTCAATGGATCCCAAATGACCTGCGGTAATAATTTTCAAAATACAATCAAAATTAACCTCTCCATGAATATATCATGCCCCGATTCCGTGGAATAGATAGTCGTCCCCCGGACGTGATTTCGTGCATGCCTAGGTTGCACAACGCACAACGCACAAGGCCAAGGTATTTTAAATAACGAGCACATATTCAGAGTACGTAGATAATTGAACACAATATTGATACAAGGAAAAATTCTCTTTATTGATAATAAATATCTTTTGGAAACTCTTGAACAAGTCAGATGGTTGCCGCACGGACTTACAAAAGTGGACACAAAATGAGATAGCAGTCCGGTACATTACATTCTTTTACTAAAACTTCAAAAGCTATAGACACCTTCGGACGAAGTTATCGCCTTTCCATGAAGCTGCATAAGGTATGTGCACGAGCTCCTGAAACTTCAAAACATCGCTTCAAGGGCACGATCAGGACGCGCCGGTAGGTGGACTAGATTGGAAAGTCGCTCTAGCTCCTTACAGGATCTCTTTGGCTCAGGAAACCTGTTGCAACGAGGGTCAATACATCGAAATGCACTGGTGAAGGCGAGCTAACCCAACTATACCAATCAATACATTGTTTATGTGAAGCATGCAAGTTATTATGTGGTCTTTCTATCTTGCCTTAGTTCAAGTACAAGCAAGCAATGGATATAGAAAATTATTAAAATAAACATGCCACCGTTCGGTGACTTTTACCTGTCCGGCTGAACCACCTACACAACACTTACCATGACCTTCCCTGACACGAAGACATAGTTAGCTTGCACAGTTTAAATATACATGGGGGTCACTGATATGATGCCATAGTGGACGAGTTATAGTACAAGGATGAAATGATATGCAATGCAAGAAACATGGGCATTACAGGTCATTCCGTCCGAAACAGGAGACTATCAGAGAGTTCCATCCGGATCAGATTGGTGCCAGTACCCCAGCGACCATCCGCAGGAACTAAGACCTGTGCACAAGTTTTTTGTGACCAAACAAAGTCTATTCTAGGTTATCAATCGAGCCAGTTCATGGATACACAAGCACGCGATAAGTAACATGGCATGATCTGACTGACATAGTCTTCCTGATCATTTATCTCATAGTAAAGTGTTCTACACATAGCATAATAATAGAAGAATATTGTTCTAACTAGACTTGATACATGATGAAAGAACATTCTAAGCGAGTTAGAATGCAACAAGGTAATCGTTCACATGTTTATTAACATGTATAAGTAATCCAAGTCTATTCCATTTTATCTTAATATCTTTTTAGTTATCGTGGTATCTTTTGATCGGAATAATCAAGAGGGAAAGATTTTAGATGTGAAGACTTGGAAGAAGGATCAACTAATCGAAGTATAGTCACTAACAAGTTGGTGGAGAGAGAAAATAAAAGAGGTGCTTCAAGACTCCGCTTGCACGACGCCTACTGCACGATCACCTGTATTGCCACAAACAGATGATCAATACCTCTTCTCCTCTTTCCAAGATCAAAGCAAAAATGTAATTCAATGAACGAAAGTAATGAAATTTATCGAAACTATTCAAGAAAATATAAATACGAAAACCAACTCAAAAGCATGAAAGCAATATGGTGACCGTTAGGTGCCCGAAGGAAGCAGCGAGGTGCTGTTAAGCCCTTAAATAAAGACCAAATCGAGTTACGGTATCGGTATCTGCTACGGTTAGCAAGGTATGTTTGACATTATTTAGAAGGCCAGGCGAGCGAAGTGAGCTTTTGCACCATATCAATTAAACGTAGGAAGTTTGTCTTGCTTACCATCGTGCCTGTTTTGGCCTGAGTTTCAGATGAGTCTCAGAAAAAGGCAGAGAAAAGTAGCAGACTTATTATGGATAAGCTTATGTCGATGGTATATTAGATCATTTATATTCTTTCAAAAAATGTCTATTCGTTAGATTTTTGACTATTAACATGGACATCAAAAACTAGGCAATAAAACTTGCAGCGTTGAGGTCCCCCTTAACTCTGCCGCTAAGTCCGTCCTTGGGGCACGGTCCACTGAATATGGGAATCGATTCTGAAGAAGACAATCGATAATAAGAAAATGATCTTGATTCAATCTATCCCGATCAAACGATACCGAAAGTATTTCTTAACCGCAACCCCGAAAAGGGGGAACGGGGTACCACATCCTAACCAACTAATAGAAAGTTTCGTCCTCGAAACTTAGGAATAGAACCTACCTCTATAAAACAATAAAGGAAACTTTTTATCCATCTCAGACTCAATCTCTCACGTTAAATCTTCGTCAGAATAATTTCTCCAAAGCACGCGCACGAGAGAAACCGAACGACTTTGAAGCAGCTTCTTATTTCGATCCAAGATCCGCACATGGTGTTTAACATACGTCAAGTCCACCTTCAAGTCCAGTTGATCAAGATCCACCACATGACTCGGATTATACACGTACTTCCTAAGCTGTGAAACGTGGAAGATATCGTGCACTTCTGATAATGACAGTGGCAGGGCAATCTGATATGCGACTGGGGTGACTCGCTTAAGTATTTCGAACGTGCCAACAAATCTTGGGCTTAGGTTCCCTTTTGCTCCAAATTTGGTAACTCCTCGCATGAGCGAGACTTTGAGAAATACATGATCACCTTCTAAGAATTCAAGAGGTCGACGGTGCGCGCCTGAGTAAATCTTCTGGCGGCTTTGTGCTACCTTCAGCCGTTCGCGGATCAAATGAATCTTTTGAACGGTTTGCTCAACAAGTTCGGGGCCAATAATTTGTCGTTCACCAACTTCATCCCAACAGATAGGGGATATACACTTTCGCCCATACAATGCCTCATACGACGCCATTTGAATGCTGGATTAATAGCTATTATTATATGCAAATTCGGCTAACGGTAGGTGCATATCCCAACTTGACTTCAAGTCCAAGGTGCAGAGCCGTAGCACGTCTTCGAGGATCTGGTTTACCCGCTCGGTATGGTCGTCTGTCTGAGGGTGGTAGACGGAGCTGAACTTCAACTTTATCCTTATTTCTGACTGAAGGCGCTCCCAAAAGCGTGATAAGAATCGTCCATCTCGATCGGAGACAATGGATACGAGTACACTGTGGAGTCGAACAATCTCACTGAGGTAGATCTGCGCCATACGGTTGGCACTCCAAGCAACTTTGATAGGAATAAAGTGAGGTGACTTGGTGATTCGATCGACGATGCCCCAGATGATATTATTTTTTCGTTGCGTCTTTGGCAAACCAACAATAAAATCTAACGTTATATGTTCCCATTTCCACTCCGGTATAGCAAGGTTCTGCATGTCCTCGCCCGACTTCTGGTGCTCGGCCTTTACTCGGAGACAGGCCATGTATTGCGACACAAACAACGCCACATGCCTCTTCATGCAGTGCCACCATATCACCCTCACTTTTCCAACTAGGGGTAGTTTGGTAATTTGGCATGTGTATTTAATTTTTAGGAAAAATATTCGTTATTAGTATGCTATATATTTAATTGTGTCTTATATTATTTATTTATTAATTAGTGGACTAGCCTGTTAATTAGACTTGGCACTTATGAACCAATTAGACTTGTCATGACAACTAGTGAGCCTAGCTTGGATCCAAACTCATTAGACCCATCCTCATTAATTAAATAGGATGGATTAGCCTAATTAGAATTACTATTGGACTTTCCAAAATGCCTACCCTTAATTATTTCTTATAATTCACCATTGGAGGGCAAATTAGACAATGTAAGATTACTTGGAGAAGGGGGAAGTGGCCGGCCCCTATAGGGAGGTCTTCTCTCTCTCTTCTCTTTATTTGTTTCTTCATTGTAGATCTAGAATTTAGATCCCTAAATTATATTCTTTCCCTCCATCAATTTTCCTCCTATTTCACTTCCATTCCCTCTTCCTTTCACCATTAGAAGAGCATTGGAGCTTGGTTTGGCAAGGAGCACTAGGAAGAGGGGCTTATGGCAAGGAGATCGTGTTTGGATCGTGTCCACTTTGGTTTTTATTAGAAATATATCTTCCAATTGGTAATTACTGAATTCCTTCTTATTCTAGCTTCTAAATCATGCATGAGACCTCTAGGAACTACCCCATTGGCATAGGCTACAAATAGGGACAAGTTTTAGGCTATTTGACACCAAATATGGATTCTACATAGGTTTTTGTATGTGGTTTGGGAAAATTATGAGATTGACACATTAATTATGTGCCATGAGACCAATTAGATCTAATTAGACTTAGATCGGAGTTGTGGGACTAGGTACATGCCCACAATTAGATACACGTAGGCCGTGTCATGGTAATTTGATGACATATGTTGATTTGGGGTTTTCCCTTCGACACAGGGGTTGCACATGTCATATTTTGACACAGACACGTAGTTGAGTAGATAACACTGTGCATTGCTTAGAAATGTGATTTTAAACTTGTTCATATCCTTTGTTATATATTTGGTGATGTGTCGAGGCCGTATCGCAAGCGTATCATAGATTTGGTGTGATAAGGGTGCGATCCACTCCACGTGTTTGATGAATTGTTCCATGCTCTATTTAGGGTGGTGAATAGCTATATTGTATTGTATTTGACGTATATATATATATATATATATATATATATATATATATATATATATATATATATATATATATATGGTTATATATATACATGGGAGAGTTGTCGACTGTCTTTGGGGGATTACCAACTCATGTTGGACTGTTGGGGTTACTTGTATTCAGTGTTGGGTCTGTTATGGACCGAAGGATGATATGTATGACTGATGTGTGTGTATATCTTAGTGTTGTGTGTTGATGTGTTAAGGTGAGTGTTACTATAGTGAACTAGTGATTGTGAGGGGTATGAGAGGATTGATTTGTATATGTATGTATATTGTTAGATGTGGGAATCATGGAAGGAATGGCAAGTGGTGAATTGATACACTAAGGTACCAGTTGTTGCAATTGCTATAACAACAGCTGTCAATAGGAGCCTGGGTTAGGAGAAGTAGTAGTGCTCGAGGCACTGAGTTTTTGACTACAAGCAGTCGGGTAGAGCATGAGTGCAGGCATGTTGCACAACAATATTGCTAAGAACTGCCAATTACCTTGTGCTGATAGTATTCAGTAGTGCAAATTAGTGGGCAGGAGAGCACAACAAGTTGGTTGGTCACAGCTGTGCACTTGTGCACAAGTGCATCTGTCTGCACATCAAGGATGGGGGAAATACATATTCCAGTTGGTATGGGTAAGGTTAGTTATGAGGATTAGGGTGTTGAGGGTTGTGTAATTTGGGTATCAAGTGGCAGTGAGTTGAGGGGTGAAGTGTTATGTATGGGTTTTGGTGTAAGAGAGGTGATACATGAGTATCAGTTAGTAACTTAAGATGTCAGTTAGTATATTTTAGTGCAATCTATTGGTTAGTTGATCAATTCATATTCAGTTAACAAGTTAAGGGTAGGGTGTTAAGTTATAGAGGAGAGTTAGATGACTGTTCAGATGTTTAATCAGTAATAGTTAAGTTATGTAGATATATCAGTTGTTAGTGTGTGTGTGTGTGTGTGTGTGTATATATATATATATATATATAGTTAGTTAGTTAGTTAGTTAGTTAGTTAGAATGTTAGTGATTTTTAGTGTTATATATACACTTGTTAGTTAATAGGTTATATATATTGATAGTAGTTTCTGTTACTATTGTTTAGTTAGATAGATATATGTTAGTTAATTGTTATTTGAGGATGGTTAGTGTTCAAGTGAGATAAGAGGTGTATATAGTGAAGTTATGTTTGACTGTATGAGATATCATGAGTGTGTCAGTTAGTTATGTGTATGTTAGTTAATAAACTGTTGTTAGTATTTGCTATGAGTAGTAAGCTAATATTAGTTATATATTATTGGTTAGTATGTTAGAAGTCTGATGTTAGCTATTAGGATGATAGCTAGTTAATACTGGTGAGTTAGTTATTGTTAGTATTATATATGTTAGTGTTATTGATTAGTTGTTAGGTAGTTAGATAAGTATTGATGAGTTAGATGGTATGGATTAGTTTGTATAATTGCCTAGTTATAAGTCTTTAGTTGTGTATCTTTTATACTATAGAGTATTGATACTCTGATATCCTAATATAGCGAGTATTGCCTAGATAAGTAGTGTATGGACCCAATATCCTAGAGATGGACTCATACAATGTAGAAATAGCTAGTTTGACTAGTTTGACCTAGAGTTGACCTAGTTTGACTATTTTTACTTAGAATTGGCCTAATGACCTAGAGATGGACTAGTTTAACTTATTATCATTCCAAAACCTTGTATTGATGTAACTTTCTATATTTAGGTCTTCGGAGCACCATTATGGATATGGTTGATACTTTATCCTAGATTCCAGGCGAGTACATTTGTCACGTCCCAATCCCAAAATACACGGGACCAGGCCATGTGGCAATGGCCAGATAATACAACTCCGAAGGATTTACCAATTTAATGGACCCGACGAAGCATACTATGCTGTCCTAAAATACTATCAAGTCTAATATGCTAACATGCATTAGGTAAATATCTAATCTCATCCACATAATATAAATAAGAAGTGCTGAAATAAATACTGGAAATAAGTGCGGAGTCTGAATGTCATAATACAATCCAAACAAGTCTGATGGGAACAAACCCACTACAATAATGAAATAAGAGTACAGAAGGACATATAAGAGTACTAGGCTAGAACATCTACTAACTAGATAAAGATGCTCCAGCCCTAGGTAGAAGGCCTACTAGTGATCAGGAAAACTCTGAAGGTAACACCTCAAGCTCCTCCTCAGTCGCGTACCTCGCCTTCTGTCCGGGCACGTACACGGTCGGATAGTACGCTCGTCCAAATCTGGAAGGGAACCAGGTCCTCAGAGGGACGTAACAAGATACAAAAATATATGCCGAATATAAATACTGAATAAGTAAATGGGGTGTACTAACCATATAAGTGAATACAATATAAGGACAACCTTGGTACGTATGGGTAGGTGTAGGCATAACGTCTAATACTCCAAAAAGTATGGTATCTGCACATGTAACGTCCATCATTCCGAAGAATGAGGTATCTGCATATATATACATCCGTAATGCTCCGAAGAATGCGGTATATGAATAAAGAAAGTCATTAGATCCGTGGCTCCTCTGGACACTACGGATTCTAATGTGTGTATCCCATACGCCTACCAGTTGTCCTCCCCGCCTAATACAAATATACAAGTCGAATACATGACGTGCATACTACATAACTACATGCCAGGTCTCAAATAACTAAACTAACCTTACTAGGCACTAAACCGTAATGTATAACACACGCACCGATAGCTAGTCGGGTACGCCAACTCGCATCCCAATATGAGTTTATCATCATGATGAGTGAAGAAGTGTCAGTGTCTTGAAAGATATCAGAATATCTTCACAACAATAGGTGAGTCTGCTAGTGACTAAGTCAATACACTACACATCGATGCAATCGTCGACTGCACCCGAGTCATTCTCGGACGAGCACAGTTATACATAATATTTGCAACAACATCTCATGCAACATTTAATAACTTGAATTAAACAGTAAATAAGGCAAGGTATACTTGCCTGGATCCTCAAGCTGCGAATGCCAAAATTCTGCTCCCGAAGCCTCGCCCGAACGATCCAACGATCCTATATATAATATAATATAATAACCATAAGTCACTATTCTAGTATACGCACAAAAGTACAACTACACTGCACTTAGAAGCTAACATAAGTAGGGGTTATAATCGGTCAACTAGAAGGGTCGAGTGTGCAAGTGTCTAAAAATACACAAGTGTCATGTCCCTCTAAACGTACATTTCTCAAATATTACAACCAAGGTCAACTAAGGTTCATGTAGGTGCTAAGTTGTTCTCCAAGACAAGTTTGATAGTGTTAACCATCTAGGTCTCCATGTATGAGTACGTCAAATGTCCTCAAATACTATGCACAACCAGGCAATTAGCTACCATGCTACAAATACGTTTTTATAACTCCAATATGTAAACCCCTTGATTTTCAAGAAATTTTAAATTTAAATTTTTCACAATTTTCTGGAATTTTCTGAAATTTTTCTGTAATTAAACTAAGGTGTTTTAATTATTAAATAATTTTTAAATGATGTTAAATAATATTAAAATATTATGAAAATAATATTTTATGGTGTAAAATAAAAAACTAGACATAGGATAATTTTCCGAGAATTTATTGGACCCCAGAATCAATTTTAAAGCCCTAAAAACTAATTATTTAATTAAACCAAAATAAACCGGGTTTATTTTAAATAAACCAAACCAATTTCTGAACCGGACCGGGTTCATTTGAACCAAACCTAAATCCTTAGCGGGTCGAATCCGGGTCTAACCCAGACCCGACCCACTAGCCCGATCCGACCCGTATTATTTTTTGGATCGGGCCGGATCGGCTAGGATCCGACCCGTCCGCCCGAATCCACCTGACCCGTTATTCCTTTCTCTCCCAAACGCTCAGCCGCCCGACTCCTCACCTCCCCGCCGCCGTGTAACGCCGCCGCCGCCGCTTGGCCTCCCTGCAGCCGCCGCCTGCTCGCCTCCGCCGGCCGCAACCGCCGCCGTTCCCTCTCCCCTCTCCGCCTATATAAGCCATAGCCGACCCGTCATTCTCCTCCTCCGCCCGTCTCCGGTGACCCCGACCTCGCCGCCGACCAGCCTATCCTCCTCTCCTCCAGCACCTCCCCGAGCTCTCACCGACCTCCGCCGACCCGAACCCCCACTCCCAGCGGCCGGACACTGATGCCCTAGCTCGGACACGGCTTGGACGCAGTGTTCAGGACACGGTAGACGCGACGCGGACACGAAGAATTCGATTTCTCGGAGCCCTATTCAGGTACTCATATCTATCTCCTCGTAGCTCTGTTTTCGATTCCGTCAGTTGCATCGTGTAGCCTGCATGACCCCCTCGGTGCCCGTGCAAACCGCTCGGTGCATCGCGTCCTGTGGTGATCGTGAACCACGATCCAAAAACAGGAAAATCAACGCCCTGTTTTACCCCGGAACTGAGTACGCCCCGCCAAACGGGACGACTTGGTCGTGTATGGTCTTCACAGATACGTGCGTGCCGTTGATACGGACGTACGGGATTTCGCAGAAGTTGATTCAGATGTGCGTGCACACCGGAATCAATGCGTATCCGCGGACACCGTCCCGTATCCGTCCTTTCTGAATCTCGCTGTAACTTAGTGTACACATGTCGGATCGAGATAAAACTTGAGCCATCGGACACGTAGCAATACGCTGGTCCTGTGAGCCAAGTTTGGTTCGATTCTGAGAATATTGACAAAATTGCGTGTCGTGGGCCCCACAGGCTCCACTTGACTAGCGATTTTGAGAACGGCTCATCGGAATCCAATTCTGGAAGTTCTATTGGGTTCGTATCATCGTTCCTGACTTGTTGACACTAAGTTGGACGAATTTGGAGACCTTTGACCTTGACACAATTTTCGGTGCAAAGCGGCCCACTTGTGGACCCCGCTTGGACCTGAAAATGTCATTTTTGCCTATGTGTCCAAATTAGACTCAAGGACAGGCATTTCTACCTGATTAATATTTTCTGGATCTAATGGTGATGTCTATTTCAGTAACTGGAGTACTACCTGCAAATTCCACTGAAGCCAGAGCTACAATTGGAGCCGAAACCCTAGGCAAGTGTACCTTGCCATAATTGCAGTATAATGATTCATTTTGTTCTCTTGATTTATTCCTGTGACTATTATACATGCTTAAACCTAGGGCCGTGTGACTTGCTTAGCGTCCGATTAATAGTCGGGTGCCAACCCCGTACGCGGAGTTGTGCAACGTCACCTAGAGATGGTTATCGTGACATTTACATTCTCGTACTTGCCATATCAAGTACATTATACCCATGACACCTGACACGAATCATGAGACAGAATCTTCCTAAAATATTTAAGGTGATTCTGTATAGGATACAGATTTCATGACTTGGACATTATTTGCTTAGATTCTGACTTGCTGCATTAGTTATGATCCTGCGTGTCATGGACATGAGACGTGAGATTACATTGGGTGGGGAAAGATTTACCATACAAAAGGCTGATTATATATATATAATAATTTAATGGAAGTGCCTTAGTCTCTGGCAACAGAACTATGGTACCGTACTGGCCCTTCGAGAAAATACTGCTATGGTTTCTTCAACACTGATCCTGTAGTAGTCTCAGCCTGAGTATGACTAAAACTCTCACTTGCATATCACTTAGCTGGTTATTTATTTACCCTATTATTTCATTTATTGCTGCACTGCATTTATTTTGGCATGAGCTTTCTTGTACCTTACTATGTCCCCTGAGGACCTGGATCCGGATTATGTCCCCAGGATTAGCAGACGAGGTCTATCCAGAGGTATACGGAACATGAGCACTTCTCGGAGCAGTACCAGAACCTGAGGACGAGGTGATCGCTGAGGACTTCTCCTGAACATCTGCTTCTTCCATGTTCAGTTTTATGGCAATTAAACTCTTTATTTCCTGTTTAAATGAACTTATATAAACAGACTTAATATCGGGTTGTTCCCCGATTTTTAATGACTTGTGACTGGATGTTGTTTATTTCTTTTGCTGATATTGCTATCTTTATTTTGTGGATGAGATAGTAAACCCTGACTATTGTAATACAACTTAAGTATGCCCCGATGGATCTATTAAATTGGGTTTGTCTATCGGTGCGTGCTGCTGGCCATTGCCACGTGGCTAGTCCCTCGATATTTTGGGACTGGGACGTGACACAATATCTTATAACACTAAATACGTATCCTAGCTATTAGGTTAAGGTACACATATGATAAATTAGTCTAAGGACCTAGGTACTACACAAATACAAGTGTTATACTAACAACCTAGTCATTGGCATAGCTCATGCAATATTTAATAACTAAATACCATTCCAACCAATATACATATATTTTCTAGATAATAGGGTTTACTATATTCATGGGTTCATGCAACAACAATAAGAAGGAGGAGGAGGAGGTGAATGTGTATACCTAGGGTTAGTTATGAAAAGGAAGGGGGGTGCTCAGCCTGCGGCCCGTGGGTGGCCTATCTCCGGCGGGTGGGGGTGCTCCGGCGAGCAAGGATGCACAACAACAGCAGCAGCTCGCAACAGCAGAAGTGGCAGAGGCTTGGCTCGGGGTTGATGGTTGTGGAGGTGGCTATCGTGAGGGAGGTGATGGTGGCTGATGGTCGGAGGACTGTGGTGGTGGTGAGGGGATGGTGGGGTTGATGGTAGTGGTGGAGGTTAATGGAGGAGGAGGTAGTCGTGGGTTAACCGTCGGAGGAGGAGGAGAAGCTCGGGTGTTTGAAGAGGTGGTAGCAGTGGGGTGGTCGTTGATGGTGAGGGTGGTGGTTGATGGTCGGGGGGAGAAGGCTGCTAGGGGAGGAGGAGAGGAAGAAGGAGGTTATGGTTGTTATCGATGGTGGTGGAGGTTGATGGTGGAGCTCGGGTGGTTGGCTGGTGAGAGAGAGAAGAGGAAGAAGGTGGCTGTGGAGATGGTGAGGTTGCTGTGGTGGTGGTGAGGGGACCGTGGTGGTGGTGGTCAGGTGTTGGTGAGGGAAAGAAGAAGGAGAGGAGATGGCAGGGGGGTGGTCATAGAGGTGAGGGCGGTTGATGGTCGGAGGAGGAAGCTGCTAGGGGAGGAGAAGAGGAAGAAGGAGGTGATGAAGGTTAGGGTTTCGGTTTTTGATGGGGAGGTGGTAGTGGCTGAAATTTTTGAGAGGGAGAGAGAGAGTTAATAAAGGAAAGAGAGAGAGAGAGAGAGAGGAGGTAAGCATGGGGATTAGGGCCGGCTACATACCTATTTCTAGGGATGGGGGAGGGATTTTTATGAGGGAATGAGTGGTGGGGTTAATTTTGAATGGAGGGTTATGATTGGATGTAGGTGTAAAGTGTTGTGTTGTACATACAAAAATGGGAAGAAAATATTGGGTGACCGATCAAAGTATGAAGGAGGGCTTCTTTATTGTTTTTATCCAATGGGAGGTGGACACCTAGTTGCTTATTTGCAGAAAGGCCCCCAAAAATTTGAAAATTGTACAAATAAAGGAGAATTGGGATTGGATGAAGAAAACACCATGTTTGGTGTGTTGTAGTAGATTAAATTGGTATGTGATATTTTGTATGAACCATGAGGGTGTGAGTGGGGGTTTGGGTTGGTGTTGGATTTAGTTTTGGGTTAGGTTGAATCATTGCACCAATTTAATTAAAATTAGTGTCAATGGTGTTCTTTAATTAATTGAAAGTACATAGGATTAAAATTGGGTGGGAAACAAGTATCATGGATGTAGTAGACTCAGAATAGATTATTGTCATAAATTGGGTCGCACAAAACGGGTCGAGATTGTGTCTCTAATTTCGATTGGAACGGACAAAGATGCAAAGTTAGATTTATTTGGATTTAAAATAGATATTTGTAACGAATATTATGCGACTAAAATGAAGCACATGAGAGGGTATTTATGAGTTACACAAAGGTCAGAATGGAAGGCTGGCACGTCTAGGCCAAGTGTGTAAAATTTGTTTGAAAGCAAAATCTAGAGTAGCGCTCCAAATATTGGAACAACGATAAGGTGTACCAGGTGATACAAAATTTTGTACATTAATATAAAACACTATGTTCTAATTCTAAATGGCTCCAAACTAACCCTAGTCTCTCTATCTAAGCCAGGTAGACCTAAATTTGGTCGAGGGGGTTTATAATCTACCCTCTTTAGAGCATTTCGTCCACGAAATAAAAATAGACATAAGGTAAAAACTATTGACTAAAATTAAATGCTACTACATACCCAGGCCTTCAAAGAGATGGAAGAAACGCTGCCGAATATCATCCTCTCATTCCCAGGTCGACTCGCCTGGTGCATAATTCCTCCATGCGACACGAACTAGAGGGATAGTATGACCTTGCAACACCTTCTCGCTCTTGTCTAGAATCTCTACAGGCTCCTCCTGATATGACAAACTCGGTCCGACAGTGATCTCTGAGTTGTCAAGCACATGACTCGAATCTGACATGTACCTCCTTAACTGAGATACATGGAAGACGTCATAAACTCCTTCTAATGTTTGTGGCAATGCTAATCTGTAGGCAACCTCTCCGATGCGTTCCAACACATCGAAGGGTCCGATGTACCTCAGAATCAGCTTTCCTCTGCCTCCAAATCTGATGGTCCCTCGGGTAGGCGAGATTTTTAGAAACACATGATCTCCAATCTGGAACTCTAGGGGTCGTCGGTACACGTTTGCCCAATGTTTTTGCCTGTCCTGTGCTGCTCGCAGGTGCCCTTGGATCTTTTTTACCTTCTCCACTGTACGAACAACCAACTCTGGTCCAAGAATCTGCCTCTCGCCCACATCACTCCAGCATACTGGGAACGATACTTCCTGCCATACAATGCCTCATAGGAAGCCATCTGAATGCTCGCTTGATAGCTATTATTGTAGGAAAACTCGATCAAATATAAATGGTCCTCCCATGATCCAATAAAATCAAGCATGCACGCCCTCAACATGTCCTCCAGTATCTGAATGGTGCGTTCGGACTGGCCATCCGTCTGCGGGTGATACGATGTGCTGAACTTCAGGCGGGTATCGAGACTCTCTTGCATGCTCCGCCAAAAGTAAGATGTGAACCTCGTATCTCTGTTAGACACTATACTGACTGGCACCCCATGCAGTCGTACGATCTCCCTCGTATATATTTCTACTAAGACCTCTGTAGACTGCCCAACTCTGAAAGGTAAAAAGTGAGCGAACTTGGTGAGTCGATCCACAATCACCCACACTGTATTGCGACCACTATGATTCCTCGGAAAGCCCGTAACAAAGTCCATAGTGGTGTGCTCCCATTTCCACTCAGGTATCAGGAGTGGCTGTAGTAAGCCTGCAGACCTCTGATGCTCAGCCTTGACCTGCTGACACACCAGGCACTTCGCCACAAAGCGGACTATCTCCCTCTTCATTCCATGCTACCAATAGTACTGTCTCAAGTCTCTGTACATCTTTGTGCCTCCTGGATGAATAGAGTATGATGAACTGTGTGCCTCCGACATCAGTTCCTGACGAAGTTCTCTGTTCGGAACATAGAGACGATCTCCATATCTCAAAGTCTCGTCCCCATGTATGCGCAATCCTGTCTGCATCCCGGCCTCTGTCCTCTGTCAAAGTATCTGGAATATGGCATTTGTTGGTAAGGCAGCCTTGATCCTCTCAACCAATGTCGATTGCACCTGAAAACTTGACAACTAGCCGTCTACTCTGGGCATAATGACCTATATACCCAACTTTTCCAGATCTCTCAATAGGTGTTGCTGGATAGTCAAAAAGAATGCCATGGGCCTCCTGCTTAATGCGTCAGCTACCACATTTGCCTTTTTCGGATGGTACTGTAGCTCAATCTCAAAGTCTGTCATCTCCTCGAGCTAACGTCTTTGTCTCTGGTTCAGGTCCTTTTGAGTATAGACGTACTTCAGGCTTTTATGATCTATGAATATCTCCACCCGCTCTCCGTATAGGTAGTGCCTCCAAAGATTCAGGGCAAAGATCACTGCAACAAGCTCCAAGTCATAAGTGGGATAGTTTTTCTCATGTGTCCTCAGCTGCCTAGAGGCATAGGCCACAAATTTCCTATGCTGCATCAAGACACATCCTAATCCTTTCCCAGACGCATCGCTGTAGATCACAAATCCTCCGGGTCCAGAAGGTATAGTCAAAATAGGTGTCGTAGTCAGACGCTTCTTCAGTTCATCGAACGCTGTCTGACACTCCTCTGTCCAAATGAACTCCTGATCCTTGTGGGTCAAGCGGGTCATCAACTCTGTGATCCTCGCGAAGTTCTCTACGAACCTCCGATAATATCCGGCAAGTCCTAGGAAACTCCACACCTCCGAGATATTGGTAGGGGTCGGCCACGTCTCTACTGACAAAATATTCGCTGGATCTACTGAAATACCATCTCTTGAGATAACATGCCCGAGAAAAGAGACACGGTCTAGGAGGAAACTCACACTTGCTCAATTTGGCATAGAGCCTCTCATGCCTTAGCGTTTCCAACACTAACCTCAAGTGCTCCCCGTGCTCCTCGTGGTTCTTTGAATACACCAAGATGTCGTTGATTAAGACTACCATGAACTGGTCCAAATACTGGTAGAAGACTCTGTTTATCAGGTTCATAAATACTGCAGACGCATTCATCAGTCCAAAAGGCATCACCAAGAACTCGTAGTGGCCATAACGAGTCCTGAATGCCGTCTTTGGAATATCTTCTCTCCGCACCTTTACTTGATGATAGCCCGATATCAAGTCGATCTTTATGAACACCACTGCTCCTATCAGCTGGTCGAACAATTCATCAATCTGCGGCATGGGGTGCTTGTTCTTGATAGTCAAAGCATTAAGGGCTCTGTAATCAATGTACATACAAAATATCCCATCCTTCTTTGGTACAAACAACACTAGTGCTCCCCAGGGTGATGCACTAGGACGGACAAATTCCTTGTTCTGTAACTCCTCTAACTGTAGCTTCAGCTCATTTAGTTCCCTCTTCGCCAACTGGTACACATTTGAAGATACCGGCGCTGCTCCAGGTACCAACTCAATAGTGAACTCCATCTCTCTATCCGACGGTAGGTCTCGCAACTCCTCCGGGAAAATATCCTCGAACTCTGTAACTATTGGTGGGGGTGGCATCTCCATAGCCATGTAAACTCCAACTGTCTGGCCTACTCCTTACTCGATGGTCCCCCACACGTACTCGAACTCTGAGTGATCTGGCGGTCTAAAAATGACACTACCCCTCCGGCAATCCAGTATGGCATTGTACTGGCTCAACCAGTCCATACCTAGCACAACATCGAAGTTTGACATCGAAAATACCAAAAATTGAGCTCTCATCTCTCGACCACACACGACTACTGAGCACGTTCTAATAGTACTGGTAACCGGTACGATACCTCCTCCAGTAAGAATCTTCCAACTCTTAGGTAAGGGAAAAGTAGCTACTCTATGCATAGATACAAAACTAGTAGATATGAAAGATAGTGTTGCACCAGAATCAAATAATGCAGTCGCAGGTAATGATGGAACTAAAATGGTACCGGTGATAGCTTCCCCTTCTGGTTCCTACTCAGTCACTGCTAGTGCAAAGACCTGCCCGTGCCTCTGCCCTTCGGCCTGTTGTCTGGCTCAATCAAACTATACCTCATGTGGGGCCAGGGGTAGTCCCCTCTGAAATCCACTGGGTGCAGGTGGACGTTGACCTCCTGTCTGAGGTGGTATCCTCTGGGCTGGTGTCACTGGACTTTATCCTGTCTGTGGTGCTGCATCCCTGCGCTGTGGACAATCTCGGGCAAGATGTTGACTCGCTCCACAGATCATGCATAATCCCAGCTTCTTTCGGCAATCCCTGATAATATGTCCCTTCTTGCCGTAATGGTGACAAGTCGGAAGCTCCTAGTGCTGGTATGGTGCTAGCCTCTACTGTGTCTGCGCTCCCGGACGACGGATCGGTCCTCCCACTCCGGGCTGAGCTCTGGCTGGTACGACCATGCTGGTTTACCTCAATCCTTTGCCAATAGCCTCCTGGATCCTAGCCTCTGTCAGAACCTCCTCGTAAGAGATCCTCGTCTGGGTGGTAGTGTACCTCTGTAGCTCGTAAGACAGACCATGATAGAATTTTCTATCCTTCTCTAGATCATTGGGTATTAGGGCGGTACCAAATCTACTAAGTCGACTGAACTCTGCGTCATACGCATCTACGGTCATATTTTCTTGCTCTAGGTACAGGAACTGAGAGTATAGTGCATTTTTGACCATAGCCGGGAAGTACTTCGTATTGAAGTATTCTAGAAATTGCTTCCACGTCTACTTCTTGCCGATGCTGCACTCCATGGAGTCCCACCAGTGATGGGCATTGCCTTTCAATTGGGCCCTCACTGCGGTCATCCAAAGGTCCGAAGGTAGCTGAAAAGCCTCCAGCAGGATCTCCGTGTTGGCGACCCAATCAGAGATCTCCTCTGCGATCTCACTGCTCGAAAAGGTATCCGGGCCCATCTGACGAAACCCTTGAATAGTACCAGCTGGCTGAAAAGGTGCATGTACGGGTGCTGGGGTAGATGTCCTCTCCAGAACTGCCATCAAGCTTTGTCTCATAGTCTCGGCCTGATGCCATTGTGCCTGCATCATGGCCTGAAAAAACTGGAATATCTGCGGCTGTCTCTCGGGATATGGCATTTGAGGTAGAAAGGGTGGAGGTGGTGGCAATAGGACCTCCGGCTGTGCCGTAGGTGTCTCTTGAGACACCGGCCTCTCGGGCTGCTGCATCGGCGTGGCCCTCGAAGTCTATGTCATGTCCCGATTCCGTGAAATCGATAGTCGTCTCCCGGGCGTGACCGCCGTGCAGGCCTAGGTCACCGCACAAGGCTAAAGTATTTTTGCATAACGAGCACATATTCAGAGTACGTAGATAATTGAACACATATTTGAAATATGGAAAAGTTTCCTTTATTGATAATGAACATCTATTACAAACTCTTGAACGAGTCAGCTAATTGCCGCACGGACTTACAAAAGTGTTGACATAAAATGAGATAGCAGTCCTGTATATTACATCCCTTTACTAATTTTCAAAATGTAAAGACCTCCGGGCGGGATGACGGCCTTCCCACGGAGCTGCATTGTGTATTGAGTTGCTAGCTCCTTCCTTCAAGTACTTCAAAATGTGGCGCGATCAGGATGCGCCTACAGTTGGACTGGATTGGGAAGACGACTTCGGCTCCTCGCTTGGCTCTCCTTAGTGCGGTGAACCTGTTTCAATGAGGGTCAGTACATCAAAATATACTGGTGAAGGCGAGCTAATCCAACTATACCAATCAACACATTGTTTTAATCAAGTATCCATATTATTTGTGATCTTTCTATCTTGCCTTAGTTCATTTTACAAGCAGCAATATATAATAAAACTACTGAAATGAACTTGTCACCGTTCGGTGACTTTTATTTGCCCGTCTTAACCACCTGCACAATACTTACCATGCCTTCCCTGCCACGAAGACACAAGTTAGCTTGCAACAGGTTTAAATATACGATATGGATCACTGGCCAGATGCCACGAGGGACGGTTTATAGTCTCAAGACGGAAGGGTGTGCAACACGGGTGGTGAGCCCCCGTTGTACGCCTCAATCCGATGATACAGACGACTATACAGATCGTTTCGTCCAGATCAGATAGGTCCCAGTGCCCCGACGACCATCCGCAGGAACCAGAAACCTTGTGCACAAGTTGTCCGTGATCAAACGATATTCTTCTGAATTTCTAAGGAAAATACTTAGCATGATATAAGTTCCATAGCATAACGGTTTTGCATAGTCTTTCTGATCAATATATTGCATAGCCAGATGAGTTTCGTACATAGCATAATTTAAAGAAGAGTATACATTCTAACTTGTATTTATGCATATGATAAATATTCCAAACGAACAAGCATGCATATAAGTAACCGTTCACAAGTTTTATTTGACAATCATACTGATCCAAGTCTATTTCTTTTTATCTTGACATCTTTTGGTTATTACTTGGTATCGTCTGATCGGGGCAAACAAGAATACAAGATTTTTCGATGTGAAGACTTGGAAGAAGGGCTAGCTAATCGGGATGGTAGCCATTCACTTAGTTCGTTGGACGGGAAAAGGAAAGAGGCGCTTCAAGACTCCGCTTGTACGTCGCCAACTGCTCGTTCACCTGCATCCACGAACAGCTTGATCAATACCTCTTCCACCATTTCTAATCTCGGAATTGAAGTACATCTCAATGAACGAAAATAATGAAATCCATCAAAACCGTTCAAGAAAACACAAGCAAATCCAAAAACCAACTCAAAGCACGAAAGCAACAAGCGACATCGAAATCTGAGGCAACAAAAGATGCAGCGGAGAGGTCCCTCCTGACTCTGTCGCTAAGTCGATCACGGGGGCACAATCCACCGAATATGGAATCGATTCCGAAGAAGCAAATCCATAAAGAGGATGGGTTTTTGTTTCAATCTATCCCGATCGAACGATACCATCTCGTATTTTTTAGCCGCGCTCCCCGAATAGGGGGAACGGGGCACCACATCCTACCCAACTAATTGAAAGTTTCGTCCCGAAACTTAGGAATAGAACCTACTGCTAGGAAACATTACGTTGAGGTAGAAGCTTAGAAGGAAGCGGACAATCTCGAGATAAGTGGCCCTGTCCGTCATAGTTGAAGCATAGACCTTTCCGTAGGTAACAATTGGCAGTGGTGTGCCCCGGCTTTTTACAAAAATTACAGTAGGGCCCTGGGTTCCCTTTTTGTGAACTGCCATTGTTTAGGCACTTTGAAGCATTATTTTCTCTTTCGTTGCTTTGGTGTTTGTGATTGGAGGTATGTACAGCGCCGACAGGAACGTGAGGATACTGCGGTTCAAGGGAAAGGGCATGATTCAGGACTCCCTGTATAGTCTCGTATTGATGAACGACAACGTGCACATAAATGGCAGGATGCAGACCACCTTTAAACCTTCTAGCTCGACTCGCTGCATCAGGTAAATAGGTACTAGCGAATTTGGAGAGTCGGTTGAATTCGGCGGAATATTGTTTTACTGTCATGCTGCCCTGTCGTAGCTGCACAAACTCGTTCTCCTTCCGACGACGCACTGGAGGGGGTATAAACTCCTCTTCAAATGTGGCATAAAAAGTTGCCCACAAGATCGCCTCCTCTCCATGATCAACTTGAAGAGATCTTCGATGCATGTCCCACCAATCGTGCACGTTGAGGCAGAGCTGTAGTTGTGCGCATGCGATACACTTCTCTTCGGGGACCTCTAGCAGAGTGAAGTGGTCTTCAAGTTCGGCCAACCAATCTAGAGCCACGATTGGGTCCTCAGTCCCGTTGAATGGAGTGTTGCAGACTTTCTTGAAGTCGCCAAAGTCGAAGGCAGTCACATCCCTCTTTCTTGGAGTTTGAGGCATCTCAACTTCAAGCACGGGCTGTTCCACCAGAGTCGCCGCTGTTGTCGCAAAATGGTTGGAGGCCAAAGTCTGCACGATCTATTGCAGGGTATCTACCTGCTTCTGTTGGACCGAGAACCGAGCTTCTATATTGTCTTGAAACTTGAGTTGCCTTTCCTCCGCTCGCTTCTCGGCCCGTTCGTAGCGAGCCTCGTCCCTTTGTTGGTTTGCCTCCAACATCCGTAATATTTGCTGGATGGGATCGACGCGAGACATGGCTCGCTGACTTCGCGAACTTCCTGAACTACTTTCTTGGCCTTGCGTTTCGTCCGGTGCTAGCGCTGAGGATTGCGCTGGTGCCATTCCTTCAAAAGAAGGTAAATTACATTAGGATCATAATGTATTATGGACTTATTGCATGAACGTATCTCATTTTGGCCTAACAAGTTCAAGAGTTCGTACAGGGGTTTATCGTTAAAGGAACTTTTCCCATACGAGGGTCAAAGAAACCTGAAGCTGTGCTCTGATACCAACATGTCATGCCCCGATTCCATGAAATCGATAGTCGTCCCCTGGGCGTGACCGCCGTGCGGGCCTAGATTGCGCACCGCACAAGGCTAAAGTATTTTTGCATAACGAGCACATATTCAGAGTACGCAGATAATTTAACACAGATTTGAAATATGGAAAAGTTCTCTTTATTGATAATGAATATCTATTACAAACTCTTGAACGAGTTAGCTAATTGCCGCACGGGCTTACAAAAGTGTTGACACAAAATGAGATAGCAGTCCTGTACATTACATCCCTTTACTAATTTTCAAAATATAAAGAACTCCGGGCGGGATGACGGCCTTCCCACGGAGCTGCATTGTGTATTGAGTTGCTAGCTCCTTCCTTCAAGTACTTCAAAATATGGTGCGATCAGGATGCGCCTACAGCTGGACTGGATTGGGAAGACGACTTCGGCTCCTCGCTTGGCTCTCCTTAGTGCGGTGAACCTGTTTCAACGAGGGTCAGTACATCAAAATATACTGGTGAAGGCGAGCTAATCCAACTATACCAATCAACATGTTGCTTTAATGAAGCATGCATATTATTTGTGGTCTTTCTATCTTTCCTAAGTTTATTTTACAAGCAGCAATATATAATAAAACTACTGAAATAAACTTGTCACCGTTCGGTGACTTTTACCTGCCCGTCTGAACCACCTGCACAATACTTACCATGCCTTCCCTGCCACGAAGACACAAGTTAGCTTGCAACTGGTTTAAATATATGATATGGATCACTGGCTAGATGCCACGAGGGACGGTTTATAGTCTCAAGACGGAAGGGTGTGCAACGCGGATGGCGAGCCCCCGCTGCACGCCTCAATCCGACGATACAGACGACTATATAGATCGTTCCGTCCGGATTGGATCGATCCCAGTGCCCCGGCGACCATCCGCAGGAACCAGAAACCTTGTGCACAAGTTGTCCGTGATCAAACGACATTCTTCTGAATTTCTAAAGAAAATACTTAGCACGATATAAGTTCTATAGCATAACAGTTTTGCATAGTCTTTCTGATCAATATATTGCATAGCCAGATGAGTTTCGTACATAGCATAATTTAAAGAAGAGTATACATTCTAACTTGTATTTATGCATATGATAAATATTCCAAATGAACAAGCATGTATATAAGTAACCGTTCATAAGTTTTATTTGACAAGCATACTGATCCAAGTCTATTTCTTTTTATCTTGACATCTTTTAGTTATTACTTGGTATCGTCTGATCGGGGCAAACAAGAATGCAAGATTTTTTGATTTAAAGACTTGGAAGAAGGGCTAGCTAATCGGGATGGTAGCCACTCACTTAGTTCGTTGGAAGGAAGAAAGAAAGAGGCGCTTCAAGACTCCGCTTGTACGCCGCCTACTGCTCGTTCACCTGCATCCACGAACAGCTTGATCAATACCTCTTCCACCCTTTCCAATCTTAGAATTGAAGTACAGCTCATTGAACGAAAACAATGAAATCCATCAAAACTGTTCAAAAAAATACAAACAAATCCGAAAACCAAATCAAAGCACGAAAGCAACAAGCGACATCAAAATTTGAGGCAACAAAAGATGTAGCAGAGAGGTCCCTCATGACTCTGCTGCTAAGTCGATCCCGGGGCACGGTCCACTGAATATGGGAATCGATTTCGAAGAAGCAAATCCATAAAGTGGATGGGTTCTTGTTTCAATCTATCCCGATCGAACGATACCATCTCGTATTTCTTAGCCGCGCTCCCCGAATAGGGGGAACGGGGAACCACAGTCTGACCCTCGAGGTGTTGTGTAGGGACAGTCTATGAAGTCTGGCCCTCGTGCTGCTGCGTCGGATCGGCCTGAGAAGTCTGGCGCCAGTCTATCAACGGGGCCTGTTATATCACCGTGATCTGTGGAGCTGGCTGCTCCCCCGTGGTCCCTGGGATGTATCCCCCCTCTTCGCAGTAGCGGACGACACAATGGCACCGTATGCCTCGCATCCGCTACGCAAGTTCATCTCTCTGCAAGAGATAGAACTACATTAAAAAGTACAAAAGAAAATAAACATGATGCAGATATTCAAATAATTAAATACGAAGGAGGTTCAAAGATGGTAGTCAAGGCGGATGAGATCTAATAATTTCTATCCTATTACAAGCTCGCTGGGCATGATACCATACCACAAGCGATAAACATAGAGACCTGAATGGGCCACCACTAAAACCATGTCACACTCCAGTCCCAAAATACACGGGACCAGGCCACGTAGGAATGGCCAACTAATACGACTCCGAAGGATTTCCCAATTTAATGGACCCAACGAAGCGTACTACGCTATCCTAAAATACTATAAAGTCCAATATGTTAACATGCAGCAGGTAAATATCTAATCTCATCTACATAATATAAATAAGAAGTGCTAAAATAAATACTGAAAATAAGTGCGGAGTCTGAATGTCATAATATAATCCGAATAAGTCTAATGGGAACAAACCCACTACAATACTGAAATAAGAGTACGGAAGGACAGATAAGAGTACTAGACTAGAACATCTACTAACTAGATAATGATGCTCCAGCCCTTGGCAGAAGGCCTACCAGTGATAAGGGAAACTCTGAAGGTAACACCTCAAGCTCCTCCTCAGTCACATACCTCGCCACCTGTTCGGGCCCGTACACGGTCTGATAGTACGCCTCGTCCAAATCTGGAAGGGATCCAGGTCCTCAGAGAGACGTAACAAGATACAAAAATATATGCCGAATATAAATACTGAATAAGTAAAGGGGGTGTACTAACCATCTAAGTGAATGCAATATGAGGACAACCTTGGTACGTATGGGTAGGTGTAGGCATAACGTCCAACACTCCGAAGAGCATGGTATCTGTGTATGTAACGTCCATTATTCCGAAGAATGAGGTATCTGCATATATATACATCCGTAACGCTCCAAAGAACGCAGTATCTGAATAAAGAAAGTCATTGGATCCGTGGCTCCTCTGGACACTACAGATTCCAATGTGCGTATCCCATACGCTTACCAGTTGTCCTCTCCGTCCAATGCAAATATACAAGGCGAATACATGACGTGCATACTACGTAACTACATACCAGGTCTCAAATAACTAAACTAACCTGACTACGTACTAAACCGTAATGCATGTCACACGCACCGATAGCTAGTCGGGTATGCCAACCCGCATTCCAACATGAGTTTGTTATCGTGATGAGTGTAAGAAGTGTCTGGGTCTTGGAAGATATCAGAATATCTTCACAACAGTAGGTGAGTCTGCTAGTGACTAAGTCAATACATTAAACATCGACGCAATCGTCGACTGCACCCGAGTCATTCTCGGACACGCACAATTATATATAATATTTGCAACAATATCTCATGCAACATTTAATAAATTGAATTAAAAAGTAAATAAGGCAAGATATATTTGCCTGGATCCTCAAGCTGCGAATGCCAAAATCCTGCTCCCGAAGCCTTGCCCGAACGATCCAATGATCCTATATATATAATATAATATAATAACCATAAGTTATTATTCTAGTATACGCACAAAAGTACAACTACACTGAACTTAGAAGCTAACGCAAGTAGGGGTTATAATCGGTCAACTAGAAGGGTCGAGTGTGCAAGTGTCTAAAAATGCACAAATGTCATGTCCCTCTAAACGTACATTTCTCAAATATTATAACCAAGGTCAACTAAGGTTTATGTAGGTGCTAAGTTTTTCTCCAAGACAAGTTTGATAGTGTTAACCATCTAGGTCTCCATGTACGAGTACGTCAAATATCCTCAAATACTGTGCACAATAAGACAGTTAGCTACCATGCTACCAATACGTTTTTACAACTCTAAATATCGTGTAACACTAAACACGTGTCCTAGCTATTAGGTTAAGGTTCACATATGATAAATTAGTCTAAGGACCTAGGTACTACAAATACAAGTGTTATACTAACAACGTAGTCATGGACGTAGCTCATGCAATATTTAATAACTAAATACCATTCCAACCAATATACATATATTTTCTAGATAATAGGGTTTACTATATTCATGGGTTCATGCAACAACAACAAGAAGGAGGAGGAGGAGGTGAACGTATATACCTAGGGTTAGTTCTGAAAAGGAAGGGGGGTGCTCGGCCTGCGGCCCGTGGATGGACGGTCTCCGACGGGTAGGGGTACTCCGGCGGGCAAGGCTACACAACAGCAGCAGTAGCTCGCAACAGCAGCAGTGGCAACACCTTTGCTCGGGGTTGATGGTCATGGAGGTGGCTGTCATGATGGAGGTGGTGGCGGCTGATGGTCGGAGGACTTTGGTGGTGGTGAGGGGATGGTAAGGTTGATGGTGGCGGTAGAGGTTAATAGATGAGGAGGTGGTTGTGGGTTGACTGTCGGAGGAGGAGGAGAAGCTCGGGTGTTTGAGGATGTGGTAGTAGTGGGGTGGTCATTGATGGTGAGGGTGGTAGTTGATGGTCGGGGAAGGAGGCTGCTAGGGGAGGAGGAGAGGAAGAAGGAGGTCTTGGTGGTTATCGATGGTGGTGGAGGTTAATGGTGGAGCTCGGGTGGTTGGCTGGTGAGAGGGAGGAGAGGAAGAAGGTAGTTGTGGAGATGGTAAGGTTGTTGTGGTGGTGGTGAGGGGACCATGTGGTGGTGATGAGGTACTGGTGAGGGGAAGAATGAGGAAAGGAGATGGCAATGGGATGGTCATGGAGGTGAGGGCAGTTGATGGCCGGAGGAGGAGGCTGCTAGGGAAGAAGAAGAGGAAGAAGGAGGTGGTGAAGGTTAGGGTTTCGATTTTTGATGGGGAGGTGGTGGTGACTAATTTTTTTGAAGAGGAAGAGCGAGTTAATGGAGGAGAGAGAAAGGAGGTGAGCATGGGGATTAGGGCCGGCTACATACCTATTTCTAGGAATGGGGGAGGGATTTTCATGAGGGATTGAGTGGTTGGGATGGGGTTAATTTTGAATGGAGGTTAGTGATTGGATGTAGGTATAAAGTGTTGTGTTGTACACACAAAAATTAGGAAAAAATATTAGGTGACCGGTTAAAGTATGAAGGAGGGCTTCTTTATTGTTTTGCTCTAACGAGAGGTGGACACCTAGTTGCTTATTTGCACAAAGGCCCCCAAAAATTTAGAATGCACAAATAAAGGAAAATTGGGATTGGATGAGAAAAAACACCATATTTGGTGTGTTGTAGTGGATTAAATTGGTGTGTGGTATTTTATATGAACCATGAGGGTGTAAGTGGGGGTTTGGGTTGGTGTTGGGTCTAGTTTTGGGTTTGGTTGAGTCATTGTACCAATTTAATCAAAATTAGTGTCAATGGTGTTCTTTAATTAATTGGAACTGCATAGGATTAAAATTGGGTGAGACACAAGTGTCATGGACGTAGTAGACTTGAAATAGATTATTGTCATAAATTGGGTCGCACAAAATGGGTCGAGATTGTGTCTCCAATTTCAATTGAAACGAACAAAGATGCAAAGTTAGATTTATTTAGATTTAAAAATAGATATTTTAACGAATATTGTGTGACTAAAATAAAGCGCGTGAGAGGGTATTTATGTAAACCCCCTCGACCAATTTAGGGTTAAATTTGAATTAAACCAAGAGACTAGGATTTATTTGAATTTAATTAGAATTTATGTGCGACAATTATAGGTACCCCTCTGACCATTGTGTAACCTTAGATACTCGTCCTTTCGTCACCTCCTAGCTACACGATATTCGAGTAAATAGAACGTCAAGCGCGCTGCATTTAACCTATTTAAATTGAGGGTAATTTTACCTCAAGCAGAACTTAACCAAGCCCACATACACTCTTCCTTTGGACCAGCCCCACCCCAACAAAGTCGGACAGGCCAGTCCCTATGCCAGCCCATCAATTCTCTATATAAATAGCATGCTCCTTATATTAAACCCTAACTCATTATTCATTACCCCACATTCAAATCCTAGCCGATCTCTTCCACATCCAAACCCTAGCCGATCACCCCCTTCGACTTCACAAGCACCCCACCACCGCCTAAAGCCGCCACCACTACTGCTCGAACATCGCCGACATCGCAGCATTACCCTCAAGTCACCGGACCACCAGTGATCCCGCCTTTAAAACCCAACCCCCGTTCAAAACTCGACTGCCCCGATTCCCGGCGACCCCCTCCGACACCCACGATCACCCCCTGCCAGGCGGAGCGTCATCTTCCCCGCGGTCGAGAGCCACCCCCGCGCCGCCTTGGCCCTGCACTCGCCGCTGCTCAGAGTTGCTGCTGCTACTGCGGCTACGCAGTTGTTGATCCAGCCGTTGCAGCCCCTGCCTTACCTGCCGGCCACAGCCGGAGCTCCGCTACTCGACGGAGGACGACCAGCCAGCAAGGTAATCCTCGTCCAGCCTGCTAGGTATTCACCCTGTACCCTTCCCCTTAGTATCGTGTTCTTGTATGATCATCGTATTGTCGTGTCGAGAGGTTTTAGTCTTGGACACAAATTTATTAACCATAAACTATATATAAAATGGCAGGATGGTTAACAAACTTAGAATTGTTCAGTAACTAGCAATTACCTTAATTACAAGACATGTCATCGAGGACCAGTATTTTATCTGTACATATGGACATAAACCAAGTATAATGAACATAGAAACTAAGGACATGTGTTTGCACAGAACAGAAATTGTGGTCAACCCGTAACTCGATAAATTATTGTCTCGAGGCATATGTTAACCGAGGACAGAACACGTGTACACCCTAGCTACGTGCACACGTGATGCTGTATTCGAGCAGCAGTGAACTTGCGACAGTATTCAAGTATAGCGTCGTAGTCGTATGTAGTTAATACTCAGCGTCTGATGTCAGTATTTGTTATGTTATATTATATATCTAGGGTCTTTGGATCAGCCAGGAGACGCTACAGCAGCAGGCTATTGGCATTCACATCTTGAGGACTCAGGCAAGATACCTTGCCATATTTACTGTCTAATTTAAATTATGCATAAGTTGTATTTTATTCTTGTTGCTTTCTTTTTATACAACTGTGAGCGTCCGAGATTGACTCGGGTGCTGTCGACGGATACGTTGATGATTAGTATACTTAACCTAGTTCGTAGTGACTTACCCCATTGGAGGATACTCTGATATCTTCTGAGACCTGACACTTCTACACGTTCTTGGTGAAAATTTCATGTTGGGATGCGGGTTCGCGTGCTCGATTAGCTATCGGCGCGTGTGACATGCATCATGGTTAGTAAGTAATTCAGGATTATTTCAGTGTAGAGACTTGGCATTTAGATATGGAGTATGCACGTCGAGTATTCGACTTGGATATATACATTGGGCGGGGAGGACGACTAGTAGGCATATGGGATACCCCACTCCCTTATACTAACACCGCACTCGACGGAGTGATATAGACATATATATATTACAGATACCACACTCTATAGAACGTCGGACGTTATTATATTCCTACGCCCGTGTTATAGGGGGCATGTGTGGCATATACTAGCCGGTTGCCACGACTGGTGAATTACGTCAGCATATGTCTAGCCTACACCTTCCCATATACTCACAGTTGTCCTCACATTGCATTCACTTAGATGGTTAGCACACCCCTTTATTGTATTTATTTTATTCAGTATTTATATATGGCATGTTTCTATGTATCTTATTACGTCTCTCTGAGGACCTGGTACCTTTTCAGATTTGGACGAGGCATATTACCCCACAGTGTGTGGCCTAGGACAGGAGATGAGGTTCGCTACCGCAGAGGAGTTAGAGGTGCTACTGTCAGAGTTTCTGTTATCACTTGGTAGGCCTTCTGCCTAAGATTGGGAGCATCATTATCTAGTCAGCCGATGCCCTAGTCATTACTCTTTTATCTATTATTTCAGTACTTTTATTCCGTCATAGTAGTGGGTTTGTTCCCACCAGACATTCTTGGTTGTACTATGATATTTTGAGACTGGTGTTTATCTTTCAACAGTTTATTTATTACTTCTTGCTGTTTATTTTATGGATGAGATTAGTTACCTGTTGTGGACTGATATAGGGACATGTTAGTACTTAGGACAACGTAGCACTCTTCGTTAGGATCCATTAAATTGGGATATCCTCGGAGACGTGTCAGCTGGCTATTGCTACGTGGTCTGGTCCCGTGTATTTTGGGACTGGGGCATGACAATTTATCAGTTACACAAAGGTAAGAATGGAAGGCTGGCACATCTAGGACAAGTATGTGAAATTTGTTTGATAGAAAAATCTAGAGTAGCGCTCCAAATATCGGAACAACGGTAAGGTGCACCAAGTGATACAAAATTTTATACATTAATCTAAAATACTATGTTCTAATTCTAAATGGCTCCAAACTAACCCTAGTCTCTCTATCTAACCCAGGTAGACCTAAATTTGGTCGAGGGAGTTTACAACATCTCTCTATTAGTTTTTATTTTATGATAGTGTGTATATATATCACATGTTCTAGAACTGTATACTTGATTCCGATACAGTGGTTACACGGACTGGTACTATATATATCCTGTCAGGAGATGTTATCCCTTACCATGTTCAGCAGGTACTCCTTCACATGTATTTTAGTGCACTTCGTATTCACACACTGCTCGTGTTCAGTGTACCCATAATCGTGTTCATAATGTGTCGTGATTGGATCCATAAGTATTGGTTGGGGATGGGGGAGTAGGCGTTGGTTATGTGATCAAGCCTTAGTGTATTAATGTATATGTCGATTACATATCACACGTGTAATCGAGTTACCATTTTATATTAGTGTTCAACCCAAGCCGATTACATAAGAAACTTGTACTCCAAGGCACATTATCTAGTGTTATCTATTTTATTACTTACAATCATTCCATATTGCGTGTTCTTTACTTTCCAGTTTCTTACCTGTTTAATCTAGCTCATTTCCATTTTCTATTGCTAGTTATCTTGTATTCTTTTCTATTGCCTGTCATATATGCTCTATTATGTATTTGGAACTGCTTTCAGAGGTATGTACTTCGCTCCAATTCTGACTGGATATATTTTTCAAATGATTAGCTTATGGATCAGTGTTCCACTTATTACGGACCGTAGGACGGTGAGCCATTAGAGGGTTCTCCCCTAGAGCAGGAGGACCTAGTGCTAGTGACTGAGGAGGCCTAGTCTTATATTTTGGACCTTGTATTAGTCTCATTTCTAGACTCATGGCATGTATATATTATTATGGGAGTGACTATGTCTAGACTTATGGATTTGGACTTGTGGATGTATTGTGACTCTTATTTTTTTTCTTTTATTCCATATCGCGCTTTCATCCTCCTTTACTTTTATTTTTGTGATTGAGTATTGTTACTATTATCATATACCATATTGTTTCTCCGTTGGGAGTTGAAATGATATTTTCATGTACCATATATATATTATAAGAAATTTTTAGATTGGTTGGCCTAAACAGCGTTCTACCGTCGATGCTGCGGCGTAGGCTGGGCGTTGATCACTATTTATGCCCTTATTCTGGGTGCGGGTCATGACACACCAAAATGTTGTGCGGAGGTCTTGATACATCTTCGTGTTCCATGGATGTGATGTGTAACTCGCATAATGGGCTTCAGTAAGTATCTCTTTTTTGAGGTTTGCATCGTTAGGAACACATAATCTTTTCTTCACCCACATCATTCTATCCATGCTCACCGCAAAGTCGGTTGCCTTTCCTGCTGAGATAAGATTATACATCTTCTCTAGGAATATGTCGTCATTCTGAGCGGACTTGACCTTCGCCAATAGGTCTAGTTTGAGGCACAACTGAGCCGCCTTCGCCCATTCATATCTGATTCAGAGTGTAACGCCCAAACTTTCCAAATCCTTTCATAGCCCATCATCGATAACTAATCTCCCAGCAAATACTCGACTCAGTGCTTCAGCTACAGCGTTATTCTTGCCCGTTGTATATCTGATTATCAAATCAAAGTCGCTAAGGAGTTTAAGCCAACGCCGTTGCTGTAAATTTAGATCCTTTTGAGTATAGAGGTACTTGAGGCTTGTATGATCCGTAAAAATTTACACGGTACACCATAGAGGTAATGCCGCCATAACCTCAATGTAAACACTACCGCTGCAAGTTCTAGATCGTTCATTGGATAGTTCATTTTGTCTGGCTTTAACTGCCTTGACGCAAAGGCTATCACTATGTCCCTTTGCATAAGGACACTCCCCAAACCTTTGCCTGAAGCATCACTATAAATCTTAAAATTATCGGGCCAGTCCGGAAGAGTAAGAATCAGTGCTGAGATAAGTCATTGCTTTAATTATACAAATAAAGCTTCGCAGTCGTCCGACCACGCGGACATTACTCCTTTCTGAGTGAAATGAGTCATAGGTGAAGCGATCCTTGAAAAATCTTTTATGAATCTCCTGTAGTAGCCCTCTAGACCAAGGAAGCTCCGAATGTCGCTGGCTGATTCAGGTCTCTTCTACTCCACGATGGCTTCAACTTTCTTTGGGTCGACTGAGATACCCTCCGTAGAAATGATGTGCCCCGAGGAATGATATGATAAACCAGAATTCACACTTACTTGGCTTCGCGAACAACTTATTGTCTCAAAGAGTTTGAAGAACCATCTGAAGGTGTCCTGCGTATTCATCCTTATTCTTCGAGTACACTAAGATGTCGTCTATGAATAACACCAAAAACTTATCAATGAATGGTCGGAATACACTGTTCATCAAATCCATGAATGCGGCAAGAGCATTCATTAGTCCGAACGATATGACAGAAAACTCATAGTGGCCATAGCAGGTGCGAAATGCTGACTTCGGCATGTCTTCTGGTTTGATCTTTAATTGGTGGTAGCCAGAGTCAACAAACGAAAGCAATAAAATCTATCGAAAGCGTTCAAGAAAACACAAATCCAAAAACCAACTCAAAAGTACGAAAATAACAAGTCGACAACAAAAACTAGGCAATAAAACTTGCAGCGGAGAGGTCCCTCTTGATTCTGCCGCTAAGTCCGTCCTTGGGGGCATGGTCCATTGAATAAGAAAATCGATTTCGAAGAAGCCAATCCATAACGAGGAAAGGATCTTGATTCAATCTATCCCGATCGAACGATACCGAAAGTATTTCTTAGCCGCGCTCCCCGAAAAGGAGGAACGGGGCACCACAGAATATGTGACAGTCATGACTCTTCATACCCGTAAGTTTATTCTCCTTTGGATCGACACATCATCTCAGATTCGACACGTAATCGTCTAAAAATTTTAGGCCCTGAATCCACCTACAAAGTCTCCATTTATCCTCCTTGTCCAGTAAAAAAATTGTCTTAGGCTTCTTATACTTTCCGTTATCTTCCTCTATCAAATGCAACGCCGAGCATCTGCATATATCTTCCAAGTCCAACCTCGTATTGGGATTGTCTTTCATCTTTTCCTTTACGTCAATCACAGTATTAATTATGTTGACAAACACTTTCTTCTTGATATGCATGACATCAAGGTTATGTCTGATCAAATTGGTGCTCTAATATGGCACGTCCCAGAATATACTTTTTTTTGTCCAGTTATGAGTGCGACCAAATCAATCATATTTGTACCCTTTTGTAGGCACTTCGATAGCACTTGGTAAATATTTGACCTCTTCCTATATCGTGTCTCCGAGCCACCTTGGCGGTGGATTAGCCTTCTCCATAATGCCATATTGGATGCAAAGATGGATATACATGTTCATCAAAGTAACAACTCTTATTGATGCATGAGTATCCGAGTTGTGATGCGTGAGTATCCATATCGTGATTCATGAGTATCCGTATTATAATTTTGGTTACGGAATAGTAAGAGCTCCAAAAGTCGATTGTCCTCTATGGACTGGTCGACAGTTATTCAACTTGCTACTTTTACATAGTATGGACTTCACTTTAGGCTCAAGTGAAGTTGAAATCCATGTGGGTAAAATTCTCTTCTCCTCTGGAGGATCATTTTGGTTATGAAACAGTACTTCTGGTATCTTTATTAAGATGTTAAAATGTTACGGAAGAAATGCTCTTTATTATCTTTTATATGCACAAGATGTTCTTTGTGAAATTTTAATAATGAGGGGGTTAAGTGTTTTCTTGAGTGATCTTTACCTGACTTCAGATTGCTGTACAAGAAAAAGATGATTCATCAATCATCAACCATCTTCTTGCTTGTACAACGAACTGAAGTCAGATAAAGATCACCCAAGGAAACACTTAACTCCTTTATTGTTAAAAATTCACAAAAAATATCTTGAGCACAGGAAAGATAATCAAGAGGCTTTCTTCTGTAACATTTGAGCATCCTAGTAAAGATGCTAGAAGTACTGTTCCGTAACCAAAATGATCCTCCAGAGGAGAAGAGAATTTCATGATCGGAATTAAAAGTATCATCACCTAACAATATGGTTCTTATGATACAATATGATCTATATCATATTCGAAATCCAAATAAAGAGAAGCTCTAACTATTCAGATTTCTTTTCCAGATTTCTTCGCTATAAGAGGATTTTATATTCGAATTTCTTCGTTCTGAGCTTAATTATAGAAGCTCTAACTATATGTACATAGTCTATATAAGCTATGCACATATTTGTATTGCTCTAAAGCTAAGATTGAATTTATAAGATATATATATATTATTTTACTTGAAAGTTTTAGCATAACATTATATGCAATATATATCCTTGGGAGTATTAAACTTATTCATCCATATAATTTTTTTTATATCTTTATATTATTGGTATACATATATCACACTTCTAATTACACACACACACACACACACACACACACACACACACACACACACACACATGATATACATGATATATAAGAATATAATTATGCAAAAATAAAAATCATAATATGACTAGTCTATATATCGTATCCCGTGTCCGTGTCTTTGTGGCAGTGTCGCCTGTGGCCATATCATTCCAACCACAGACACATTAAGCTTAGTGTTTACATGAAATTGATATATTTAGTGGTTAGAGTTTACTTAGAAGGGGTTTGTCTGACCAAAGCACGAAGGGGAGGGGGGATAACAGCGGTGGAAAGCCGACGAAGCTGACCGGAGGGGGATCACGGCAGTGGGGGCCTGAGCGCCGGTGGCGGGGATCATGACAGTGGGGGCCTGAGTGCCGGAGGGGGGGGGTCACGACGGTTGGGGGATCACGACGGTGGGGGGGGGGGAGTGGACGAAGAGGAGGGGGGTTGACCGAGGAGGCCGAAAAGAGAGGATGATGAGCCCGGTGGAGCGGTGGCCGGAGGGATATGCTGAGCGGTGGCCGGAGGGGAGGAAGGTAGCAGGGGTTCGGAGGAGGGGAGCGACGGAAGAATTTTTGATTTGGGAAAACGAATGGGGAAAAGTGAACCAATCGGGTATATATATAAAATGTAAGCGATGTCGTAAAGTGACGTCGCTAATATCAATATTAGCGATAGCGACGTATAACGACTTCACTAAATATCGTAAAATTTTAAAAATTAGCGACGTTATATATGTCGCTAAACGTCTTAAAAGTAATAAAAAATAACGACATTTAACGACATATAATGACGCTTATTTTGTAGTACCTAATTATAGTCACTAGTCGTAGTAATTAGTCGCAGATAGCGACTTATAACGACGTCTATTTATGTCGTTGCTAAATTTGATAAATTTAGCGATGTTTTCTTATGGAGACGCTAAAAATATCGCTAATATGCCATATTTTGGTAGTGATTCTTTAATCTCTTCGGGAACGGTCAGTAGAAGCTTTTCACGGGTTCAATGGTGATTGTCATAGAAAGCAAAAGGTCTGGTCTCTACTATATGGAAGGAAGCATACGTGGGGCATAGAAGGTGAACGCAGTCAGTGATGCGTCTATCGAGTTGTGGGAAAGGCGGTTCGGCTATATCAGTGCGAAGGGAATGAGCTACTTGTTGAATAGGAAACTGATTCCGGGACTCAAGTCTACAAAGTTGGAGAGATATACGTACTGTTTGGCAGGAAAGAAAAATATGGTGTTTCCAAAGTCACCCAACTTCTATAAGGCCGACATTGCTTGAGTTGTTTTATTCAGATGTTTGCAGTCCTACGAAGGTAAAATCTATTGGTGGTGCTTCTTACTTTTTAACTTTTATTGATGATTATTCCAGAAAAGTTTGGGTCTATGCTTTAAAGACCAAGAATCAGGTGATGCCATCTTTCAAAGAGTTTCAGGCCTCTATTGAAAGGGAGACGGATAAGAAGTTGATATGTGTTCGGTCCGACAACGACGAAAAAATATATTAGTCCCTTTGCGTATTACAGAGAGAAAGGGATATAACACCAGAAGGCTCCGCCAAAGATACCTCAACTTAATGGTGTAGCAGAGTACATAAACATGATACTGATAGAGAGGGTACGATATTTGCTGTCTGAAGAAAACTAATCGAACAGTTATTGGGGTGAGACACTTAATACTGCTGCTTATGTTATTAATTTGTATTCTAGTACTCCTTTGAAGGGTGATGTGCCTGATAGAGAATGGTACAACAAAGAGCCATCACACAGTCACCTTCGAGTGTTTGGTAATAAGGCCTTCGTGCATATACCGAAGGACGAGATATCCAAACTTGACCCAAGACGAGAAAGTGCGTCTTTGTCGGCTATGATCGGGATGGGTTTGGCTATAGACTCTATGATCCAGTGGAAAGAAGGCTCTATAGAAGCAGGGACGTGGTATTCATCGAGGATCAGACCATGACCAACACTCAGGATTCTGAGATGCCTTCTAAGGCTGAAGAAATTTCTGAGTTAGAGTTATTTCGCTTTGAGCCATTTCAAGAGTACACTACAGAGGATCTAGTTATGGAAGAGTCAGTACATTGAGATGCTCTTGACCTTGATCATTAGCCTGCTGATGGTGATCAGGGTGAACCTCAGCAGGCATGCCGAGGATGTAGTTCCTGAATGGGAGGAGGTTGTTCGTATATAGCAAGCACCAAAGGTTTTATTGAGGAGGAGCGCGGGAGAGCGTCGAACATATTTGAGATACTCACCAGATGAGTATGTGATACAGACTGATGGGGGAGAGTCTAAATTTTTTGCAGAGGCTATAGAAGATGAACACATACACGAGTGGATGCAGACCATACATGAAGAGATGAGTTCTCTGTAGACAAACTCCACTTATGATCTAGTACGGTTGCCAAAGGGCAAGAAGGCTTTAAAAAATCGATGAGTGCTCAGGTGTTCAGACTGAAGCAGACGATAGATGCTACTCGCCCTCGATATAAAATGAGGCTGGTAGTTAAAGTCTATGGTCAGCAGAAGGATGTGGATTTCGATAAGATATTTTCACTAGTCATCAAGTTGTCATCGATTCGGGTAGTGCTAGCGTTGGCAGCTAGTTTTGACTTAGAGGTTGATATAATGGACGTAAAAATAAAATTCTTCCACGATAATTTACAGGAGTTACAAATAGAACAACCTGAGGGATTCTGTAAGAAGGATAAGTCACACTTAGTCTTTCGATTGAGAAAAAGAGCCTGTATGGTCTGCAGCATGCTTCGAGGTAGTGATACATGCAGTTAGAATCATTTATGGAGGAACATGGTTATGCAAGACGACATCGGGTCATTGTTTGTTTGTGAAGTACTTTGCCGAGGATGATTTCATCATACTTGTTTTCTACGTAGATGATATGCTATTGGTGGGTCGAAATGCCACTAGGATAGCAGAGTTGAAGCGCCAATTGGGTGCGTGCTTCTTTATGAAGAATTTGGGCACAAAGAAGGCTCTTGGAATGAAGATCATAAGACAAAGAGATTCCAAGATGCTTCACTTGTCCCAAAAGAAGTACATTCACCGGGTACTTCATCATTTCAGGATGGACGAGTCAAAAAAAGTGAGCAAACCCCTTGCGGCTCACTTTAAGCTTACTACTGAGCAGTGTCCATCTACCGAGGACGAAAAGGAAGATATGGAGTGGATTCCATACACTTCAGCAGTGGAAAGTCTCATGTATGCCATGGTGTGTACAAGGCCAGACATCGCTCACGCACTTGGCATGGTTAGAAATTTTTTAATCATGGAAGGATAAATTGGAGTACGATCAAGTGGATTCTACCGTAAATTCTGGGCACTGCTGATTGAAGGCTTTCATTTGGTAGTGATGATCCGAATCTGGTCGGATATACTGACAATGATATGGCTGGAGATGTAGACACAAGGAGATCGACTTCGGACTATGTGATAATGTTTGTTGGTGGAGCGGTATCGTGGCAGTTGCGGTTGCAGAAGTGTATTGCCTTGTCTACGACAGAGATAGAGTACATTGCGGCGACAGAGGCTTACAAGGAGTTGTTATGGATGCTGTCACATCCCAGAACCAGAATACTGGAGAGTGGGAGAATGACTCAGCCAACCATACTTTACAAAATACTGAAGTAACCCATAATATGTTAAGGTTGTCTAGAGATAAGGGAGTGCATACTATAATCAAGTCTCCTAGGGTCAAGAACTTTTATTGTATCAATCATTCAAACAAGTATCAATAACATAAAATATTTCAGAGTAAGCAGTAAGGTGTCCCAAATGCCATATTAGAATTTTTTAGAGATCCAGCGATACATAATGATATATCAGATACATAATCAAAAGTATACATGACAGTAAGTTAGCTGCAGTCTGTATAATACTGTCATGTAGGGAACTAGTGTCCAGATTTTCTGGCAAACATGTGCCGGTTGGCTAAACGCCCAAAAGAATATAGTTTACAAAAGACGAGCAGTGAAACAAGAAACCCACTCATGACCCTCAGCAGCCATCCTTTGAGTGTGTGCCATCAGTAAGGGAGAAGTAAACTTGATCCTCAGGTGCGGGCTCTAGACCTGGCCATGCAAAACCAGTGGGGTCAGACCCCAAATAACAAGTACCACAAAGGAAGCACGAAATAAAGAAACAAAACCAGATCTATAGCATGAGCTAACAATCAATGGCATATATACCATCCATGACACGATACGACACCCCTTCACCAAATAAGGACATGAAGTGCCTTATCATAACAAGATTGAATATGCTCCTTGATTATGGTAAAGCTAAAATAATTCTGTGTCGTAGTTTTAGTCCACGGCCTATCATAACACAACAACGTAACCCAACATCCAAACAAGGACATGGGTTAAACCATCATGCCACAACAGTCTATGTTCCTAATTTCACTCAACAGAAGGCATAATACACAAACAAAGATACAATATAGGAGAAATAATAATATAGCTTCAGTCCATGGAGTATCGTAACACAACGACGCAACCCAACAACCAAACAAGGACATGGGTTGAATCATCAAGCCATGTTAGCCTATTTTCCTGGCTAGGCACATATTACAAGCAATTTAAATGGCAAATCATGTATTACGGCTTGATATATGATCTCCGGGCTATCCCAATAATGCAATATATGAGTATCCTCAGATCGTTCCATAATCGAGCATGGCTGGTTGAACCAATGATATACAAGCAATAATATATGTAAATGATGCATCAGTCCCTCTCAAGGGCCCTGAGCTAATTAATAATAAGTAACAGTTTCAGGCTTTCTATAGGAAAAATACTGGCTCAGTCTTATAATTAAATCAGATATTGCACTCCACTAGTGCGGATGATATACAGTATCCGTGGTGGCCAGCCTTTACTTCCAGCTAATTTAGGGTGGTTCGACATGCACGATCTCGAGATACCGTTTCCTCCTAATGCTCTACCAATTAAGTTGCTTAGTTAACCCTAGGTTAATTAGAATCTCATGTCGTAGTCACATGAATATTCCTTCTTATATGTTGTACCTTAAGTACGAGCACTCTTGATAAGAACCCATACATTCACTCGAAAGTTAAATCTGGATTCACCCAAGTTTGATGCAACAATCAATACTATCTAGCCACGTCTAAAGTCACTGTCCAACTACTAGATCCGTGCATGAAAATAATTATATATCACGTAGCAAGAGTGTGTGGAACGATGACTCACCATATTTATATCTATTAAGTAGCACTCTCAGTGCGATCAAGTGTATCAGCACAGATACAATAGTCAGGGCAGGAACAAGTTCTAGTATCAAGATCATGGACAAGTTGTCACATAGAAAGTTATTCAGGACAGGACGGTCAATCACTGGTCACATTAATTATCACTTTATTATATCGATAGATGAGGATAAGAGCAGTGTGAGAACCCCTCGAGATCAAATTCATATTCCTTAAACCAAATAAGGACCGGGATTGTAGATCCTCCCCTGAGTTGAACTATGCCCCTTATTCCATCCAACGTATAATAAGGTGGTCAAGGAAAAGTATTTAATTAGCAAGTTAGTACAAATAAGGCCACATCTACAGGGCTCAACATGCGCATAAAATAGTAGGCCCACAAACGACCAAAACTAGGTTGGCGTACAAACGACCAAAACTAGGTTGACCCACAAACCAAGAAAGTATGAGAGCTACAAGGGTGGAACACTTTGTCAAGTTGACCAACATGGCGCACTTGACAAAAGTGCGCGGGCAAGAATAAAGCGCGCTTTCAAGGAAAGTGCGCGAGCAAGCTGGCTATAAGACAAAATACACAATCCGAGGTCAAAGCTTGACAGTCGAGAAACTCGTAAGTCGAGGAGCACACAAATCAATAAAACAAAAATCGAGAAACCAAAGCTTCATCCCTAAGGAAACAAATAGAAAAAAGTGTGCGAGCTACCAAACAAAAGCAAAGTGCGCCGGTTGACGAAACAAAGGAAAAGTGATTGCCAACACGAAGTAATTGCGCAGACAGGATGTGGTGCACTTTTTCTTGGTTTTTCAGGGAGAACTTTGATGGAATACGCGCAAAAATATGCCAACTGAGTTTTTTCTCAAAAGTGCGCCACTGACTCAAGGAGTGTGACTAGCGTACTTTTGCTAGGAGACTAAGTACAGTATGATTAGTACGCATGAGGAGTTGGGACATCACACCAATGTACCCAAAGTAAAATATACATATTTCTATGTTAAAGGAGTTCTCTTCTATACTCTTCACAGAGTACTGTTCTTCTTCTCTAGTCAGCCATTTTGGGATACGTATTGTATTAAGTTTTAGCCCTAAACTTAGCTGAACTCAAAATCAAGTACGGTCAAAAGAAAATTTACATAAAATATGGTGATCTATACTATGAGCTAACTAGTTTTGTAAATAAAAAGTTTTGGGAGATCAAACCCTAAGAAAACTCAAGAATACATGAAAAGCTTCTAAACTAAAAGTCTAGATCTACACTAATCCATCCACCAAAACTGAAAATACCAAGTTCTAAATATATGGAGAAACACATAATAAACATAATGGAATAATAAAATAGAGGGTTTCTTCATTCCTCATGCAAGGTGTACTTGCCTATGGAGGAAGAGAGAAGACCTAGAAAAGAGAAATGGAAAAAAAATAAAGAGCAGAGAGAGAGAGAGAGAGAAATGTGAATATATATAGGATTAGGTTTGAGATGTGGACCATTGGATCACTCAAACCCATCCAAGCTACACATGACACCAACCCAACCAAACCCACTATTCTCCATAAATCACGAGTTCGATCTAAACAAAGGCCGAGATATAAACCAACATGCGCCAAAGTGCGCCAAAGACCACATGCGCCAAAGTGCGCTGGGAAAGGGGACTGACCGATGAAGACGATTTACAGAAAATGGGGCTAAGACAATAGCAATATGTTTTTCTTTACGATAGCTAAAGTGAAATCCACCTTGGAAAGAACCAATATTTCATAGTCGGTCCAAGCATATTGAAATTCGGTATCATTGGATACGAGATATGCTTTTGGCCAAGGACGCGACTCTTAAGAAGGTTCACACATATGACAATGCAACAGATATGTTCACGAAGGTTCTACCAGGGGGAAGTTTGAGTTACTGTAAGCATATCGTCGGTATGACAAGCTCCTCTATCTGTAATGACCCGTTCCGCTCAAGCGGACTGTCGATTCAAACGACAAAAGTATAACGTTCTGACCCGCTTTGCTTCAGCGAGAATACTCGTTTGAGGCAAAGGGATTTCCAGGTCCGCCTTAGTCTTTCAGAGGCTCGCTCGGAGTACCGCTAGACTGAGGCGAATCATCGCTAATGTGGGTGGCTATGATGAACTTGTCTTTGCTTAGCCAGCACACTTAAAATATGGATATTTCATGCTAGTCACTAGGTGAATCACCCCTTGTATGCTAATAAGAATACAATGCACCTAGCTAAGGGAATAATCCCAACTTGTATTGCTTGTGTTAGAACATGGAAATAAAATATTGCTTATAATCATACCCTCACATGCTACCTTTGCCTTGTGTAACCAGACCCCGCTATGTCTCGAGTAAAATATTATACTCTTCATAGTACACTGCTTTACTTGCTACACAGCACGACCCTAGATAATGTCGCTCGTTAAGTCCCTTTACGGTTTCACTCCTCGGCTTACCTTCGGGCCCGACAAAACGTGAATGCTTAAGTTTTCTAATGAATGTAATATTTGCCTGCTTACATGTTAACTTATATGGTTGCCTCATTTCAATGCTTGTCGCATAAACTATGCCTTAACCGTGTAACACTGTGCATGTCATGCATTCATTTAGTTCTCCTCGGAAGACTATCTAATATTCGTTCCGTGCAAGTATGAACATGAAAGTATCCGGGACCGTTAGTTCACCAAGGCAGTCCCCGAACCAGGGGAACGCATCAATGCAAGTGGATCATTGATCGAGGATTATATCAAGTTTACATCAGAACGATAATCATATCAAGTTACCTCTGAACGAGAATTATGTCAAGCAAATCAAGAATTATAGCTCGTGGAGCAAATCACTCATTTCAGAACAAGAATCATGAATTATCATGTCAAGATATAAAATTGGTAGACCCAAGGCTTGCATGGTCACGGACAACTCGTGCACGAGGTAATAACATGGATTCCTCGGATGATCACCGGGACACTGGGATCGTACCATCCTAGGGGGAATATGGTATTGCGTGGCCAATCGGCAAGATGCCCTCCTGTTGGGGTGCACAATATACAACGGCCGGACTCTTAGTAGGGCATCCTACCTACGAGTAATCCGACTGACTCCATATAATGGTAGTCTCACATGTTTGGTCGGGATGATGGTTAACTCCCAATGACTCTTTTATTATGCCTTATCTCCGTTTGAAACTATGCGGCGTCCTTTATGTCTATGCCAGTGACCTCATGTTCATATAGATAAGTCATCCTCGCTTAGCGGCAATCTGCGTGTGAGTCATTGCATCGCATCCAAGACATCAGAATCACCTGAATGGAATGAGTATAAGTCATCGATACAAATGGAGCAACCCGAGCAATCCCTTGAAACACTCAAACATCCCTTACAACACTTTTGGATAACCTATATACTCGTGCACCCGAAACATAGTCTCGCTTATAATACTTGTGTTTGCATATGCTATTGCCTTGGTTTTTATTATAAATGCTCACGCTTAAATTAACTTGGTTTGCCTTGGACAGGGAATGACAAAAGGGTAAGATGGTAAGTCTCGTGGTGTTTCCTCTTATGTCGTACGTCGCACTGCCACACGAGTTAGGCTATTCAATCTTTGCCATGAAACTGATCCTAAGGCAACTAGAAAGACAACATAATAGTTGGTGCATGGAACCTATATTATGTGTTTGGATTTGTCGAGCGGGCGAGTAGCCTTCCCACCAGTACATTCATGTACTGATAACCCACCAGATTGCTTGCAAGGTGCGGGAGAATCTCGTTCGGTGCGGATGCATCCTTCGTGCGTGCTAAGGCGTGGAGTTCACTCTGGAGCCTTAGAGCGTTGCATCCGGAACTAAAGCACATATACAAGACATAATATTGGAACATCGCCTATACATCATTCCATAAATGTAGCCACTTGGCACGCTTTTATTATTTCAGAGAGAGAGAGAGAGAGGCTTGACCGACTTGTAATCTTGGCCTAGCGTCGCCTGTAACACTTGTTTATATCACTAAAGAGTTTGTTTTACTTCTACTTGTATTATTCAATGTTTCCGCTATTGACGACTCTGTGAACTTGTTACCAATCGCTTATGTATTTATAATTCTGCTGTACTCGGACAATTTGTGCGACTCTGTGGCTTAGACCTCTTACCGCCAGCCAATGAACCACAGCCTTGCACGGGCGTGGCTCACGCTCGTACGGTATCACGCCTAGATGGGTCAAGCAATTGTCCCATGGTAGCGCTGGCGCGGTGATTCTCGCCTAGCAGGGACGGCCGATTATCCTGTAGGAGATTGGGGCGTGACAGATTGGTATCAGAGCTTGGCTATATGCCTTTGGACTTTATTTTGATTTTCTCAGTTTTGAAAGCTCGTTCGTGGGTTACGTGCACACTTTCTCTCAATGTTCCAATGGAATGTTCCAAACAATAAGTCTAAATACTTTCGAAAAGTGTATGTGAATGATATGCTTGCATGTACAAAATTATGATGCTAGGTCCTTTGTGCCAACCTGTTCTAGACCCTTCGAGATTAGACTCGTGCTAGAACTTGTGCGTTATGTGCGAACCCGATACCTATACATATTTGCCCAACTGGTTAGTGTACGGAATCGAATATTATTCCGAACGGTTAGCTATGCCGACAGCCTTTCGGCTAAGTTGTGTTGAGTATCATGCGCCAAGCTCCTTTGGTGCAAGCTAAGTTGCAAACAAGATTTGGATATCATTCAGGAATAAGGCAAGTCAGACTTAGAATGCCAACCGATAGAAATATTCTCAGATTTATCGCTTAGGCAAATATTGAGAATTGTGTTTAAATTTTGGAAAATAGCTCGAACGATATTTTGTGTCAGAAGATATAAATCGATTGAGGATTTAATTGGATGACTCAATTTCAAGTGTTGTATGGATCATTTAGAAAATGTCCAAACGGATTCATAGGTCTCGTGCGATAAGTTGGATCGAACGATTTGAGAATGTCTTGAACGGAATAAATGATAAGGCTTATATCAAATTAGGATTCACGAAAATGGAAATCGATATCTCGGTTAGGAGAAACTTGTTGGAAAACTTGAGGAATGTACGAGCGATTTCAGATTGAAACAAACGAATTGAACTTGGATAAAATATCGCTCGAATAGAAGTTAGCCTAAAATGAATATTGTGGTTCGATGAAAGAGATAAACGATAATGTATTTGGCTTAGAGTTTGGTAGAACGATCTTGAAATCAAGTTCGAAATGATAACATTCGAAATCAGTCCCAACGAGAACTATTATCCTGTGGGAGCGCTGACGTGGTAATTTCACGTACGACGGGGATGATCGAACTCACGGAAACATGTTCAGTGATTATTCCAAACGAACTTGATGAATAGAACGTATCAAAATGGAATAGACTTTGGGCTTGAATATTTGAAACTAGTTGCTTGAGGAATACTATAAGTAGACTATGAATTTACCGAACGGTAACATTGAAGTTGGATAATTTTGTTAGACGAATTAAAATTACTACATGAACGGGCATGACTTGGTAGATTTTATATATAACTGGATGGAGTAAGGTAAAATATTAAGGTATCTCAATCGTGCCAAAGATAACCATAACATTCAAACGTTCTTGTCTTGTGCGAGCATAACTCTATGCTCGTGCATGCGTCACGCCCAGATTAGGACGGTTATCCAGCGGGAGCGTTGACGTGGTGATCTCACATCCAACGAGGGTGATCGAACTTGCGGAAGACCGGAGCATTACAACTTATGGATCGTCTTGACTTTTGGTTCAATACGATAAGACAAAATTGGGAATGCAAGTAATCAGAAATATTTCGAGGATAAGTTAGCCTAGAACCTGAAATAAATCATGCTTGATGGTTTCATGAACGAATACATGAATCAGGTTGAACGAATTAGAGTTATAAATAAAGTTTAGAATTGAATCTTGGCTTGGTGATCAAGACTTGGAATAGATAGGGATTCAATTAAAGCATGATTGGAGAGATAGACTATAAAAATTACTAGGCTTGTCCTGCAACTTGGATATATTATAGATTTTACTGAACGGACTCGAAACCCCGTGCAAACGAACGTGTAATTATGTGTAGGAAAAATCTTCGCTCGATGTTTAGAAATCTGAGTGAAGCAAGATTGGGTAGAATACCCCGTGCAAATGAACAATGGTTTGACCCTGGTAATTGGGACGAGCATCGTACGACGAATTTATACGATGTATCGTGTAAACCACCTCGACCAAATTTAGGTTTAATTAGTTTAGATAGAGAGACTAGGATTAAAATGGTGACAAATAGAGATGAATGCATAAATTAGAATTAATGTGCAACAATTATATGACTTAATACACCTTACCGTTGCTTCGATGTTTGGAGCGCTACACTAGTGGTTACCTTCAAACAAATTTCATACACACTTCCTAGACATGCCAGACTACCATTCCAACCCTTGTGTAACTCTTAAATACTCTATATTATACTTCATTTTAGCTGCACAATATTCGATACAAATGTCCATGTATAATCCCAATAAATCTAATTTTTCATAATTGCCCATTCCTATTTGAAATTGGAGACACAACCTCAACATGTTTCATATAACCCAATTTAGGACATTAATCTATTCTTAGCCTGCTACGCCAATGACACTTGTGTCCCACCCAATTTTAACCCCATGTATCTTTAATTGATTAAAGAACTCCTTGTGTATTATTTTTAAATTAAATTAAGTTGGAGACCAACCTCACCCAAAGCTAGACCCAACCAAGCGCATGTACACCCTACACCCTTTTATGTGGACATGTTCCCCACCCCAAAGAGCCCAGGCCGGCCCAAATCCCGAAGTCCACCCCTATTTCTCTTTCCTATATAAATATAACACACTCCTCCAAACCCTAAAGAGAAACTAAAACCTACTCGAACCCTAGTCTTCCCAACCGATCACCCTCTTCCCTTACCCGACACATCACCATCCTCATCCGCCACCACCTTAAGCCGCCACCACCAGAGCCATCTGACCGCCTACCTTTACGCCGGACCACCGCCCCAGCCCGCCAGCACCACCGCCAGTCCACCCCACAACCATCATCACCATCATCAATACCATCTTTAACCCGACCCCCTTCTCCCGACTTCCAAACCACCACCTCCAGCCCCCTGACCACCTCCAAACATCGCCACCAGCCTCACCGTCTCCACCACCCCAACACCACCATCCACCTCGTCGACCAACCCCACCGCCAAGCAGCCGCTGCTGCCGAGGCTGCTGCTGCCGCTGCTGCAACTACTGCCGTTACTGCAGCTGCTGCCGTTGCTTCCCCGCGCGATGCCGGAGCTTCGCCCCCACGCTGGAGGACAGCCGTCGACGAGCATAGACCCCCCTCGCTCAGCCACGACTAGGGTAGCTGGACCAGTTAGTAGAGACTTCAGGAGCAGGCTATTGGCATTCGCAGCTTGAGGACCCAGGCAAGATACCTCGCCATATTTACTGTTTAATTTAAATTATGCAAATATTATTTGATATCTTGTTGCATTCTTTTATACAACTGTCCGCATCCGAGATTGACTCGAGTGCAGTCGACAAGTACGTCGATGAGTAGTGTACTTGACCTAGTCGCTAGCAGACTCACCCCCATTGGGAGGATACTCTGATATCTTCTGAGACCTGACACTCTTATACGTATCACGGTGACAAATTCATGTTGGGATGCGGGTTCGCATACCCGACTAGCTATCGGTGCGTGTGACATGCATCACGGTTTAGTACGTAATTCAGGATTATAATTAGTAGAGACTTGGCATATAGATACGGGGTTTGCATATTGTGTATTCGACTTGTATATCTACATTGGGCGGGGAGGACAACTAGTAGTCGTATGGGATACACACATTGGAATTGGTAGTATCCGAAGGAGCTACGGATCCAATGACTTCCTTTATACAGATAACGCATTCTTTGGAGCGATACAGATGTATATATTTGTAGATACCTCATTCTTCGGAATGATGGACGTTACATGTACAGATACCACACTCTTCGGAGTGTTGGACGTTATGCCTATACCTACTCATACGTACCAATATTGTCCTCACATTGCATTCACATAGATGGTTAGCACACCCCTTTATTTTATTCAGTATATATATATGGCATATATTTTTGTATCTTTTTACGTCCCTCTGAGGACCTGGTTCCCTTTCAGATTTGGACGAGGCATATTACCCTACAGTGTACGGACCGGGACAGGAGACGAGGTACGCATCCGTGGAGGAGCTAGAAGTGCTACCATCAGAGTTTTTGTGATAATTTCGTAGGCCTTCCGCCTAGGATGGGAGCATCATTATCTAGTAAGTCGATGCTCTAGTCATTACTCTTTTATTCTGTCTTTCAGTATTTTTATTTCGTCATAGTAGTGGGTTTGTTCCCACCAGATATTTTGGGTTGTACTATGATATTACAGACTGGCGTTTATTTTCCAGTATTTATTTTAGTACTTTTGGTTATATTGTGGATGAGATTAGATTACCTGTTTGATGTTGATATTGGACTTGTTAGTAATTTAGGACAGCGTAGCACTTTTCGTTAGGATCCATTAAATTGGGATATCCTTGGAGACGTGTCAGCTGGCTATTGCTATGTGGCCTGGTCCCGTGTATTTTGGGACTGGGGCATGACATAGTTTTAGTGGTAGTCCATACAGGTCATGTTTATCGCTTGCAGTATGGTAACATGTCTAGCGAGCCTGTAATACGATAGAAATTACTAGGTCTCATCCACTTTGATTACGTCTTTGAACTTTCTTCGTATTATTTCTAAATATTTGCATCCTGTTTGCCTAATTCCGTACTCTTTTAATGAAGTTCTATCTCTTGCAGTAAGATAAACTTGTGCAGTGGACGAGGAGCGCCCGGTGCCGTGGTGCCAGCCGACACCACCTAGAGAGAGGAGATATCCCAGGGACCACCTGGAGAGCAACCACCACCACAGGCACCGGTAATTCTACAGCCCCCGCAGATACATTGGCGCGAGACTTCTCAAGGTGATCCTACACAACAGCACGAGGGACAGACTTCACAGACGATCCCCACGCAGTATTTCGAGGGCCAGACTTCGAGGGCTACGCCGATGCCACAAACCGAGAGACCGACATCTGAGGAGACACCTACAGCACAGCCGGAGGTTCCGTTGCCACCACCTCCATCCTATCCACCCCAGATGCCACAATCAGATGGACAGCCACAGATGCTTCAGTTCTTTCAGACTATGATGCAGGCACAGTGGCACCAGATCGAGACATTGAGATAGAGTTTTATAGCAGTTCTGGAGAGGACACCTGCCCCAGCACCCGTACCAGTACCTCCACCAGCTCAGATAGGTGGTACTGTACGATAGTTCCGCCAGATGGGCCCGGATACCTTTTCGGGCAACGAGACTGCAGAGGGGATCTCCGATTGGGTCGCCAACACGGAGATGTTACTAGAGGCTTCTCAGCTACATCCAGACATTTGGATGACTGCCGTGAGGGCCCAACTGAAAGGCAATGCCCATCACTGGTGGGATTCTATAGAGCGCAGTGTAGGCAAGACCCAGACATGGGAGCAGTTCTTAGAGTACTTCAATAAGAAGTATTTCTCGGCTATAGTCAGAAATGCCCTGTACTCCTAGTTCCTGCATCTAGAACAAGGGAATATGACCGTAGATGCATACGACACGGAGTTTAGCCGTCTTAGTAGATTTGGTGCCGTCTTGATACCCAACGATCTAGAAAAGGCCCAGAGATTCCATCACGGCCTTACTTTCGAGCTGCAGAGATATACCACCACCCAGGCGAGGATTTCTTATAAGGAGGTTCTTTCAGAAACGAGGATCCAGAAAGCCATTGGCAGAGGAGCAAGACGTTCCAGCACGACCGTACCAGCCAGAGCCCATCCCGGAGCAGGAGGACCGATCCGTCGTCTCGGAGCACAGACACAGCAGAGGCCAGTGCCATACCAGCACAAGGAGCTTCCGACTTGTCATCATTGTGGCAAAAGGGGACACGTCATCAGAGATTGTCGGAAGAAGCTAGGATTGTGCATGATATATGGAGCAAGTCAGCACCTTGCCAGAGATTGCCTACAGCGCTGAGATGCAGAACCACAGACAGGACAGAGGCCAGCAGCACCAGTCCCGAGGATACTACCCCCGTCAGGAGGTCAGCGTCCACTAGTACCCAGAAGTTTTTAGAGGGGACCACCCTTGGCCCCACAAGAGGCACAGTTTGATCGATCCAGACAGCAGGCCGGAGGGCAGAGGCACGGACAGGCCTTTGCATTAGCAGCGACTGAGGAAAAAACAGAAGGAGAAGCTATCACAGGTACCATTTTAGTTGCGTCATTACCTGCGACTACATTATTTTTTTCTGGTGCTACACTATCTTTTATATCTAGTAGTTTTGTAGCTATGCATAGAGTAGCTACTTCCCCCTTACCTAAGAGTTAGAAGATTCTTACCGGAGGAGGCATCATGTCGGTTACCAGTACTATTAGAACGTGCTCGGTAGTCGTGTGTGGTCGAGAGATGAGAGCGAGATTTTTGGTATTTCCAATGCCAAACTTTAACATTGTGTTAGGCATGGACTGGTTGAGCCAGTATAATGATATACTGGATTTTCGGAAGGGTAGCGTCACTTTTAGACCGCCAGATCAACCGGTGTTCGAGTATATGCGAGGGACCATCGAGCAAGGAGTAGGACAGACAGCTGGAGTTTATATGGCTATGGAGACGGCACCCCTACCTATAGTTTCAGAATTTGAGAATGTTTTCCCGAAGGAGTTAGCAGGCTTACCGCCAGATAGAGACGTGGAGTTCACTATTAAATTAGTACCCGGAGCAGCACCAGTATCTTCCAATGTGTACCGATTGGCAAAGAAGGAACTAGATGAACTGAAGCTACAGTTAGAGGAGTTACAGATCAAGGGATTTGTTTGTCCTAGTGCATCACCCTGGGGAACACCAGTGTTGTTTGTACCAAAGAAAGATAGGACAGTACGTATATGCATTGATTACAGAGCACTTAATGCTTTGACTATCAAGAACAAGTATCCCCTGCCGCGGATTGATGATTTATTCGACCAGCTGACAGGAGCACTAGTGTTCACGAAGATTGACTTGAGATCGGGTTATCATCAGGTAAAGGTACAGAGAGAAGACATTCCAAAGACAACATTCAGGACTCGTTATGGTCACTACGAGTTCTTGGTGATGCCTTTTGGACTGACGAATGCGCCTGCCGTATTTATGAACTTGATGAATATAGTCTTCCACCAATACCTAGATCAGTTCGTGGTAGTCTTCATCGACGATATCTTGGTGTATTCAAAGAGCCACGATGAGCACGAAGAGCACTTGAGACTAGTGTTAGAGACGCTGAGGTGAGAGAAGCTTTATGCAAAGCTGAGCAAGTGTGAGTTTCTCCTCGATCGTGTTGCTTTCCTTGGACACTTTATCTCAGGAGATGGTATTTCAGTAGATCCAACGAAGATTTCGTCAGTAGAGACGTGGCCGACCCCTACCAACGTCTCGGAGGTGAGGAGTTTCCTAGGACTTGCCGGATATTACCGGAGATTCGTAGAGAACTTCACAAGGATCGCAGAGCGGATGACCCGTTTGACCCGCAAGGAGCAGGAGTTCACCTGGACAGAGGAGTGTCAGACGGTATTCGATGAGCTAAAGAAGCGTCTGACTACGACACCTATCTTGACCATACCTTCTGGACCCAGAGGATTCGTGATCTATAGCGATGCGTCTGGGAAAAGATTAGGATGCGTCTTGATGCAGCATGGAAAGGTTGTGGCCTATGCCTCTAAGCAGTTAAGGACCCATGAGAAGAACTACCCCACTCACGACTTGGAGCTTGCCACAGTGATCTTTGCCTTGAAGCTTTAGAGGTACTATCTATACGGAGAATGAGTTGAGATATTCACAGATCACAAAAGCCTAAAGTATGTCTATACCCAGAAGGATCTGAACCAGAGACAAAGACGTTGGTTCGAGGTGATGACAGACTTTGAGATTGAGCTACAATACCAACCCGGAAAGGCCAACGTAGTAACTGATGCATTAAGCAGAAGACCCATAGCATTCTTTTTTACTACACAGCAACATCTGTTGAGAGACATAGAGAAGATGGGTATAGAGTTTATTATGCCAGGAACAGACGACTAGTTGTCGAGTTTCCAGTTATAGTCGACATTGGTTGAGAGGATCAAGGCTGCCTTGCCAATAGATGCCAGATTTCAGAGGCTTCAACAGAGGACAGAGGCCGAAATACAGATAGGATTGCGCATACATGAGGACGGGACTTTGAGATATGGAGATCGTCTTTATGTTCCAAATGGAGAACTTCGTCAGGAGCTGATGTCGGAGGAACACATATCAACATACTCTATTCATCCAGGAGGCACGAAGATGTACAGAGACTTAAGGCAATACTATTGGTGGCATGGAATGAAGAGGGAGATAGCCCTCTTTGTGGCAAAGTGACTGGTGTGTCAGCAAGTCAAGGCTGAATATCAGAGGTCTGCAGGTTTACTTCAACCGCTACCGATACCTGAGTGGAAATGGGAGCACATCACTATGGACTTCGTTACGGGTTTTTCGAGGAGTCCTAGTGGTCGCAATGCAGTATGGGTGATCGTGGATCGACTCACCAAGTCCGCTCACTTTTTACCTTTCAGAGTTGGGCAGTCTACAGAGGTCTTAGCAGATATATATATGAGGGAGATCATGCGACTGCATGGAGTGCCAGTTAGTATAGTGTCTGACAAGGATACAAGGTTTACATCTTACTTTTGGCGGAGTATACAAGAGAGTCTCAGTATCCGCCTGAAGTTTAGCACATCATACCACCCACAAACAGATGACCAGTCCGAGCGCACTATTCAGACGCTAGAAGACATGTTAAGAGCATGCATGCTAGATTTTGGTGGATCATGGGAGGACCATTTATATTTGGTTGAATTTTCCTACAAAAATAGCTATCAAATGAGCATTCAGATGGCTCCCTATGAAGCATTGTATGGCAGAAAGTGTCGTTCCCCAGTATGTTGGAGCGATATGGGCGAGAGGCAGATTCTAGGGCCAGAATTGGTTGTTCGTACAATGGAGAAGGTAAAGAAGATCCAAGGGCATCTACGAGCAACACAGGACAGACAGAAGCATTGGACAAATGCACATCGACGACCCCTAGAGTTCCAAGTTGGAGATCATGTGTTTCTAAAAATCTTACCTACTCGAGGGACTATCAGGTTTGGAGGCAGAGGAAAGCTGAGTTCGAGGTACATCGGACCATTCGATGTGTTAGAACGCATCGAAGAGGTTGTTTACAGGTTAGCCTTACCTCAGACTTTAGAAGGGGTTCATGACGTCTTCCATGTATCTCAGCTAAGGAGGTACATGCCAGATCCGAGTCATGTGCTTGACCATTCAGAGATCACTGTCGGCCTAAGTTTATCATATCAAGAGGAGCCTGTAGAGATTCTGGACAGAAGCGAGAAGGTATTGCGAGGTCAGACTATCCCTCTAGTTCGTATCGCATGGAGGCATCATGCACCAGGCGAGTCGACCTGAGAACACGAGGAGGATATTCGACAGCGTTATCCCCATCTTTTTGAAGGCATAGGTATGTAGTAGCATTTTAATTCAGTCAGTAGTTCTTACCATATGTATGTTTTAATTTCGAGGACAAAATGCTCTAAGGAGGGTAGATTGTAAACCTCTTCGACCAAATTTAGGTTTAATTAGTTTAGATAGAGAGACTATGATTAAAATGGTGACAAATTGAGATGAATGCATAAATTAGAATTAATATACAATAATTATATGACTTAATACACCTTACCGTTGCTTCGATGTTTGGAGCGCTACACTAGTGGTTACCTTCAAACAAATTTTATACACACTTCTTAGACATGCCAGACTACCATTTCGACCCTTGTGTAACTCTTAAATACTCGATAATGTGCTTCATTTTAGCTGCATAATATTCGTTACAAACGTCCATGTATAATCCCAATAAATCTAATTTTTCATAATTGTCCATTCCTATTTGAAATTGGAGACACAACCTCAACATGTTCCATATAACCCAATTTAGGACATTAATCTATTCTGAGCCTGCTACGCCTATTACACTTGTGTTCCATCCAATTTTAACCCCATGTATCTTCAATTGATTAAAGAACGCCTTGTGCATTAGTTTTAAATTAAATTAAGTTGGAGACCAACCTCACCCAAAGCTAGACCCAACCAAGACTATGTACACCCTACACCCTTTCATGTGGACATGTTACCCACCCCAAAGAGCCCAGGCTGGCCCAAATCCTGAATTCTACCCCTATCTCTCTCCTATATAAATATAACACCCTCCTCCAAGCCCTAAAGAGAAACTAAAACCTACTCGAACCCTAGTCTTCCCAACCGATCACCCTCTTCCCTCACCCGACACATCACCATCCTCATCCGCCACCTCCTCAAGCTGCCACCACCAGCGCCACCTGACCGCCTACCCTTCCCCGTCGACGCCGGACCACCGCCCCAGCCCGCCAGCACCACCGCCAGTCCACCCCGTAACCATCATCACCATCATCAATACCATCTCCAACCCGACCCCCTTCTCCCGACTTCCAAACCACCACCTCCATCCCCTTGACCACCGCCAACCACCGCCACCAGCCTCACCGTCTCCACCACCCCAACACCACCATCCACCTCGTCGACCAACCCTACCGCCAAGCCGTCGCTGCTGCCGAGGCTGCCGCTGCTGCAATTACTGTCGTTACTGCAGCTGTTGTCGTTGCTTCCCCACGCGACACCGGAGCTCCGCCCCCACGCCCGAGGACAGCCGTCGATGAGCATAGACCCCCCCTCGCTCAGCCACGACGAGGGTCGCTGGACCAGTCAGAAGAGACTACAGGAGCAGGCTATTGACATTCGCAGCTTGAGGACCCAGGCAAGATACCTTGCCATATTTATTGTTTAATTTAAATTATTATAATATTTTATGATATCTTGTTGCATTCTTTTATACAACTGTGCGCGTCCGAGATTGACTCGGGTACAATCGATGAGTACGTCAATGAGTAGTGTACTTGACCTAGTCGCTAGCAGACTTACCTCCATTGGGAGGATACTCTGATATCTTCCGAGACCTGACACTCTTACACGTATCACGGTGAAAAATTTATGTTGGGATGCAGGTTCGCGTACCCGATTAGCTATCGGTGCGTGTGACATGCATCATGGTTTAGTACGCAATTCAGGATTATAATTAGTAGAGACTTGGCATATAGATTCGGGGTATGCACGTCGTGTATTCGACTTGTATATCTACATTGGGCAGAGAGGATAACTAGTAGGCGTATGGGATACACACATTGGAATCCGTAGTATCCGGAGGAGCCACGGATCCAATGACTTCCTTTATACAGATACTGCATTCTTCGGAGCGATACAGACGTATATATTTGCAGATACCTCATTCTTCGGAATAATGGACGTTACATATACAGATACTATGCTCTTTGGAGTATTGGACGTTATGCCTACACCTACTCATACGTACCAATGTTGTCCTCACATTGCATTCACATAGATGGTTAGCACACCCCTTTATTTTATTCAGTATATATATGGCATATATTTTTGTATCTTGTTACGTCCCTCTGAGGACCTGGTTCCCTTCCAGATTTGGACGGGACATATTACCCTACAGTGTACGGACCGGGACAAGAGATGAGGTACGCATCCGCGGAGGAGCTAGAGGTGCTATTGTTAGAGTTTCTGTGATCATTTGGTAGGCCTTCCGCCTAGGATGGGAGCATCATTATCTAGTGAGCCGATGCTCTAGTCATTACTCTTTTATTCTGTTTTTCGGTATTTTTATTTCGTCATAGTAGTGGATTTGTTTCCACCAGACATTTTGGGTTGTACTATGATATTACAGACTGGCGTTTATTTTCCAGTATTTATTTTAGTACTTTTGGTTATATTGTGGATGAGATTAGATTACCTGTTTGATGTTGATATTGGACTTGTTAGTAATTTAGGACAGCGTAGCACTCTTTGTTAGGATCCATTAAATTGGGATATCCTTGGAGACGTGTCAGCTGGCTATTGCCATGTGGCCTGGTCTCGTATATTTTGGGACTGGGACGTGACATATCGTATGCTTGAACTTGTACCTATGACCTTGTGAGCTAACCTAGCGATTAGGCAGACGACCTAGCGATTAGGCAGACGACCCTGTGCCGAGTGAATGAACCTGTGTAACCTAATTTACCATATTGCTTGGATAAAGTTGTAGAACTGGGGCATCAAGACTTAGAGTTAGACTTGGAACGATAACGTGTGCTATGTTTGACCTGAACGGATGAACGCTAATCGGTTAATCGGATAGATCGTGCTTAAGGATAGTACAAATATTTTGTTGAAATAGAAAATGACTTGGATTTGATTGACCTTGTTGGAAGTTAAACGAGAACCCTTGAGATTTTTGCAAGTAGCTTGTCCGATTTCACTATCTCTAAGTTTGGTTGAATGCATATATTTATGGGACGCCTTGAATGTATGCACGATCCAAGACTCAAATGAGATGTGAAACTTGAGTGCTAAGACTTTGCTATCGCTAAGTTGGTTGGCATGCATATGTTTGAGGTGTACTTCAAATCTGTGCACGATCCAGACTTACGATATGCTGATCTCATATGCTAGTGCAAGTGAATATCCACGATCAAGTATAACGACTTGTATAAGTTTGCCTCAGCCTTAGATCATCATTCAGATAGATTGTAAACGTACCCCGCGCTAAGCAATATGTACCGTACTAAGGCACAAATGAGACTGACTCAGTACACACATGACATGATGTAAGGAACGTGTAGGAGATTGTGTTCAAATAGATTTAGTAGTACCGATTGCTACGCTTGGGATATATTCGATAGTGTGATAGAACAGTTTGCGCTCAGGAAGTCTCCAGGACGAGACTTTTTCTGAGTGGTGTATGATGTAACGACCCGTTTCGCTCAAGCGGACTGACGATTCAAACGACAAAAGTACAATGTCCCGACCCACTTTGCTTCAGTGAGAATACTCGTTTGAGGCAAGAGGATTCCCAGGCTTGGCCCTTCAGGAGTTCCGGCTTAGTCTTTCAAAGGCTCGCTCAGAGTATCGCTCGACCAAGGCGAATCATCGCTAAGGTGGGTGGCTATGATGAACTTGTCATTGCTTAGCCAACACACTTAAAATATGGATGTTTCATGCTAGTCGCTAGGTGAATCACCCCCTACATGCTAATAAGAATACAACACACCTAGCTAAGAGAATAATCCCAACTTGTATTGCTTGTGTTAGAACATGGAAATGAAATATTGCTTATACTCAAACCCTCGCATGCTACCTTTGCCTTGTGCAACCAGACCCCGCTATGCCTCGAGTAGAACATTATACTCTTCGTAGTGCACTGCTTTACTTGCTACACAGCACGACCCTAGATAATGTCGTTCGTTAAGTTTCTTTACGGTTTCACTCCTCCGCTTACCTTCGGGCCCGAGCAAAACATGAATGCTTAAGTTTTCTTATGAATGCAATATTTGCCTGCTTACATGTTAACTTATATGGTTGCCTCATTTTAATGCTTGTCGCATAAACTATGCCTCAACCGTGTAATACTGTGCATGTCATGCATTCATCTAGTTCTCCTCGGAAGACTATCTAATAGTTATTCCATGCAAGTATAAACATGAAAGTATCCGGGACCTTTAGGTCACTAAGGCAGTCCCCGAACCAGGGAGACGCATCAAGGCAAGTGGATCATTGATCGAGGATTATATCAAGTTTACATCGGAATGATAATCATATCAAGTTACCTATGAACGAGAATCATGTCAAGAAAATGAAGAATCACAGCTCGTGGAGCAAATCACTCATTTCAGAACAAGAATCATGGATTATCATGTCAAGATATGAAATTGGTAGACCCAAGGCTTGCATAGTCACGGACAACTCGTGTATGAGATAATAATATGGATTCCTCGAACGATCTGGGGCACTGGGATCGTACCGTCCTAGGGGGAATATGGTATTGCGTGGCCAATCGGCAGGATGCCCTTCGGTTAGGGTGCGCAATATACAACGGCCGGACTCTCAGTAGGGCATTCTACCTACGAATAATCCGAATGACTCCATATAACGGTAGTCTCACATGTTTGGTCGGGATGAAGGCTAACGCCCAATGATTCTTTCGTTATGCCTCATCTTCGTCCGAGACTATGCGACATCCTTTATGGCTATGCCAGTGACCTCATATTCATATAGATAAGTCATCATCGCTTAGCGGCAATCCGCATGCGAGTCATTGCATCGCATCCAAGATATCAAAATCACCTGAACGGAATGAGTATAAGTCATCGATACAATTGGAGCAACCCGAGCAATCCCTTGAGACACTTAAACATCCCTTGCAATACTTATGGATAACCCGTATACTCGTGCACCCGAAAAATGGTCTCGCTTATAACACTTGTGTTTGCATATGCTATTGCCTTGGTTTTTACTATAAATGCTCATGCTTAAATTAATTTGGTTTGCCTTGGACAGGGAAGGACAAAGGGGTAAGATGGTAAGTCTCGCCGTATTTTCACTTATGTCGTTCGTTGCACTGCCACACGAGTTAGGCTATTCAATCTTTGCCATAAAACTGATCCTAAGGCAACTAGAAAGACAACATAATAGTTGGTGCACAGAATGAGTAGCCTCTCCACCAGTGCATTCATGTACTGATAACCCACCAGATTGCTTGCAGGGTACGAAAGAATCTCGTTCGGTGCAGATGCATCCTTCGTGCGTGCTATGGTGTAGAGTTCACTCTGGAGCCTTGGAACGTTGCGTCTGTCACTACCACATTCTAAAAACAGGGATATTTTTGACTTTTTATATATTATTAATATTGTGGTAGTTATATTAAATAATTTCATGATATATGTATTTAAATTAAATAATTATGTGATATGTGTATTTAAATATAGTATATATATATATACAGTGTTCATTAATGTTTGAACTGGTAGACTTGACCTAGAAGCCCACTAGATGAACACCTAACCGAATTCTAGGATTATGTATTTAATTTTTTTATTTAGAATTTAATTATTGGAGGTAGTAATTAATTACCCTAATTTTATTTAATTGTTGCGCCTTACCGTTGCTTCGATATTTGGAGCGCTATCCTAGCTTTTGCCTTCCAACAAATTTTACAACCTTGCCCTAGACGTGCCCGCCTTCCATTCTGACCATTTTGTAACTCATAATTATGCTCTCTTGTGCTTCATTTTAGCCTCACAATATTCGTCGCGGACGTTTATTTAATTTCTAAATAAATTCTAACTTTGTATCGTTGTGCGTTCCAATCGAAATTGGAGGCAATCTTGACCCATTTTTGTGTAACCCAAATTAGGCTAATATTCTGTTCTGAGTCTTCTTCACTAATGATATTTGTGTCCCAACCTAATTTTGGCCCCATGTACTCCTAATTAATTTTAGAACACCATTTGCATTATTTCAAATTAAATTGGAGATACCAACTTTGACTAATTCCTTTTAATCTCGATTTAATTCTAATACCCCATTAATTAAGCCCATACAAAACACACAACACCCCCTCACCCTACAAAATACCAAACACCAAATCGCCCACCAATTTTTCATCATTTCCTGTGTCTGTGCAAATACCCAAATTTAAGGGGGCTAATTTGTAAATATTGCATTAGGTGTCAACACCCCATTGGTTCAAACCAAATAGAGAGCCCAAATATTGACTAGCCAATACCAACCCTCATCCTTACATGAAAGAATTCTCCATGTCAAATCCTGACCACGCATTCAAAATGGGTGCATCTACACCACTCATCTCCCACTCACCATCCTATTTAATGTCCCCTCAAGGCCTTCTTCCCAACCGGGACATAATCCCCAAACCTAGGGAAGCCCCCATCTCCTCCCCCTCACTCAACCATAGCCTCCTCCTTCTATTTCATTTTCCTTTCTTCTTCTTTTCTTCTTCTTCCTTTCTTCTTCTTCTCCTCCTTTTTAAAATTTAAAGGAGAGGGAAATATAAACCATCACTGTTCACTCGACCCCGGCCAAGCCCCGACCCCAGCTCGGCCGAGCTCCGACCCCGGCCCGGCCGAGCTCCGACCGCTCCCAGCTTCTTCCTCGACTCCAACCCGAAGCCCCGGCTCCTCCTGTCTCGACCTCCTCTAGCTCCTTCCCCGGCGGCCCGCAGCACAGCCGAGCTCCTCCCTACACCCGGCCAGACGAACCACCCTACCACCACCATATCGAGCTACCCCCGCTCCCCCATCCACCGTGATCTCCTCCATCATCTTCCTTGCATCCGGCGAGCCCCTCGACTCCGACCAGTGGCCACCAGCCAGTACCACCAGGAGCGCCGCCTCGTCGTCGTCGTCGTGCACGCTCAGGTACGGTCCTCCCCCTCGCGTACGTATGTATGTAGTGTACGTATTGGGTGTATTTTGTGTGTATGTATATTTCGTATTTATACGCATATATGTATATATATATATATATATATATATATATATATATATATATATATATATATATATATATATATATATCGTGTATTTCTCTATTTATATATATACGTATTCAATATATATATATATATATATATATATATATATATATATATATATATATATATATATATATATATATATATATATATATATATATTAATATATCTGTATATATATATGATATATGTTAATGTTGGTATTGGTATATATATAAATACATATTCTGGTATTTTGGTATATATATATGTACTTGTATACGTATATGGTATAGGTATATTTTTATTAGTGTATATATATATATATATATATATATATATATATATATATATATATATATATTTATATATATATATATATAAATTTAACATATGTATATTTTTACTAGTATATATATAAATATATATATATTCAGTATATATATATATATATATATATATATATATATTCTTAAATAATGGTTGTTATGTATAAATGTGTTATGTATATTTTTAACATATGTATATATATAATATATATATTTCTATTTAGTGTATATACACTTATACATATTTTGTACGTATTTATTGGTATATACATATATATGTATTGCATTTAATGATACATGTCTATTGATAAATATTGTAGGCGACCCAAGTATAAATACGGATACCCCGTAACTACACATGACCTGTGACCTTGTGAAATGTTAGTTGACTGCCACCTGTACACTGACGTACTGGCAAGCCCCGTATCATTTGATCGTCTGTCTTGCCCAGCAATCACAGACGCGACGCCCGTGCAACTTGACGCACTTGACCCTAGTTGACTAGTGCCATACCTGGCATAGCCCCTGAGTTCGATGTATTTTGATTGTGTGTTAGTGTAGCATCTGATACAAATATTATATTTATGATATGTCTATAGGACTGTTGGTTCATCCAGGCGATACTCTGGAACAGGACATTGCTATTACCAGCTAAGGACCCAAGGCAAGTACATTCTCTGATAATTTCTAATTATTTGATAATTTCTATAAGTTCAGTATCTAGAAATGTTACATCTGATCCTTGACACTGTGCTACACGGACTAGTATATAGATTGGATCTACAGTCATGATATGTTACATTGATTATCGTATTGATATTATACACGATATTGATATTTAGACCTCGTATATGATATATTCGACATTGATCGTGTATCGTGACGTGTCATGATTGGATCCACTGTACTAGTTGGGGGCGGGGAAGTAGTTAGTGAGAAATGTGATTATATCCCTATTATACAAGTATAGAACAATGTAAGTGTTAATCATGCTCCTCACATATGATTAGCCAGGCCATATAGCTCTCGTACATGTTCCCAAGCCGATCACATATCGAAGCTACTATTTCAAATACTTAGAATAGTTACAATTCTCTATTTTAGATCATATACTATATCACCCGTATATGATATTGTACCTTGTTCTCTTTATTTCACATATGCACTGACTGTATCATATTGCCTACATTGCCTGTCTCTTTATTTTGCCATTGCATTATTCACTGTCTTCTCTCAGTATATAGCATCATCTGTTTATTGCTTTATAGTCCTTATCAAATTAAATGGAACTGTTATTTGAGATGTACTTTGCTCCTTCCTGACTGGAAATATTTTTTCAGACTATACCTTAGAGGACTGGTATCCAACACTTTATGGACCACAGGGTGAGTAGCTGCAGACTTGGACTTGGTAGTTCAGTTGTGATTCCGGGAGGTCTAGCCGGAATCACTAGTTATCTAGTTAGTTCTTTTAGTAGATCATTTAGTACCGAATTTGTCTCCGGCATACTTGTTGAGACATGAATATTTGTTGAGTTAGATTATTTATATTTAGACTTGTGTTGTATTTAATTTTATTTCTTCTATATCTTATCGTGCTGTAGTTATGTGATTGAGTACGTTGTTCATATTATATTGTGTCATCCGTGCCTCCTTATGGAGATTGGATGCTCGTGTGAGATTGCTTGAATAGTATCATGACCTTGACAATGTTCTACCGTCGATGCTGCGGCGTAGGCTGGACGTACCCGCGTACTCGTGCCCTAATTTCGGGTGCGGGTCGTGACAGCGTCCGGAACTAAAGCACATATACAAGACATAATATTGGAACACCACCTGTACATTATTCCATAAATGTAGCCCCTTGGCACGCTTTTACTGTTTCAGAGAGAGAGAGAGAGAGAGAGAGAGAGAGAGAGAGAGAGAGAGAGAGAGGTTTGAGCGACTTGTAATCTCAGCCTATCGCCACCTGTAACACTTGTTTATATCAATAAAGAGTTTATTTTACTTCTACTTGTGTTATTCAATACTTCTGCTATTGACGACTCTGTGAACTTGTTACCAATCGCCTATGCACTTATAATTCCGCTGCACTCGGATAATCTGTGCGACTTTGTGGCTTAGATCTCTTACCGCCAGCCAATGAACCACGGCCTTGCACGGACGCGGCTCATGTTCGTGCGGCATAATGCCCAGATTGGTCAAGCGATCGTCCCGCGGGAGTGCTGGCGCGGTGATTCTCGCCTAGCGGGGACGACCGATTAGCCTGCGGAAGATCGGGGCATGACACTATCTAGTTGGGAAAGAGAAGAATTGTTGGAGTTGTGTTGGGTTCCCAACCAACGTGGAGAAATTCTGGAGTGCGACGAGCGTCATCCTTGTATTGGAGAAGCTCAGGAGTGCGATGAGTGCTATTTGGAGCAGCTAAGAAACTCAAGAATCACAGGAGCATGAGTTATGTTCAGTCTAAATCGAGTTCGGCCTGAACTCGGTCTCCAGACCGAGTTCGGCCTGAGTTTGGTCTCTGGGAGGACAAAACCTGGCTCGACTTGCTGGCTCAAAAATAGCTGAGTTCGGCCTGAGTTCGATTATCGACGAGTTATGCGAGATTAGGGGTATTTTATACACCATTGGATCACATCCAGCAGTCCAGATCTATTGTGGGATTGAGGAAGGTATATATTAGGTTTTTAATTTCTAACTCTTATCCCAATAGATTATGCAACAAGGAGACAACTTTTGAAGAGAGAGAGAGAGATAAAGTGGTTGACGGCTACTTCAAATAGGAGATCGTTTCGAGTAATCTCTTTCGTCGTCCTCGTTCTTTGTTAGTCTGTAATCAATTCTTTACTTCAAGTAGTTTTTTTGATCCGGTTTGGATTAATGAAAAGCTTGTAAGGAGTAGGTGTGTATCTTTATTCCAATAGTGAAGTTTTTTAGGGTTGTACTCCGATCGTCCTGTGATATATTTTTCCCACCTGAATTTTTTACGTAAAAATTGCTTGTCTGCTTTTGATTTTTTGTGTAATTTTAGTGATTTGATTTTGTGTGCTTTTCTTCGGTTCTCTCGTAGCTTCTTGGTTTAAGGGAACAATTTCTTTGCTTGGTTTCCAACAAAGATGATCCCAAGCTATTTTGCAAGTAAAACAGTTTAGAAAAATATATATATATAGAAGTTAAGGATATTTCATGTTGCAAAAAAAAATGTAAACAAAATAACAAAAGCATTGTAATATGAAAATTTATTACCTATTATCTGAACTTGTTCATACTTACACATGCATGGCTTAATCTTTGAGACAAGCATATGAATACTGGCAGGATCAACCAGGTAGCACGTCCTCGTCGACGCCAGCTCCGCCCGTCCGCTCGTGCGGGGCGAGGGACGACGGCGGGGCCGGCGGTCATGTCATCGAGAGCGGTACAAAGCAACCGTTCGGGTCTGGGGCCGGGGGACAACGTCCCCCACGCCCCTCCGCGTCCACCGCATCCGCAGGCCCTATACACGCGCGCACCGAGTACCCAGCCGGTCCAAACAAGCCGACAGAGGGCTGTGACTCAGGGTCATCGAGTGGCACGAGTTCGAGTGCCCTTCCGTTACCGCACGAGACGGAAGGGACGACTCAGAATATCCGCAACATGGCATTTCCCAAATGCAACCGGTTTTGATGCACAGGCAACAGAGGGTGTCGCCGGCGAGGCCGGGAACCGACTGACGGGACCGTAGCGTCGGTAGTTGGCTGCACGGAAGCAGGGAGCCCGCCGAGGCTAGCGGGTCTAAAACCACCCACGTGCCGACACGGCCGCACCCGAGGCTGTCGTACGCTGCCCGAATCGTACCCCCGCAAGGAGCCGCAAGGCTCGACTCGTGAGAGATACGAATCGGGTCAGCTTCGCAGCAGCACCGGGTGCTCCGTCGAGCACGATGAGACGAATCGCTCGTTCTGTCATCGTTTCCAGCATTTCATGGTGCAGCGACGGGTTGCGGCGCTCGCAACAGGGCGGCAGCAAAAAGCTCGCTGCAGGATCGAGGGGCGGATTGCGCCGCAATGAGCGAGGCGACGAATTCTGGTCGTCCGGGGTCGTCATCGCATCTCCGCTGCGACGCATTTTGGTCGCATCGCATAGTGCGCACACGGCCGCGCCCCCACGCCCTGTGGCCTCGCACAGCGAGCTTCGTACAACGGTCCATGGTGCTGCCGCGGGCCTTGCTGCTCCGAGCGCGGCAACGATAGGGTCGGGTCGGGTCGGGTCGAGTCGGGGGGATTTCGTTCAAACCGTACTGTATTTTGTCTGCTCGCATTTCGTTTCCCGCCTCAAATTTTAGCCCAACACACTGCTTCCCCCTATAATAGATTTGCAGTTTTATTGTGGGGCTGACTCCGGCGGTCCAAAGTGCTCGAGGAGCTTGTCATTTTTAGAGTAAACTTGCCCAACCCCCCGCCCGTACGGGGACAAGGAGAAGCCACGAGACGCGGCTGTTTTTGTCGCACAACAGGGGGACCGCAGTGCACGCGCGAAAACTGCTGCAACGCAGTGCACCGCGCCCCTGGAATCCCTCACCTCGCTCGAGCGATGCTGCCGCTAGATGCGCAGGTCGCCTAAGCGCGGTCGCCGCGCGCATGGGTCAGCCGCGTTGGACGCATAGTGGAGCACGGGATCATCGAAATCCCTGCCTCCGTGCAGACGGGCCTGTCGCGCGCGATAAAACCCTCCGCGAACACCACCTTCCCCCTATAATAGATTTGCAGTTTTATTAGGAGGTTGACTCTGGGGGACCAAAGTACCCGAGGAGCTTGTCGTATTTTGCGTCGTGCCGTAACGCGAAACCGTGTGCGTGATACAGCGTGTCAGGCCCACGCCGTGGGCAAAATCTGCCGCGGGGCGCAGAATCTGCCGCGGGCCGCTCACGTTGCTCGCCCCCGGGTGCCCGATACGGCCTGTCAGGCCCACGCCCGTGCATAGAAACTGCTTGCGTGAGCAGGAAGTGCTGCAACCTTACGGTTTCTCTGCCCCGTGTGGCCTATACACCCTGTCAGCCCTGCCCCCGTGCACATAAACTGGTTGGGTGCGCAGAATGTGCTGCAACTGCAGCGTTGCTCTGCCCCGTGCGGCCGATACACCCCGACAGCCCCACGCCCGTTCACAGAAACTGCTTGTGTGATCAGAAACCGGTGCGTTTGCTAAGTTTGTTTGCCCCCCGTGCGTAGACACTGGTGCGTTTGCTAAGTTTGTCTGCCCCTGTGTGCAGAAACTGCTCGGTGCCTTGCCCCCGGGTGGCCGGTACACCCTGTCAGCCCCACGGCCGTGCACAGAAACTAGTTGGGTGCGCAGGAGCTGCTGCAACCGTGCGGCCGATACACCCTGTGACCCGCAAACTCGTGCACAAAAACTGCTTGCGTACGCAGGAACTGGTTGGGTGCGTAGGAACTGCTACAACTGCAGCGTTGCTCGGCCCCGTGTGGCAGATACACCCTGTCAGGCCCACGACCATGCGCAGAAACTGTCG